>LNAC01000138.1:1014341-1063960 GCA_002007465.1 Ailurus styani | reverse complement strand
CCCCATACCGATGTCTGCCATTGGCAATGGCTTCCTTGAATCCAGGTGAACTGTCTGAAAGCTAACTCGGCTAGAGTCACTGTTTATATGGTTGTTTGAGAGAAGCAACAACAGAACAGAAGACAGCCTTTCTTCCTAATAAGGACTTGCTCCAAGCATTCATCTAAAAGCATATTTTCCCTTTGCAGACTTTGAACTGCTTTGAACTTGTTTGCAAGGTCAGCCCTGCAACGATTTGGTAGAAACAAAGCAATTTCGGGAGCTGGAGTAAATGTTTAAGTAAACCCAGCCAAGGAAAACTTTGCTTCTTCTCAGGAGCAGTTGACAGCTCTAGCAGGTACTGGGGGGCAGTGTTATAGGGCCTGAGTCCCAGGCCGTGTTGCTGGGCCCCACAGACTTGTTAATGATAGACTTAAATGAAGCATCTCCATCAGTGGTGTTATGCTTTGAGTCACTTTGCCCATTCATTTAGCACCTTGTTTTTCCTGCTAATTCTAATTCGGTCTAATGTGTTAAACACCTCT
Source organism: Ailurus styani (assembly GCA_002007465.1). Lineage (NCBI taxonomy): Eukaryota > Metazoa > Chordata > Mammalia > Carnivora > Ailuridae > Ailurus > Ailurus styani. Next base: position 1,063,436 of record LNAC01000138.1, on the reverse strand, counting down.
GATGCTGAACACATTACTGAACAATTGCAAGCCACAGATCACATGCTCAAAAAGGTCACACATGATGTGTTTTCATTTGATCTTATAACTGCACTGGCCTTGTGGTTTATTGTCATTGCCTGGGGGAGTTTTCAAGGTATATTTTCCCTTGTGTCATCTAAAGGACAAGATCCTGGTGTGTATCTAAGGGGATAGGCATGTTGGTAGTTAACATTGGTGTTTCTGCTTGCCAGACTATTGGAGGTACTCAGTGGGCCAGTAATAATTTTAAATATGTCTTATTGAGTATAAACTTCTGAAAAGCTTAAAAAGTGAAGTTTCTGCAATTTCTCTAATTCCTGGCTTGATCGGCTTATGGGTCTCAAGTCTAAGTTTGTTTTTTGTTTTCACTTGGGCACAGAAGTCATTGCAAGAATTTGCAAGGCTAGTAGAAATCAGTGGGCTAAAAGGAATCCGGCCTTTGTATATGTGTATCTACGGGATATAAGCTGGGCAGGCAATAATGCTTGCATAAGGAGCCCACAAGGCATCTAGAAAAGGGACCCTCTTCCAGATTAGTAAAATTTAAGCCTCCGTGTGAGGATATTAGGCACATTAGACTGACATTCTCCAAATGTGTTTCTTTGCATTTATCCATTTCAGCTTTAAATGTGGTCCCGGACCTCTGCCCCTTTGTTCAGAGCAGAAGCCACCGGAACTGTCCTGTCACCTCCTGAGTTTCGCTTTCCTCCCCTGGCCTGCAGGTTTCTCCCTGCTGCATTATTTCATCCTTGCTTCACCACTGTCGCCTTGTGCTCCTGGTCTGACTCAACTTTCATTGGCTCCCATGAATATCATCTCTCCTGGGCCCTAGGCTCCTAGTTCCTGTCCCTGAAAGTAGGTCTGAGCTTCCTGGATCAAACAAAAATGGTATCTACAAATTACTTTGTCTCAAAGAGTGTTTCTAGATATAGTTAGTGATCAAAAATGTATTTCCTAACAAGACGAAAGCTTGTGGGTAAAGCCTTGATAGTTAAAAAAGATGTTAAGCGGGGTGCCTGGGTGGCTCAGTTGGTTGAGTGTCTGACTCTTGATTTTAGCTCAAGTCTTGATCTCAGGGTCAGTGAGATCGAGCCCTGTGTCGGGCTCCGTGCTCAGTGCAGAATTTGCTAGAGATTCTTTCCACCTCCCTCTGCTCCTCCCCCTGCCTCTCTCTCTCTCCCCCCCTCACCCCTTTCCCTTCCCCACCAAAAAAAAGATGTTAAGGAAACACGGTTCAACATCTCTGACCCTGACCTTATCTGACATGTTTTCTTGTCCTTTCTTCCCATACCTCCCAAAAAAGGGTACTAGAGTTCAGAACCTTGTGAGATCCACTCAGTTTCAGCCCTGTCAGTGGGTGTGAGGAAAACAATAATTACTGAATTTAGCGGCCTATGAAGGTGTCATTTTGACAGTACTGAGAACTGAATGAAGTTTTCTGTTTGCATTGCTTGCAAAACCATTTGCAATTTAGGAAGTGGAATATTTCCAAATCTTCTTTAGTGACATGGCTTGACCTTGATTTTGGAGGAGTAAAAGTCAGTGAGAGGATGTGAAATGCTCAGCTTGCTTAGACTGAGTGCTCATAGTAGCAACTTTTTCTAGGGGTGGCAGAACGGGTCCCAATTGAAATATGGGAAGAAATGAGGCTAAAAGCTGCATCTTTGATTGATGCAGTGGCTAGGGTCTGGCTGCAACTTTTCTGGAAACTTATATTTGCTCCCCTGGGACCCAGTTTGCATTCACACCTGTCAAGAACTTACATAATGACAAGTGAAACAGCTATGCTGTTTACAGAAAAAGCTAGATATTTGTGTTGGTAAGTAAAAGCCCTCCAGAGTAGGTATCTACGTAGTGGTTCTGCCCAGGGTTATTGTATTTTCTCTCCATAGTTATGTACTTAACAATCTTCCAAAGCCAAAGTTGCCCTTACATTTCATTCTTAGTTACTTGTAAGATAAACTAATAATGCAGGGAGGAAATGCGCACCGTTATTAATTAAAATCCCAGGAAATGGGACAAATGAAGACAAAGTGCTTTTTCCAAATAGTGTGGCTTGCCACATTGCATAAAGAATCTTGGACACACATAGACTTATAGCTGGTGCTTTGAGGGCCCTGTGCAACATCTCCTCTCCCCACCTTGGCTTTCAGCGGCAGCTGTGGTGGACCGTTCTGGCTTCTCTGCTTTCTTCCTTTTTTTGCCTCAGGGCTTCCTTCTGAAAGCCTCTGGAGTTTACTGAATCCTTGGGACACAGCTTGTCCTTAAATGCAAGGGTATTAACATCCTGTCAGCCAATGGGTCTGAAGATTGGATGATTAATTGTCCTAACCTGTATATCTTCAGTGGAGCTTTCCAAGGATGTTTTACTATGTTACTCAGAAGCCCTCAGTGGGATTGAGCCCCAGTTACTTGAGGAATGTGTAGTTCTTCATTGGCTTTCTTTCTTCCTTGACTCACTCTCCTATCTCCCTCAAACCTCCTTCTGAGATCACCTCCTAAAATCCTTTATCTTCACTTTTGCTCTGGGAGAAGCCAAATTAAGACGGCTACCCTCAACGGATGATGAAGAAATCATTAGAATCATCCCCTTTGGCATCTCCTTTTAAATCCCTGCTGATAAAGATTGTATTTCCTGATTTTTTTTTAGAATTTGGTAGCCAGAAAAATGAAAAGATGAAGAAGGTTATTTGGTTTTTTATGGTCGTGTCAAAAAGAGATTTTCAGATGCTCTGCATTCAGATGGTTATGACTTTAGAAAGCTAGAAGCACATTCTTCACACCCGCTTTCCCATTACTGCCATGTCATTTGGCACATTATAAGAATTTGGCACCTAATGGCTACTCCCAATTCAGAGTCACATACGTAGAATTATAACATGAGATGAGGAAAAGTCATCTGGTCAATCCCTCTTCCCTCAGCCAGGACAGGAGTTAAACTCAGTTGTCTTGTTAGGGACCAGTATGAAAAGATACTTGACAGTGAGCTTAACAACCATGAAGACTAACTTCTGGAAAGAGGAGTTCCCTTGGCTAGGTCTCAGCCAACCTGGAATTTTGGCCTTATTTGTTAATGATTATAATTATAAGGGCTAACTTGGGTCACTAGCATGGAACCCTATGCTCACAGTCCTAAAACTTAAATTGGGGCTGAACTCCAAGTTAGGAGGTGATGAGCAGCTCAATCCCATAGTGTCGAGCAGTACCCAGTTGTTCTTTCTTTTCTTTTTTTTTTTTAAGATTTTATTTATTTATTTGACAGAGAGAGATCACAAGTAGGCAAAGAGGCAGGCAGAGAGAGTAGGGAGAAGCAGGCTACCTGCTGAGCAGGGAGCCCAATGCAGGGCTCAATCCCAGGACCCTGAGATCATGACCTGAGCTGAAGGCAGAGGCTTTAACCCACTGAGCCACCCAGGCACACGTCCCCCCCAGTTGTTCTTTCTAAAGAGAATTAGTAAATGCTATTTGGATGGGATCATGTTAGAGATAATCTGGATTTCCTTGTAAGCAGGCTTCTGTCAGATATTTTCTGGTGTAACCAAATGTCTAAAGATAAATAGGACTTAGACATGCAGTTTTTGAAAGAACCTTAGTATAATTTGCATTCCATATGTAATTCATTGTAAATGTATTCCCACTAGATTATGTCATTTTATATAACTACACAATTTCCCAACTCCCAATTGCAAATATCATTCTAAACTGACTGTTCAAACAAATATTAACAAGATTGTAAATGGACTTACTTGTCATTTTATCAAACTAGTTTTTGAAAATTCTCCTCACATCCTTTGTTATGTGTCTCTGCACATGGTAATCTATTTCCAGTGCTGCTGACTACCTCCTTGTTCACTTGCTCCGTTGAAATTGTGCCTTCATTAGGATGAATGTCATGACATTGGTGTTTTAGGTATAATCAGAGGGTAAAAGGGATTAGAATGTGTTTCCTTGAAAGTCCTTGACCAATGACAAGGTTGATTCCAGAATTTGTAGAACTCTTTCAAGTATTAAAAAAATTGGGGAGCACATTCTGTATAGTAGGTACAGCAATAGAATCAACAGTGTAACAAGGTCCAGTCCCTATTCCTCCTGGAGCACCTTCTCATCTGACTGTGGATGGCACAGTGTGCTAAGTGCTGTGATGTGGTGGCAGCTGGACCTGGGACATCTTGCAGCAGGGATCTTATAATCTGACCGGAGCACAGTGTGCTTTGAGCAAGACTTCCAAGGGAAGAGATGCCTAGGTTGGCTTTTGAATGGTTAAAGAGAGTGTGGTAACAAACCATTTTTTGAGGAAAAGGTTTCAGTGTTTTCAAAAACGCAGAATAGCAAGTGCGAGGACTTCAGGGTAGAATATGGTATGGCTGGAGTGTGTGGCATGAGGATGTCAGGCAAGAGATGAGGCTGGTCACATCAGGTTGTGGTTTATACTTCACCTGTGAAAGATTTTGAATTCTATTCCAAAGAAAGGGAGGTATTATTGATATTGTTTAAGCAGAGCGTCATAAGATTTACAGAATATTTTGATATTAAAATGGAAAGATGTGGGACTTGAGAGGCGGGCACAGCTGAAGACAGGAAGGTCAGTAAGGAGGCTGTCACAATAATGCAGGGAAAAAATTAGGAGAGCCCAAACTCCTAGGGATTGAGAAAAGAGGAGGAATTCAAAAGGTGTTGGGAATAATAACAGAATATGGGATTTAGAAGAGAGAGGGAAGGGAAGAGTCAAGGATATCTTTAAATCCCCAAATCAGACAACTGGGTGGCAGTGCCATCCTGTTTTATGGCACAGGGACTTTGAACTCCAGTCTTAAGTTTGACCTGAGCCTACTTATTTATGAATTATCAGAAGATGGGAGGTGGTTGAAGCCAAGGGAGAACTGGAGGTAGAATTCTGGAAAATTGTAGAGGTGGCCAGAAAGTTTCCAACAAAAGGGAGGTGTAAAGTGTCCGAGGTCACAAAAGATGAAGTTTTGTTAGATACAGTGACAAAAAGGTCATTGCCGTCCTTGGTGAGAACAGTTTGAGTCAGAGATTGAGGATAAAGGGCAAATTTTGAAGACTGAATAGTGCAGCATAAATGAAGATCAAGAGTGTAGATACACTCTCTGAATGTCAGCCATGAAGGAAAAATGGAAATAGGTTGTAGTGGGGTGAGGCAAGGCGAGGAAAGGGTGGTTGTTCTTGAAAGTGATGGTACTTCACAACATTTGTGTGTTAAGGGTAACAGGCAGGAGAGAGGTGTGGGTTGAAGTTATAGTCAAGAGGGTATATGGAACCAGGTTCATAATGAGGCCTGAGAAATTGGGATTCTGAGCACAGATGAAGAGATCAACCTTAGAAGGAATGGAATGGACAGAGGTCCAATTTGTGGGATGGAACAGAAATTCAGGGAATGTTGATATGTTCTCCTCCTGGGGAGTTAGGTTGTGAGATAACCTGTTAATGGTAAAAGAAGAGGTATGAGGTAGGAGTTTCAGACTGATGAAGGTTTGTGTGGACTGAGGAGAAACTGATGATAGATACAGAAGGAGTGCTGGACACTTGTTATGGACCGAGTCTTTGTGTCCCCCACAGATTCACATTTTGAAGCTCTAATTCCCAATGTGATGACATTTGGAGGTGGGGCTTCTAGAGGGTAACTGAGTTTAGATGAGGTCATGAGAGTGGAGCCTCTGTGATGAGGTTAGTGCCCTTATAAGGAGAGGAAGAGACACCAGAGCTTGCTCTCTTGGCCATGTGAGAATATGGCAAGAAGGTGGCCATATGCAAACAATGAAGAGGCTTCTCACCAGACACCAAATCTGCTGGCACCTTGATCTTTGATTTCTCACCCTCCAACACTATGAGAAATAAATGTTTGTTGTATAAGCCACCCAATACATCATATTTTGTCATAGCAGTCTGAGTGAACTAAAAAGTAGTGTTGAGAGACCAGGGGAGGTCATAAGGCTGCATCTGTGTAATTTTGATTAAAAAAAATCAGGGGCTCCTGGATGGCTCAGCTGGTTAAGCCTCTGACTCTTGGTTTTGGCTCAGTTCATGATCTCAGGGTCATGAGATAAAGCCCCAAGTTGTGCTCCGTGCTCTGCATGGAATCTGCTTGAGATTCTCTTTTAGCCTCTCCCTCTGCCCTTCCCCTCCCTCAAATAAATAAGTAAATCTTTAAAAAAAAAAAAAAGGGAAGAAAAAAATCAGATCTGTCGACCCACTCTGGTTTAGGGTGGAGAAAGTTTTTAGATTCTACCCTGCGTGGGTGAAGTGAACATAGGAAAGGCAGATGTATGGGTGAGGTGTTTAGGATCTAGAGAGCTCAGCGGGGCAGAGAGCAAGTGAATGTGAATAACTGAGAGATACCTGTAGGGGAATAAATAGAAGAGGCAGTGTTCTTGAGTAGGGAGCCTGGTTTGTCTAGCCCTTTGCTTTCGTTGTCCATTTTGACATTTTTTTTAGAAAAAAATAGACAGTAACATTAATTTATAGCCAATCACTTCCAACAGTTTCCCTATCAGATTTTACTTTACTTCAATTTCTAGATTATTTTAAGTGCATCCTCATTTCAAACTTAGGATCTTTTGAAAAAATCATATTTGATTTGGTAATAAATTATTTGGCAATAACAAGGGTATATAAAATTATTTCATGAGATCAAATTTTCAAAAGGAGGAGTACAATCTCTAAGATATTTTTCAGGCAAGTTTATGCAGATCTATAAAATCCTCAAGAACGAACACCAGAAAAATGATATGTAATGATTGAGACAGTATCATTGGCAATGGAAATATACAAAAGTGAAGACATTTAAATTGGTGGATCTCATGGAAACTGTGATTCACTCTCCTGTGCATAGATTCTAAGTTATCTGAGTTAACAGCATTTGTAATGGCACTAAATTTAGAAAAATAAAAAAAAAATGAAGAGGAGGGAAGTGCTGGAATGGTGATTTACAGTGACACACAGCTAAATGCATTGGTGTGAACGTATGACCTTGTGATTACACTTTTGTATATATGTCCTGGTTTTCTAATTCCAGTCACCAAGTTTAGTGCACTTGTTAATGCTTATTTTTTTTTTACATAGTTCAAAACATCAACAAAAGTCCCTTTATTTTGGATGCTTCATCACAGCTTATTATACTCAGTGTCCTCCCCAGCTTTTCTGTCCTGAGGCTTTTTTGAGGGTGATGTCCATGGCAGGAACAATCCAAAGGCAGGCAAAAGAGCCCCTGGAGAGAGATGAACAGAATGAAACAGTGTTCACTCTGCTTCTCTGAACTCAACCAAGTCAAGAGATTGAAGCACCCCCCTGAGCTGCAGTCGTAAACCATGAAGAATATTCATTGCCATATAAAGATTTAATTTTTGAAGTTCAAATAGCCTATCTGTCGTTGTCAATTAATTTGTACGAAGAGCCCGAGGTGGTTGGCATGATAATGCTGATACTTGGGGGAATTTACCTGCAGAACAGATAAAATAATTCATCTGGACTCATATTTTACCGATTTTGAAAATCTGCCCGTTACTGTTTTTGAAAATCAGAGTGAGTTTTCCACTTACGGATTTGTCAAGGATATGAGTATAGTCATTACATTCTGACCCAACAGAATAAGTACTGGTTCTTAGCACATTAGCTGGTGCTCTCCTTCCAGCTCTTTCTTCCAGAGTGGTCTCTCCGTGGTGACACGAGATGACCACTTTTAGCACCTATGAAGGAAAGAAATAATCTCTGAAGCAATTCTTACAGAACTTCTCGTGCTGGTGATTTATTACTGTTCAATTTGGGATCCCCGTAATTATGCTAAATTATGCTAAAGGCATTATGCTAAAGGTGGCACTGAGGTCCAGGCAATGCTAGGAGAGTCTAATTGGGCCCAGGCTGTTCTTATGCTAGTACATTCCAGCCAAATGGGATTTACTAGAGTTGACATGGAAGACATTTTCTTCGTGACATCAAATCTTCTTTTTTTCCCCTCATATTTTCCCCCATGATAGTGTTAGCTAACCTAGCTCAGGGAGTAAGATCAGGGCACTTTCTAAGCCCACGTTATGTCAGGTTATGACTATGCTGAGCCATGTGACGTCAGTATCCATAGCCACAGACTCTCCCACTATGCTTAATAGTAATCAAGGGGAGTAACTGGTTGTTTAGAGATGGGAGTGGAATTGGGGTGGGTCTAAGTGTTAGCTGAGATTTCATATTTTTGTAAACATCACCATAAATCAATAAATAGTAGGAAAACCTATCCTTGGGCCGTAGAATATAAGTGGAAGCTCTCCTTGAGTTGGAAGAGGTGCCATTTTGGAAATACACAGCAGCTGTTTATCCTATCTACTGGGGAAATAACTTCTGCCAAGTGCTGGGTTATAAACACAAAGTACATCTGTATTTAGATTACTTTTCTTCTCATGTGAAACAAAATCATTCTTAGAAACGAGAGTAAGAGATATGGGCAATATTATGTTACCCAGTAAAAGTGGATCTCACAGAGTGAATAAGTTGCTTTGTGGATGTAAGGACAGCACCATAGGATAAAGTGATAGGACAGGGCATGCAGTCTTCATCACATGCCTGAAGAACTGCATGCAATGGCTTATTTACTTGACAGGTGAGATATTTGACTATTGAGATATTGACTATTTGACCACCAGCCTGGTGGTCTCCTCACTCAGTTGCCTACTAAAATGGCAGTAGAATTTTTAGAAAGTATAGATGATGGAACCTCTACTGAGCTTGGGTTTCTAGAGTGTAAATGGATTTTTAAAATCCCACGGGTGATTCTGATCTTCTGCCATTGCTGAGAGCCGTTGCCTTTGATGCCATATTCATAAGACTTTCCCAGACAAAACTGGAGACAAGAACATCACAGTCTCTGTTATTTAGAGGTGGAAATTCATTGCTCAGAGAAAGTAGATTTGCTGCGCTTATGAAAAAATGCAGTGTCGCTAAAATATTTGTTTATTAGCAAATATATATGTTTATCAATAAAAACTGCAAAGTGGCAATGAGATGCCACTTTTTGCGCATCAAATTAACAGATTAAAAAAATTAGACCCCTGGGTACTCCCCTTGCTCCATGGCTAGTGATAGGGCTAAGAACTAGCATTTCACATTTAACTAATAGGTATGTAAATTGGTAGAAATCTTTCTGTACAACATTTGGCATTGTGATCAGGAGGCTAAAAATGTTCATACACTCTGACCCAAGAATATCTGGGAGTTAGCCCAAGAAAGTAATCTGAATTGCAAACGACTATAATTCCAACATTATTTACAAGAGCAAAACAATGGGAACTGCATATTATATTCATGTGATGCAATATTATGTAATTGTAATAAGTTATGAGTAATTTTGGTAATGTGAGAGAAAATACTCCTGTTGTTTTGTTAAGAAAATACAAAAGGTCACATGGAATGTGTTTGTTTGTTTATTTGAGTGGGGAGGGGCGGAGGGGAAGGGAGAGAGAGAAAGAATCTTAAGCAGGCTCCCCACCCAGAGCAGAGCCCAAAGTGGGGCTTGATCGCATAACCCTGAGATCATGACCTGAACCAAAATCAAGAGTGGGACACTTAACCAACTGAGCCACCCAGGCACCCTAGGAACATGTTTTAAATGTGAAACAAAATGCTTACAGAGAAGAACACTAAAGTAGTAACAGTAATCATATTTCAACAGTAAGACTACAGATTTTTCTTCTTGTCTTTTTACTTCTCTGAAGTTTTTTTTAGATTTTTTAAAAAATTATTTATTTATTTGACAGAGAGAGAGAGAGAGAGATCACAAGTAGGCAGAGAGGCAGGCAGAGAGGGTAGGGAGAAGCAGGCTCCCTGCTGAGCAGAGAGCCCGATGCGGGATTTGATCCCAAGACCCTGAGATCATGACCTGAGCCGAAGGCAGTGGCTTAACCAGCTGAGCCACCCAGGCGCCCAGAGATTTTTTTTATTTATTTATGAGAGAGAGAGAGAGAGAGAGAGAGCATGAGCAGAGGGTAGGGGCAGAGGCCGACTCCTTACTGAGCAGGGAGCCTGATGTGGGACTCGATTCCAGGACCCTGGGATCATGACCTGAGCTGAAGGCAGAGGCTTTAACCCACTGAGCCACCAAGGTGCCCCATAAGCACGTATTTTGGGGAAAGTGTAGTGAGTGGATGAAATAAAGCTCAAGTGAGGATAAGAAAGATATAGAGACAGCAGTAAACAAGAAGGTGGAGGGCAAATATAATGAAAAATATATTCTCTTCATTTACGGTTTCAGAGTTATGTGAAGTTAGGAAATTTCCCCATGATTTCTAACCCTTCAGATCATTCTAGTTGCTTTATATTCATCAGGTATAAGGTTCAAAATGAAGTAAACACAACCAACAAGAGCGGAATGTGGAAGTAAATAAATAACCTCTACTTGCTACGAAGTTAGCTTGATCATCCTTTCTCTTACTGGAACTTTCTTCTCCCCCAACTTTTAGTAGTTGATTTACTTGATGGTAGATAAGGTAATGATTTCCAAAATTGCTGTTGGTTAATGTCTTAATATTCTAGTAGGTAATCTTTTTTTAAAAGTAAGCCTGTATTAGTTGAGGCCCAAAGACCATCTGCCTGACATTGTCTCTTAGTTCAAGACTTTGAGGGCAAGCTTTAAAGGTACATTGCAGGACAAAGCTCATAACTTCTTGTTAAGTTAGGTAAATCTGAACACTTACTAATAGTACTCCTTTTCCTAATGCCTGCTGATAGTACTTTGAGAGCAATGTGTTTATGAACTACCCCCCCCCCATTTTCTGGAATCAACTATTAGTGTCTATTTATATCTCTTTCGTTGTCTGTTAACATACCCAACTTTATTGACACAGTCCTTCCATGTTTATGTGATCCATCGGTTTCAATGGATGGTTAGAGGAGCCCAAGAAACCCAGGAAACCTTATGATTTGACATTATTTTCAGACTGACTAGTTATTGGTAAAACACTACATCTTGTAGTGTTTTATATTTATTTAGAGCTGATTGGGTATTAAAGAGTAACTTAGAGGAACTGTTAGGAATAATTTGTTTTAAACTACTCTTTATGAAAAATTGTAATACTATTGCCTTTCCCAGTCTAGGAGAACAGATTTCTGAGGTACACAAGACCAGAGGGTCAAGTAGTATTTATAGCTTTCGCTGTTTACACATGCTTCAGAAATGCAGTGAGTTTCATGTGCCATAAGGTACATGGCACCTAAATATTTATTTAGATATTGCTAATTTTTTGTTTATTTATTTACTTATTTAGTAATCTCTACACCTGATGTAGGGCTCAAACTCATAACCCCAAGATAAAGAGTCCCATGCTAGGCACCAGCTAAGAAGCCTCCGAATATTGCTATTTTTAATTTTCAATATATCTTTCTTAAATATTTGAGAAATCACCTTCTGTTGTTAGGAAAAATGCACTGCCGAACAACTTTGCAAAGGCCAGTAGTGTGTGTGTGTGTGTGTGTGTGTGTGTGTGTGTTTCCAAAGTCTTTATGCTTCATTTCTTTATGCTTTTGGGTTTATTAGACATCCCTACAAATATAAGGGATTATTAATTTTTTAAATTCTCCTCAGTTTTCTATCAATACAAATGTACATACAGTATGTTTGCTATTTGTCCTCAAATTTATACTATTTTCTTTGGAGATGACTGTTATTTTTTCTGATTATTTGATGCAAGAATCACTTCTGAGAATTGGAATTTAGATCAAGTAGCTCAGCTTGTTTCCATTTGTGCCTCTTGGGGAAAGGCTTTGGACTCTGTGCTCCAACTAATTTTCCATCCAGTACTGCAAAGGAAATGACCAAACAGATTGAGAATTAGAAGAAATTATATTGAAAATTCAAATCTTCATGAGGAAATCCTTCTGGACTTTGCTTAAAAGGTGGTGAGTAACTTTCTCTTTGTAGTGATCTACTTGAATTAAAAAACTCAGTAAGATTGAAAAAAATTTTTAAATATTTTATTTATTTTTTGAGAGAAAGAGAGAGAGCACAAGAGTCAGGGGGAGGAGCAGAGGGAGAAGCAGACTCCTTGCTGAGCAGGGGGCCTGACTTGGGGCTTGATTTCAGGGTTCTGAGTAGAAGGCAGATGCTCAACCAACTGAGCCACCCAGGATCCCCAATTTGAACATTTTTGAAAAAATTATTTGGGCTTTAAAAAAGCAGTATGCAGTTGGCAATTTATGTGTTTTTAGTTTACCAAAATTTTGTTTTTGTCCCTAATCCTTGGTTTCAGAAAATAAACAGGCTTATTGTGGCTAAAAACTTACATAACAATGTTCTGGCTTTAATGGGGATGGAGGGGGCGAGTGGGATTTGTTATAACTGACCACCATTTTAGTTTTGTCAGCATTTTGTGAAAGAAGAGTTGGGAGAAATGATGCAACCTAGTGAGGTGCCTTTTTCTTTCTTTTTTTTTTAATTTAATTTTATTTTTCAGTGTTCCAAGTTTCATTGTTTATGCACCACACCCAGTGCTCCATGCAGTACGTGCCCTCCTTAATACCCACCACCAGGCTCATCCATCCCCCCCGCCATACCCCTCCCTTCCAAAACCCTCAGTTTTTTTCCCAGAGTCTACAGTCCCTCATGGTTCGTCTCTGAGTCCTGGACGTCTTTTTCTGGTTGCCTTGTTCCTGCTTTAGTAGCATCTATATTTTAGTTACTTTTGCACTTAGGATTAGTTAGCTTAAGCTGCTTCAACAAAGAGATCTCCAAGTAAAGATGCCTAAATAAGATGGAGGTGTCTTTCTCTTTCACCTCACAGTGCAGGAGAGCAGCCCAGGACAGCAAAGGTAGGACTCTTCACAGTTCATTCAAGCTTCTCTAGACTTATTACTCTCCATCCTCCCTCTGTGTGGTGGAAATTGGTTCATCAGCACCATATCCAAAGGAATGAGGAAGAGAGCATGTAGTGGGCAATCAGTGTCCTTTCAAGGACATGTGTAAGTTGTGATGTGTCAGGGTATGTGATGTCTAAGTCGAGTGCATTACTTTCACTTACATTCTGTTGGCAAGAACAGGATCACATGTAGCTGGAAGAGAGGCTGTGAAATGTAGTTTCTAGTTGGAGAGTCATTAGCCTTGCTAAAATTGGGGGTGGAATGCGGTTAAATGCTAAAAGGAAGAACTGGAGGGCTTTTAGTCATTTTGGTCACATAGAATAATAGAGAAGTCAGCAGTGTGCAACAAAACCACAATTCTTTCCTTACTGTGCACTGAATAAACTCTCGACGGGAAGCCTAAGACCAATCCGTTGCCTGAAATAATCCTACTCAACTCCAGCAATAATTTAAAAGTTCTGGGTCTACTGCAGGTGGGATCTAGAAAGAGCATTGCTACTGTAAGCTTAGTATTTGGGTGTCAGTCAGATTTTCCTACTCCCCTGTCGAGATTGTAGTATGCTGAGTGTCTGAGGCTGCATGAGATGTGATAGAACTTGAGACCATGGTCCCCTCAGGGCTATGTTGTATTGTGGAAGTCATCTTATATCATACTTGCTTACTCAGCTTTTTCCAGTGTAGTCATTGAACTTGTATTTTCCAGGTATTGTGGTAGGTTCTGGATCAGACAGGGTTCTAACTCCTATTTACTGGATGAAAAAGAGATAGTTCCTGCCCTTGAAAGATACATGGTCTGGCACTTTTTTCCCAAAGGGAAATAGGTATTTCTTCAAAAATATGTTCTGAGGCAACAAAGTTTTAGGAAAAATCCCAGAACCCTAACACTACTATTCATCTATCATACAACAATATCTCTTTTGCTCACAGATTCCTCACAAGAAAAACCTCTACAGCTGACCTAAGTCCAGCTCAGACCTGAGTTCCTCACTCTCCTTTCCATTTTTGTGGCGTGTTTTCTAAATCCACAGCAGCCTTAAAATTGACCTCACAGATTCCTGGCTCTTTCCCTTCTCTTTTGGCTCTCTTAAGATCTCAAACATCTACTTGCCTAGGCTGCATGGTTTATGATGGAGATCATGTCATTAGAGTTCAAAATGGGGATTTTCTTTTCATGTGTGTTATTCAGTTCTTGCAAACAGTATTTATAGAGAATGCTCTATTGCATGAAGCATTTGGGTACAAAACTGAGTAAGACATGGTTCTTGTTCTTTAGTTGTTCATCTTGTCGTGGAAGAAGTGGGTTTACTGGACAGAGTACACTGTTATGTCGTAGGCGCATTAGCAGAAGTAGAGGAGGACAAAGTATAGAGGAAGGAGTGTTTAACGTGTAAGGGAGTTGGGGAAGGTCTTCACAACAATTACATTGGATCTTAAAGAAAGAATGAATTCACCAAATACAAAAAATCAAGTGTGGAGTGTGGCATAAGTGGAGGAGACCTCCCAGACAATGTGAATATTGTATGCAAGGGTTTGAAGGTATGAATGATCGTGAAGTCTTTCTTTTCTCTTTCACCTTCACCTCCCACCCCCAGATTATCAGCACATGGTAAATTGTTTTCTTTGAAACAAAGATGTTGTTACAATAACACCTGTATGTCATACATAGGTTATTTAGTTTGTAAGAATCTACACCTGAATAGGACTGCTCTCCCAGTCAGGGCATGAAGACAATTTTGTGTGGACTATCTAGGGATGCTCAGGTTCTGAGTTTTCTTATCTTCAGAAAATATTCACATTTCATTTTGTAAGCTTTTTGTTTGTTTGTTTGTCTGTTTGTCAGTACACTGTTTTGGTAGCCAAAGCGCAGAAGCAGCCAAGGAGTTCAGGGCCATCATGAACTATTCACATATTTATTGAAAACCATCTATGTGCAAGTCTCTGTGCTAGGCAGTGAGGATCTAATGGTGAGTAAGAAGCTACATGATTGCTCTTTCCATAGAACTCCCATTCTGGAGAAAGTCATTAATTCATCAGTCTCACTAATGTGTATTCATGGAGGGTGAGGTGGGAGAAGGTGCAGGGTTCCAGGCAAAAGGCTCAAAATAGACAAAGCAGGGTGGTGGGAAGGGGTTGATATCTCCAGGAAGACCGGGCTGGCCATAGGGAAGAGAGTGAAGGAGGCAGGGTGCAAAATGAGGGATGCCAGAAGAGAAACATCAAGGCTAGGCTAGACCAGGTCAAAGATTTGGGTCTTTATCTTAAGGGCAACAAGAAGCCTTGAAAAATTTCAGATAGGATCTGACACAATCTGATTTTTGTTTGGAGGACATATTAGGGTAGCCAGTATACATTTGTGGATGTTTATTTGATGGCCAAAGGGATCAGTACATAACTGTGTTATCAAATCGGAGAGAAAAACTCCTTCTGGGAGGCAAAACCACGAATTTCTACCTAAAATTAGTAACAACGTAGAAAATAAAACTTCATAAATTTTACTTAAAAAAAAACAAACACCTCAATTAATGTTTACCCCTATTGCAAATTAGGAACCGTGAGAAAGTGGTTGGCCCAAGGTCGTGTAGTAGGTTGGTGACTGATTCATTTCTGCCCTGCCGCATGGGTGAGATGAAGCCCTTCCTCCCTGCTTTCCTGCTTCTCACCCGCTGAAGCTTTGCAGATAAAGGAATCAGATTACCAGCTCTCCAGTAGTGCAGAGCAGGCGGCAATTGGGAAGCACTAATTGTGAAATTAACATGAATAATATTAGCTAACTGATGTATTGGTGACAGTGAGGGACCAGCTGGACAGGTCCGCTCAGTTCATTTTGGAGAAGCGTGGAAGATAAAGTTACGTCACGTGAATGAAAATTGTGGCTGTATGGAATGTTTTTGCCAAGAGATTGGCATTTTTTTAAGAGAAATTTTGGGAAGTGAGAGACTTCTGAGTAATATGTCAATCACAGGGAGGGATCCGTCATTTTCTGTCGAGTTGAGTAGGCCAGGGGAATTTTCTACCTTACTTACACTCACTCTTTTATGAATTATGAAGTATTTTTTTCCTGGAGCCATCAAGAATGGCAGGGAGGAAGGGAGCTAGTCCATATATTCATTCTTACTTTGAGTGTCTCTTGGGTTTTCTGTCTCTGCCTTTTTATCCCTGTTTCTCTCTGTGCATCTTTCTCATGCTGCTTTTGCCTCCTTAGTAAGAACCAGTAGTGGCACCTGTTAAAGGATTTTCATGGTGACCCTTTCTTGCAGTGGTTGGTGACAGGCTGGGGTAGTACAGGAACGGCTGGTGGGGGTGATGACGGTAAGAATTCTAGTTTGGCAAGAGGCCAGACCATTGGGAAGGCTGGTGTGAGAGTGCTGGGTGTCCAGGAGTGTGGGTATCTCATGGGCTGGGGCTCATGGGAAAAATGGGGAGTTCAGCATGGCGGCCTAAGGTTCGAGGTCTTGTCAGGCTGAGGAGGCCTGAGTGAGCGTGCCAGCTTCAGCATAAGGAGCAGGCAGCCTGGCCAGATGAAGCAGGTAGGCAGCCGGGAGGAGGCTGGCATGAAGTTAAGTAGGGCAACAGGAGGCAGGATGCTGATTTCAGCTCTGCTGGCTGAAACCTGGGACCCAGGTAGGGATAGAGATGACCAGGGCCACATCCGGGGCAGGTGTGAGGAATCCCACCCCCGAAGCAAAGAGCACCAGGGCTGCAGGCCAGGACTTAAAGAAGCAGTTGATGCTTGTGGAGCACTGAGTATGCGCCAGGCACTGTTCTGAGCACTCTCTTCTATCAAGGCTCTTAATCTTTATGATGATCTTAGGAGAATCCTCACTTTATAAATGAGGAATTCGAGGCACAGATAGGCAATGAGCTTGCTGAGTGTTATCCAGCTGGGAAGTGGCACAGCAGGGATATGTGGGCAGCCTGGCTTAGGAGTCCCTGCTCCTAACACCCTGTTCCATAGCATTCTTCTCACACTATGCTTGTGAATGCCATTCACGCCAATGGCAGTGTGTTGGGGGGCCTTGGAGCTGGGTGAGGTAGGCGGCCCTGAATCTATACTACTTCTCTTAAAAAAAAAGGCCAATTCTTTCTGCCTTTCATGTGCCAGGCACTTTCCATGTGTCCTTCATATATTAAAGTCCAGAACTTTTATTATCTCCATTTTACAGGCGAGGCCCAGAGAGACTCCAGGATCTGCCCCCCTAGGTCTTAAGGTCTCAGTTCACTCCGAAAACTACTAAAAGGGAGATTGATTGTAGTGTTTGTTTAATTTTGTTTCATTTTCACTGCTTTGTCTGCTCTGCAGGTACCACCTGTCTGCAGCACATCAGGGAGGAAACGGGTTACGATATTAATGCTCGCACTGCCGCACATTCTAGAGGCGAAGGAGTGGATTTATACTTGCAGAGCAGAAGAGGGAGAAAATCATCCAGCACACTGTGTTCACTTAGTAAAAGTTAAACAAAAAGAGCCAACAACCCCAAGGCTGAATTGGGAAGCAAAGGCCCATAGAGCCAGTGAGAATCTAGTCACTGTTCCTTTGTCTTTTCCCTGACTTTTCAGAGTCCTGCTGTAGAACATATAACTAAACTGCCCTAGAAAAGTTAAATTCTGGAGAAATCTGGATGGAAAATCTGAGAGCAAATTCCCTTTTGCTTCTAAATCTACGCCAGTTGTCTTGATCATGGCTATCTAGAACTCCGAGCTAATCTGTGCTGGCTCTTGGCTTTTCTCTCCCTCTTCCCTTCCCTTCCCAAACAAGTGGAAAGGAGAAATGCTTGTCCTTTGTGTTCCACTGCCAATTCCATGGGTTTGTTGGACCACAAAGCCCAGCCCAGGTAAGGAAAAGGAATTCCATGTCCCTAAGTTTGAAGCCAACAAAAAACCAAACTCTTCCCTTGAGATACCGAAGAGAGCTTTCCTGATTTTTTTTGAGGACCGTAACATTTTGTCCACTGAATTGAGCTCAGTTGAGACATTTGTCAAGTGGTAAGAACTACCTCCATACCAAGAATCATGGGGACTTTATAAAATAGATTATACAGGCAATGCCTTTTCATAAGGTCTTTTGAATTTGAACTGTTGATCGTTACGAGAGGTGACTTGAATGGAATTGGGTGAGACGCACATTCAGCAGAACAGGCACAAAATGGAGATAGCCTTTTTTGGGGCTATTCAGTTTTGGAAGCTCCTCAGTAAGAGAGGTAGGTGTGTTACTGGAAGCACCAGCACAAGATGAGCCACAAGGTTCTCAGATTTGTTCTCACTGTAGCCTGCTGTAGGAGAAGTAGACCGGGGGTGGGGTGGTTTCTCTCTCATTTGCTCCACCAGTCACTTAACTGAGAATTCTTAAAGTCAAAACCAGGGGGGTGCCAGTCCCTCAGCTAGTTGTCACCCCTTTCTGCAGTGAGAATTGAAATTTGGCCCTCAGAACTTAGACTTGCTAGAATCCTGAGGCCCTTTTATCAAAAGCTAGGGACTTGAGAGGATCTGAAACAGGCCCAGGAAGCTTCCAGGGACCCCTCACTACTTTTCGGCTAGCTCTCAGTTCAGAGAATCTTGGATGGAGATGGTCAATACCAAATTCTCTTAGAGTTATGAGTTCATTTTTCTAGAAATTCCTCAGAGTGCCTTTGGGGAAGTCCAGAATGAATCTCTCCACAGGGTTCCTCAGAACTCTGCAATTAGCCTGAGGACTGGGTTGAAGCCTTTAGGTGACTTGCAGTTGCAATGCTTATTCTGTGTAGATCTAAATCCTAGGGGCTGACTCCAAGTCTATTACTGATTTTCTCTTGTCGATTTGTGGGTGACCAAATGACTTCTGAGGAGACTGTTTTTAGAACGGAAGTAGGAAGAGATAGGGGTTTTCCCATCAAAGGACCTTCTATTTTTACCGAATTCCTCCTGAGAACATGCCCACTGCTTCTCCTCCCTGTTCCTGAAAATCCCAGAAGGGAGTGGGGAAGGGTGCCTGGCTGGCTCAGTTGGTAGAGCCTGCGGCTCCTGATCTCGGGTTTGTGGGATTGAGCCCCACATTGAGTGTAGACATTACTTAAAAATAAAATATTTTTTAAAAAAGATCTTATTTATTTATTTTTTTGAGAGAGAGAGAGAGTGAGAGAGTATATAATTGCAGGGGCAGGGGGAGCAGAGGGAGAGGGACAAGCAGACACCACACTGAGCATGGAGCTTGCTCAACATGGGGCTCAATCTCACAACTCTGAGATCATGACCTGAGCCAAAACCAAGAGTTGGACACCCAACTGACTGAGCCACCCAATTGCCCTACAAAATCAATCAATCCTTTCTTTCTTTCTTTCTTTCTTTCTTTCTTTCTTTCTTTCTTTCTTTCTTTCTTTCTTTCTTTCTTTTTCTTTCTTTCTTTTCTTTTCTTTTTTTTCTTTCCCTCCCTCTCTCTTCCTTCCTCCTTTCCTTTCCTTTCCTCTCCTCTCCTCTCTCCTCTCCTTTCCTTTCTTTCCTTTCTTCCTTCCTCCCTCTTTTTCCTTCCTTCCTTCCTCCCTCCCTCCCTCCCCTTCCTTTCCTTCCTTTCCTTTCCTCCCCTCCCTTCCTTCCCTTCCTTCCCTCACTCTCTTTTTCTCTCTCTCCCTCCCCCTTCTTTCCTTCCTTCCTTCCTCCCTCCCTCCTCCCTCCCTCCCTCTCTCTTCTTTCTTTGTTTCTTTGTTTCTTTCTTCCTCTGTCTGTCTGTCTATCTATCTATCTATCTATCTATCTATCTATCTATCTATCTATCTGAAAGTGACCGAGACAGCGACAGGGATAGCAAGAGAGGGCACAAGCAGGGAGGAGAAGGAGAAGCAGGCTCCCTTCTGAGCAGGGAGCCTGAGGCATACTTGATTCCAGGACCCTGGGATCATGACCCAGGCCAAAGGCAGATGCTTAACTCACTGTGCCACTCATGCGCCCCCCCATAAAATCTTGAAGAAAAAAAAAAAGAAAGGAAGACGGGAATGGGGAAGGAATTTTCCAGTATAAAAAATTATGGCTTTCAATACAGAAATTTAACCATTCTGGGTGTTAAAATGAGGACTGGATCAGGTGACCTCTGAGGTTCTCTCACCTCTAATAGTTTTGGTTCTGAGTCCGGCTTTTTTTTTTTTTTTTTTTTAGTGTCCTGGGAAGCAGACCAAGCCAGCCTGCCCTTGTTTCACATCTGTTCTTAGTCCTGCAGGGGTTGGATTTAGGGTTGCAGGGAGTGACTATATGATGCTCTGCCCCACCCCGTGCCTCCCTCCTGATGTCCACTTGCTTACTACCTGTATTAGCATATCCCTGAATGAGCCTCTGCTCCTTCAAAACTTCCTTTGGACCCTCACATTAGCTGCCACGAGCACCCCATGGCCAAAAAATGGAGGAGAGGAACTGAGGCATGTCCAGATTTCCCAATAGGGAGCAACTTCTCTCATCTGGGTGAATTATGGACGTGGACTGCCTCTTGTTTTGCCCCTAATTTAGTTGCCTATTTAAAGATATTCAGGAAATATCCACACTCTCAAGTGAAGTGATAAAGTAAGGAAATGATCTAGAAAATCTTAAGGAGAGGAAAGGCCCTCTTGCATCAATTTTCTAGAGATTTTGGCTAAACTATCATATGGCTGTAGTTATTATAAAAACAGAATTTGATACAAGAATTTGAGGCTCCAGATCCTTTGACACAGTCCTCTTGCTCTATGGAGGGGAGAGTTGAGGGTCAGCCTGGCAAGTGACGTGCTCCAGGACACACAGGTATCAGCAGGAAGGGCGGGCGGACACTGGGTTTCTTTCTCTGGAATCCTGCTAGTAGCCCCCATCCTCCTCTGCCGTCCTCCCTCCGTAGGCACAGATGACATCCTCTGGGAGCCCTACCATTTTGGGGTTCTGAAAGACAGATGAGTCCCTTTGTTATCTTTTATATTTCAAAGTGACTAGGTATTGGTGCTGTTTGCAAGGCGTGCTACTGTTATTGAAAGACATCAGGGAGTCAGTGCAGACCATAGAAGTGGTGACTGATTCAGAGTCATCCAACCAATGAATGGTGAAGTGGACACTGGGACTCAGAGCCTCTGAGTTTCCAGGTCATTGTTTACCCCAGTGAGTCATGAAGCTTCTCTAGATTCTGTTCTTTGCCCATCACCAACTTCTTTTTTCCCAAATCTAGCTGGCTTCTCATAGTGTGAGCTCTCCTGTTTCAAAGCTGCAGAACCTTATTGGTTGAGTATGCTCCAGTGGGGGACCAGTCCTAAGTCAAACTGAGTTGTAGTGTGGGAAGAACAGAGGGAGGGCGTGGACTTTTTCTGTTTGGATTTTGGGAGATGATCAGTACTGTTTTAGGAATATTAAAAGTCTAAGTATTGGAAAGGGGATGAAGGATTTAAGTGAAAACACAAGCTGTCCCTGGTTCAAAATGTCAAACTAAAAAGACATTAAACATTTTGCATCTAAGTAAAATCCTTTGAGAGGCTTTGGGCTTCTTTTTCAAACTTCACTAGTTAGGTCACAGAGGTCTTTTCTTGCCTGTGGGCAGAGAGACTACAGTGAGAACACTGAAAACTTTTACAGTAGAAATTCCCTCAAGAAATCTTACCATCTGTTTATCGTATCCATTTTCCCTTTACCTTGGTTGGGTTATTTTTTTTTTTTTAATTTTAAATGACTTATTGCCTGTTTGACTTAAATTGCATCTGTTAAGCACAGATGTTGGATGGAAGTTCGTATCTGTTTGCCTGTCTTTGTACGATGTTCTCTGCAAATAAAATTTCTCCTTTGCTCCCCCTACCTATTGTGAATTTAATTAAGAAGGGGGAGCAGTTGTGTTTGAAGTGTTCAAGAGTCTGCCTTTCCAGACCTTGCAGGCAGCCTCTCAGATACCGGTAAGTGTGGATTGCAGAACTGCGCGGTGCCTGCGAGACAGGAAGCAGCTCCTCGCTGGGTAGGATGCTCTGAGACGCCCTCCACTCTCCGAGGGAGCACTCTTCAGCTGACTGAAGCAGGGAAGGCGAGCCAATCACAGGCGGCTTTCCTAGCTCAGTCACCAGTCTGTGGTTGAGGAAGGGTTTTGCTTTTTTATGCTCTGTATTGGGAAGGCAGATAAAATGCCAGGGCTGGAGTGCCTCTGGGGATAACCTCACCCTGTGTGATGTGAACGAATAGCCTCTTGCCTAGTAAATCCTCAGGATTTGATAAGGCAAGCAGGGTTCTTCCAACAGGCCTTTTCTATCTGTTAGTTGTAGCCGTGGCTTCTGTAGCAATTTTATTTTTGCCTTGAAAGAGGTGCTCTGGATTATCAGACCTCCATGTATGACAATTTGTACCTGCATGGAATTGAAGACTCGGAGGCTGTAAGTATTTTCAGAGATAGCTGATTCCCTCTTCCCTCCTCTTCCTCCTCCCACTAACCCCCACCCCCCAACCCCATTT
This sequence comes from Ailurus styani, assembly GCA_002007465.1. Classification (NCBI taxonomy): domain Eukaryota; kingdom Metazoa; phylum Chordata; class Mammalia; order Carnivora; family Ailuridae; genus Ailurus; species Ailurus styani. The sequence continues at coordinate 1,041,155 of LNAC01000138.1, read as the reverse complement.
CTTAGGCAACGCGGGGAACATGGAGCTGAAAGCCAACATCATTCGGGTGCTTGCTAGCTGCTGTGTAAATGTTCTCTGTATAGTTCAGAGTGAACTGAAATGATGTCTTATTATATAATTTCTTGTCAAGCAAAAAAGAAATCAGGGTGATAGCCAAGGCATCTAAGAGTGTAATGTGTTTGGGATCTATACCTTACTCAGTCCACGTTTGGTCTCACAAGGGGTAACTGCTCCTTGTAGACTGGCTTAAACTATGCAGAAAGTGCCTGTGTTTTCCAATAGAAGGGCTCAGAGAAAAGGCTCATTCATTATATAATACACATTGTTGATTGAGCTAGCATGAATGGAAGTTGCTCAGCTGTAGCTCTATTATGTGCTTTCTGGCCAAACAAGTGGTGCAGATCCTCTGCTTCTTTGTTAAGGAAATCAGATGCAAAGGTTGTGGTCATCTAACAGCCCAGTGCAGAGGCAGAGAGAGGCTAGTGTTTCTCTACTCTACCCTGGAAGACCCAAGTAGGCTCACGTGTGTTTTGGCTGAGAAAACTGGACTCCTTTCCCTCCGTAGGTCAGGCTCGTGAAATCTATTAAAATTGGGATGAAAATCATTTTCCAAAATCCCTAAAATCATACCACTAGAATGTTAGCTTTTGAATATAGGGTCCAGCTGATGACCAAATCTTGCTTCCACTGTGTGCTCGTGGTAGTTCCTGATTTTTCATCAATCATATAGAAACCTTGCAAGGTAAAATGATTTGGGGTGGCTGATGGGACCTGCTGTGGGGAATCTGAATTTTATGAGTACAATGCCATACACGCTGCTACCTTTGAAACAGGAATGTATTATATAAGATTCCCTGGCTAAACCACTCAATAAACAGACTATAACAACAACAACCAAAAAGCCCTATGGTCCACGTCAGTGCAGACGTATGTATCAAACGATGTGCTCTCTATGAAAGCTAGAAATCCTCTATTCTGATAAGGCATTCCATTTTTCCTTCCTGTCTGTGTGTTCACTCTGAGTCTAACTCTGTTTCTGCAAAGTCTCTCTGCATGTTGCCCAGTATGCTCGTAAATTAGCTCACGGCCAGCTGATGGCAAGGGACTGTAGTTTGAAACACCGGTGGCTCAAATCGAGAAAGTCCATACTTGCGAGTAGGGTGGAAGAATGGAAAATGGAACTATAGGAGTTTAGTAAGCAAGCTTCCCCAGTGGGATTCTTTAGGAGGCCTGATTGTTTCTCATATCCCTTCTCTCCACACTCAGTTATGAAACGTGTGATGCCTTATTGAATTGTAACTTTTATTTGCGACCATCGATTTTAACTCGGACATTGTATTGCACTTATGTATGTGGATGGGAGTTATTTCAGAATCACCAGTTATTTTAGAAACCGGCTGGCATGAGCAGAGTCGGCTAGGAACTAATGTATCCAGCACCGTGTTCTCTAGAACTGTGTAAATTTCAGGTGCACTGGTTCGGAGGGGAGCCATTATAAGTACGAAAACATTTTATTTTTCCTCCTTTTGGTCCAGCCTCCCAGGATGTCCGAGCTTCACTGTGGGGTGGGAAGTGCAGAGTGCAGTGCTTTGACTCTGGCGGTAGTTGATGGCAGGTAGTGCTAGGTACTGCAGTGCTGTGCTCCCGGTGACTCAGTGGTGACCAGCAGCCTGAGGTCCTCGGGGATCTGCGGAGGCCAGGAAGCTGGGCAACCCAAGGAACGAAGAGCGGCATCCGGCCGGTCCTCACTTGGAAGTACGGGAGGCTTTCGGTGAGGGTGGGATGGAAAGCGTGTCACTGAAATCAGAGGGGAAGGCAGAGGTGTTTGGAGGGATGAACTGGCTCAGGATGCTCATTTGAGTTTATTTGTTTTTATAAGGAAGAATAATGTGATGTGTTACCCACGATGGTGTGACCAAAGCTTCAAGCCAATGGAGAAGACTAGGCCTAAATAGCTGACCCGGTGAAGTGACAGATAAAGCCACACCTGGAGTACCACATCCTCAGCAGTCTTTCTCAGTGCTAATGCATTTATGGCTGTAAGTGTGGGGGTTGCCCAGACTGGAGCAGAGCTCCTGGAGCAGGGCTGCTGGATAGGTGTGGAGAGGCTTTTCTCAGATGACCAGCTGCAGCCCAAGAATATACAGGCACTAAAAGCTGAGCACGGCACTTTCTTGGGGGCGTTGGGGTGCCGTCCGCCTTTGTCCTACCGCTCTGTGCTGTTGCAAATGTCTTTGTGGGGTGTGTGGGGGTTTAACACGGGATAAGTGATTGTATTCAGTGTGTTCACACAGTAAGTCTGTAATAAGACCATCTTGCCGAGGGACTGATGAAATTTTATTCTGAGTAGAGATAAAGTGTTATTATATACTCTTAACACCTCATGTCCCTGCAGTAGGAAAGATATTTGGGTCCTGTTATGCAAGGTTTTCCTTGAGATTCTGGTCCAGGGATAGATATTATCCTTCTAATAGCCTAGCTTTTCAGTTGTAACCTCGGGATTTCATGCACTGAATGTATAAAGAGAGGGGGGAAAGGGCCATGCGGGAACACACCTGAGACTGGACATTTTAGATTCTTGAGTTCTATGGAGCCTTTTGGGACAAGTTCATTCGCTTCTGCTCTGGTTTCTAGGGGAGTAGTTGTTTGCCTCATTCAGGACACAAGGAAGTGCAAAAGATGGTTCAGTGCCCCGCAGCAAGGCTCTGCATGGGAATGAGAGATTTCACGCAGAACATCACGTTACTCCTTTTGTTACCTTGACATGTGGATCGTGGAATGTGTGCTCCTGAATGAGTCCATACCCAGACCAGGCCAGGTACAAGAGATCGTGCACGCAGACTCGTACTGTGTTGTCTTCTGTGTAAAGCTTGCTTTATCCCACCTTCACTACCTACGCTTGGTCTTAATACAGGTCCAGGGGTGGCCAAGATGCTTGTCACTGATAGAGCCTCCAGGATACACTACGTGTTTTTTTATCTGATTCACAATAGATTTTGATAGATCTTCTCCTTGGTATACATGTTTTACAAACAGATTCATGGTGTATGTTGACATTTGTGAAATCACGAGTAGATTTCTTTTTTCATTCAGCAGGCTTATTACACAGACCAAAGCAGGGGTGTTCTTATGGGGATAAATGGAAGAAGCAGATAAGTAGAAAAAGTTACCTAAAAATCCACCATGAGGTAATCACTGTTAATGTACTGATTGTACATTTCAGACTCTCCCTGCATATCCATGTGAATATGTCATTCTAAACCTGCCACTGTATTTGGCATCCTGTGTTGTGAAATGGTGTTCTCAGCTGATCAAAGATTCAGCACACTAGAACCATACTGGCCTGTGCAAGAGGTGCTTTGCACAATTTAAAGGTCCTGCATGAACCCTCTGGAATTTTGAGCGATTTAAATGAAATACAGATTCACTTTTGTAAAGTGAAGCCCAGGCTGTTCGCATATAGAATTAATCGTTGATTTCTCTGACATGGTCGCTTCCATCTCCGATGCTTATGTTCTAAAGTGCTTCGAGGGAGGGACCTGATCTTTCTCAGTGAAAAAGAGAATCAGATCATAAGTCAAGGCACTTACTAGAGAGGAAACACTATCCTTGGAAGTGTTTCCAATCATACAAAGGAGCCTAATGTATTTACTAATACTGTTAGAAATCTTATTGGAGTGAAAGTTAAAGTGGAGGTAAATTTTACAAACTGTAATGTGTGTATAATATCTGTATGGGCATATAAAAGCACATCTTTAAATTTATATGTATCTGTAATTATTAATAGTATAACTCTATGTTAATTGTTTAAACTATTCGTTCTCTGTAAGCCGCATAACTATGTACTTGGCCTAAATGTCTGTGTACCCGTAGTTATACACCAACTGTACATCCTGGTACGTTCATATATAGATATGCTCCATGCTTTGCTAATTGATGGTTAATGCTAAGTGGGAGATTTCTGCCATATAGCTTTTGGAGGAGGAAAATTAACTGCTTTTGACATAAAGGAAAATACCCGAGAGCATTGAAAGACACACATCCACAAGAGAACAAAGAATTGCTGCTGTCAAAGATACAATAAAGTCATTTTAAATATGAAGATATGTCCTTGTGCTTGCTAGGAAGGAGGATCAACTTCCAACAGAAGGCTTTGTGTGTTTAGGCACCTTTGGAAAAACACTGCAGGGATATTAAGGATTAGATTCCTTTTGGGCATGAGAAGACTGGAGGTCTTCATGGTTTGGGAGAGCAGAGGACCTTCCAGGGTCAGAACATCTTTCTGGTCTATTTCTAGAGAATGAGACCTGTTCTGTTAAAAACTCCAAGATCTATTTGTTGGCATCACTGGCCAGAGAGGAAAAGCAAATGCTGCTCGTTGTTTGTGTAAGAATTTGAGGAAATCCACTTGTTTGACTCAGTTGAGTGATTCTGCTATTTGTTCAGAGTCTCAGTGAATGATGAACAGAAACTCTGTCCAATCAATTCTTAGCAATGATGGTTTTCTAAAATGTATGTTGAAATGATTTCTAGATATAATTGTCATTGGGCCAAAGAGAGAAACTCCTTAAATCTGATCAGAACCGTGGATTCCCTCTCCAAGGTCATCAGTCTGGCTATTTTCTTTGTCAGTTCCATTTTCAAGGGACAGAGGGATGTGTTAGGATCAATTCCCCACCTTTTCTCTGGGACTTACGCATCTTCTTTCCTGCTGGTTTTCTTCTTCCTATTGGATTATGATGAGTCAGTCAGGATTTTAGAATATAGTCCTGTGACTCCATATGTGCTTAGTGAACATTACATTTTTCTGTAGTACAAGATATTCTGTAGGAAGGTCAGCAATAACTAGGGTTATTTTAGGATAAAGGTGGGCAGGCATCCTTGCCTTAGCCCTTCCATTTCCATCAGAGTTCAATGCAGAGCTTATTTCTATGTGGGTGGTTCACTCATTATCCTGATCACTAAATCCTTTTAATATCCCTTACCTGGGGAAACCGAGCCACCTGAAGAGCATAGGAAGACAGAACTGGACCTTTCCCATTTTCGGTTCTCTCTCTTCCCTCCCCCACTAGTCTCTGACAGTGATCATCACATCATGAGCACAGATCTCCATGAAGCTGAGTTAAACATTATACAAGAAAGTTCTGTAGATGTAGACTCTGCAGCTGATCTAAATCAAGCTGATTTACTTGCTTTTTTACTGTGCTTGCATCAGGCCTCGTTGACTTCAAAAACAGCTCTAACCTGCCCCCGCTGCTAAGGACACGGGTATGTGATCTTACTTGAGACAGGGCCCCAGTGGTCACTGCTTAGTGTGTAAACCTGAGGGAGCTTGCAGTTCATAGAACATCATGGCAAGCAGACTGGGAGTTGTAGATTTTTATGCCCTGGGCTTTGGACGTTTTAGGAGTCTGAGCATGTGAGTTTAAGATAAAACTGTGTAGCCATCTTTACAGTACTTCTGGGTGTGCCAACACGAAGGTGGCTCAGACGGCTCACATGAGAGTTTGCAAGATCTAAATAGACCAGTACTTGGTCTCACTTTACATTTGTGTATTCTTTTATAACATAAATGTATAGTTTTAGCAATAAATATTTTTCTCTAGTCTTAAACGGTGCCACTATGTCAGTACTTCCTACAACTCATATATATATATATTTTTTTTTCTTTTCTTTTCTTTCTTTTTTTTTTTCTTTTGCATCTGTTCCAGAAATAGTGAGGGGCACCTGGCTGGCTTAGTCAGTGGAGCATGCAACTATTGATCTCGGGATTGTGGGTTTGGGCCCCACAGTGGGTATAGATATTACTTAAAAATTAAAAAAAAGTTTTTTTTAAAGAAATAGTGAAAAGTCTTAAACTTAAAACAGGGTGTTTAGAATTTCTGTTCAGCCCTCTTGTTCAGGGGAACTGATAGAAGGGATACCCCCTAATGGGAATATTGGCAACAGTCAGTTGCTCAGGAGCTTCACTGTGCAGTTGGTGAATAGCTTGGTTCTCTTATTTTGCCATTTAAACCTATTACTCTTTAATCTTTCTTCTCTTTTTAGCATGAGCATCGTATAACAAAAAGATTCCGACCTTCTGTGTTATTTCTCTATTAGCAAGTTTATTGAGAAGTTTGGTGAATTTAAAAGGTTGTGGTTAAAATTGTTTCTCAATCTTTTTTGAAATTACTTTTTGTACTTTGTATTATGAAATGAAAAGGCAGTGTGATAATGTTGGGATTGAAATCAGAGACTCCATGCAAGATTTCTAGGGATGACCTCCTGGCCCCCCTCTTCCTAGTTTGTGGCCTTGTGTACATTTCGTAGACTTTCTGTACCTCAGTTTCCACATTACTGAAGTGTTGATAATAATGAAACCTACATCTTGGGTGGTTTTGAAGATTACATAAGGTAATATGTGTAAAGCCCATAAAACATCTAAGTGTTTTCTGCTGTTGTTATTATACATACCATGAATATATTTATGCTTTTGGCATGCTCCTTTCTCTGCAGGTTTGATATTCCTATCAAATCCTTTGGTTTATTTTCAGAGCATTTGCGTGGTTTTTGACAGTGCTTTCCAAAAATATGATAGTGGTTGTCAAGTGAAAGAACGTACTGATGCCCTAAGGCCTTCTGATTAGTTTGTTGTATTTTGTTTCAGAGAAAGGGGTGGTAGACTCTAATTGAAAGAGTGCTAGGTGTTGGAAGTCTTGGTCTTTGCCACTTAGTAGTAGTGACCTTGGTCAAGTCATTCGATCCCTCTGATTCTCAATTTTCCCTCCTATAAAATGAAAACACTTGGTTAGAAGATTTCTGAGGTTTCTTTACATCTAAAATTCTGTTCTGTTTGTCGATAAGCAATTTCTTCAGTTTGGATACAAATACCACCACATGCCATTTGCTTTTCGAAATGATCAATTACTGTGGTGTTTTGTGCATACTGAATAAGGTCATCGTATTTGGTCCCTGAGTCTGAATGTTTGGCCTTTTCAGAATTTTTGAAGGAGGACAGTGTGTATGGTGCACATCTTTGAGAGGACTAGATTTTTTTTTAAGATTTTATTTATTTATTTGACAGAGAGAGAGAGAGCACAAGCAGGGGAGCAGCAGGCAGAGGGAGAAGCAAGCACCCGTTGAGCAGGGAGCCCGATGCAGGACTCAACTCCAGGACCCTGAGATCATGAACTGAGCTACCCAGGCACCCCAGGACTAGATTTTTGAAAAAGGGGACGTTTTATTTAAGATTTTTTACTCTAAAGCCAAAAGGATGCTTTGCCTATCGATCATTTGCTTGCCAATACCCACAACGCCTTCCGGCCCACAGTGATTTGAGCTGGAAACACTTGAGTATCATCTCTAAGAAAACAAAAATTAGAAGCAAAGGCTTTTTGAGAAGTAAGCTTCTAACTCTTATTGATAAGCAAGAAGAGGTATTTCTGCTTTAAATGAGCTCTATCTTTCCTTCTTAACTAAGTTGTCTTAGCTATCATGAGGAGACTGTTGAGAAGAAAAAAGTTTAAATAATTGTTTTATGATTGTTATGTTGCTTAATCATCAAGAATGTTTATTGTTTGGTGTTTTCTTGCTTTACAAAATTTTCTTCAGCTCATCATTATTATCCTTCAGGGTGTACTAAAAGCAATGATCAATCAGTTAGAAAACCCCAGGAAAATAATAAATTCTAGGAGACATTCATTATTTTTTAAAAAGTCATTCACTACTTTTAAAAGGAGTCACTGTGCCTGATCTGTTTAATTTTCTTCTGTGATAAAAATAAAAGGCCAGAGGATAGAAGAAAAGGGGCAATCCTTACTGCAGTCCAACCTCTCAAATATTCCCTTAAATATTGTTTGAATGAAGTAAGAGTTGGAAGCAACTATCTATCATGAAAGTAGAAAAATATGGTGAATATTATGCTAAAATATTTTGTTCCCCAGTTTATTTCCAAAGAGTCATTATCGATAGCTTAATATCATTTAATTTTAATTGATGTCCCAGAGATGTCCCAGAGATTGATGTCTTGGGTTTATTTGCTTCAGTGGCTCTATTGATCCAAGGGAAAGAATTAAGAATTCATTTATCAGATTTTCAAATTATCTCACTTTTTGAAAAAGATTTTATTTTATTTATTTATTTGAGAGAGAGAGAAGGAAAGAGTGGGGAGGTAGAGAAGGAGAAAAAAATGAAGAGGGACAAGCAGACTCCCCGCTGAGCACAGAGCCAGATATAGGGCTCAATCTCATGACCCTGATATTATGACCTGATCTGAAATCCAGAGTTGGATGCTTAACTGACTGAGTCCCCCAGGCATCCCTAAGTCATCTCACATTTGATCATATTGTTAATGCTTAGAATGTAGGAATGGAATTAAGGTAAAATTAATAAGGTAGGGAGACACAAAACATGTCTTAGTTGTCATGCTGCACTTTTGTGAAGTGCTAGGCTACTGCAGAGTACAGTAAGGAATAAAACCAAACAGATCAAAAAGGGCTAGGTAGATAATTGATTTTAAAAAGAAAAGACCACTTTGATGGTCATGTTTAATTATTAGTGAACTGAAAACCAACAATTTGGTATACAAAACCTCTTCCTAGAAGTGCATCTTCCTGGAGTGCCCATGTTATTTTTTTTTTAAATATTATAACAATTTCTCAAGTCTTATATTGTATTTTATTAATCCTAAAGCACACATTCCCCGCCTTCCACCTCCAACATTTTGATATATCTAAAATGGGGCTACATCTTAAAACTCATAGCTTTATTGGCAGTTTTTTTTCCCCTTAGTGGTACAATCTAATGTTGATTTTTAAAATCACTGGATATCTTAAATTCAGTGAAATGAGGTTTTAGGGGAAAAATGTAAATAATAAAAAACTGTATAGGATGAAAAATTGGTTTTCCTTAACAAACTCCCAACCTAGTCCCCTCTCCACAGGTAGCTGTTTTTAACAATTCAGTGGGTATCCATTTAGACTTTCATTTTGTATACATTGACAAACATGGATATTTAGAAGAACATACTTACAACTGCACATATCATGTTTGTACTTTTAAAAAGCATGAATAAGAACATAATAAATATTGTCCTGTGACTTTTTTTTCTTCACCAGAAAATGTACCATGGACCTTTTTCCATATCAATTTATTCTTTTTCATAAACCGAGTGACCTAGTGATTGTATGGTGTGGATTTGCCATAATGAATTTAGCCCACTGATAGATTTAGAATATTTCCTGTTTTTCAATCCTGTAGATAAATGCTACAGTTAACATTCTTCTATAGGAGTCTTTGTGTACACATGGAACATTTCTCCACAATAGCCTTCTGGAAGTGGAGTTGCTGAGTTAAATGATTAGCACATTTTAAGATTTATATACATGGCTTGGCATGTATTGTAAAATATTTTATATTAAAATAAACATCCTTTTGTGATTGAGACTAAAGGAAATTAGCTCAAAATGAAATATAAGACTTCAAGGAAGTTTCTTGGTTGTGGGAAGCAGCTTTAGGCTGTGGCCTCCAGGTTTCATAAGAAGAATTTTTTCTACTCTCTGTTGTAAGAATAGTTTTTGAAAACCTACAAAAAGTTGTGAAGTTCATCCCTCTTTATTTTATAAATGGAAAAACTGAGGCCCAAAGAGGTTAGGCAACTTGTGCAGAATGACCCAATTTATGGTGGAACTGGACCTAGAGCCCTCCTCAAGTCTCTAACCAGAGCCCTGTTCTTTTCACGATGCCAAATGCATGGGTTTTTAATCTAAAAAACTGGAATAATCCACTGAAGGCTAGTAGAGTCCTATTATTGGCATGGTGCTTGCTTGGCAGCTTACAAAGCAGTTTGGAGTTGGGAAAATTTCTAAAACAGAGAACAGATTGCTCTCTGACCCCAATGGTGCAACCTTTATCTACTTGGAATCCAGATTAGAGTCCCAATTTCTTTCAAGCTTTCTTGTTTGATACTGCTTTCTGATATGGTTCAAAGTCTCCAGTTTGATGGACTGAAATGACAACACATCCATAAAACTTAAACCAACATAAAAGCTCAGTGCTAGAGAATGTCAGAAAGAGGTTTTGTGCTTTAGGGAAATGTTAGAATTCTCATTATTTGTATGCAGGTCTTGATGGCAGTTGCATATGGATGCTACATTTGGCCTTAGCCAAGAGTACCAAAGTTCCATTTTTATTGTTTTTCCCATTTTCAGTTCATCTCCATGAGCTTCCAATTCAGGGAAACGTTTGTATGGTTTAGTATTGATATTTTTAAAGGTAAAAGGGTTAGCAATATTTGTAAAAGGTCAAAAGAACTCTAAGTTATGAGTGGGGTTCCATCCCTACAAAAAAATAGCATCCTCAAATTAGGATAACTTGAGAGGTTTAATAAATAGGAGAGGTGTAGGTAGGGTAGAAAGAAGCCATAAGGGATACCACAGTACTCCCAGGGCTGGTAACTGCAGAGCTGTTACCAGCTGTAGGCCCAACAGGACCAGGAAAGGGCAAAACATGGGTATGAGAACCTAGGAGGGCTGAGTTCTGTCAAGATGGCTACTTTGAGATGGATGCAGTCTTCCTTGGGGAGCAATATAAGCAGCCTACAGGCATCCCACAGGGAGGAAGCCAGGGGATATATACTCCAATCTCATTCTTTTCCCTTACTCTGATCTATGCTAGGGTTATGATTGGCCAGACACAACCAGAAGCCAGAAAGCAGAGCTCATAGGTCAGCAACACAGTACAAAAGCAGAGGTGGGGGGTGGATTGGGTGTAGGGTAATCTGGAGAGGTAAATGGATGTTGGTATCATCCACATCACTGATGGGCCCTATGTGACTTATATTGGTGTTAGTAGATGAAATCATGCGATTTGAAGGCATTCCTAAAACACACCTATGAAGGTGTTAGTGAGTCCTGGTCATCAAAGCTGCTGTTGGTCATTTTCCATTGAAGGTGTGCGTTGGCTTTCACATGTGACTAGTTCCACTACAATTGGTGACCTGGATTTTAATTCCTGTATTTTTTTTAAATTTATTTATATATTTTTAAAGATCATTTGAGAGAGAGAGAGCGGGGAGAGGAGCAGGGGGTGGGGACAAGCAGACTCCATGCTGAATGCAGAGCCTGATGCAGGGCTCAATCCCATGACCCCAAAATCATGACCTGAGTCAAAATCAAGAGTTGGAAGCTCAACCGATTGAGCTACCCAGATGCCCCTGTACTGTTTTTTAAAATTATTTTTAAGATTTGGAGTACTTCAACAAGGTCTAGAAATGGGATAAAATAAAAGGTTTAAATGTTAGGGTTGTGGAGAAATCTTGAGAAGCTAAGCTATGTAGGCTTCCATGATTGCCTTCAAATATACAAAGGTCTCTGCTGATACTGAGCAGATGTAGAAGAACCTGTTATCAGAGCAACTTGTGGCTCAGCTGTGCTCCACTGTCATGACCAGACTAAAATAATTCTTAGGATTTCTCCTAAAGTCATATAGTGATTCCCACTACAGGAAACAGTGGGAGGATTGGTGGGAGTAAGGATTGATGTCATGAGATTTTACAGTTCTGACAACAGCCTCCTTATTAAAAGATGTATGGACTACATGGAGGCAGGAAAGTCAAGAGGAGTGCTTCCTGTACAGTGCTGGAAGCAGAACTTGTTTTGGAAGGTAGATGAAGCCTTTGGAAAATATTAGTTTAGAGGTCAGGCCTTGCCATTTTTAGTAGAGCTAAACAGACCTTGGGTGTTTCTGTTAAAAAGTCAGTGTTGACTGGTTGCTGGTTATACAGTGTGTAAAATTTGTAAGAATCCATTGAACTGTACACATAGGATATATGCAAGCTTCTTCATGTGTGTTCTATACTTCAGTTAGAAATGTGGGAGTCTCTTTTGGGAAAACAACTGTTATTAGTGGGCTTCTGGGAACTGGAATTAAGATTAGGAAGGATATAATAAAGGTTCTTGCTTCTGATTGTTGGGACTTGTGAAGTGTAGAAGGTGGTAGATTCATACTCTGTGTGCTGGAGTCCTGAGTTTACAAAGAGCACTAATTCTTGACCAATGGGCTAAGGATGGGACACATGAGTCATCACTGGGAGGTGGGAAAACCATATCCTTCCAGTGCCCGGGAGTGGAAGGCTCTCTCATTGGTTGATGCTCATCTTGGCCTCTTCTTTCATGCCCTCTCTGGGACAGATCACTATAGTGGTGGTTACACATCTATGTGTGGCAGATGCCTCACTTCCCTGAAAACCATGATTTTTAAGGTAAGGAGGACTCTGGGAAGTCAATTTTCTCCCCACCTCTCTGCAGGGTCAGAGCCAAGCTGTTCTCAGGGTTGAGAGTTGGTCCTTCTGCTTGCAGAACAGTGCCAGTGCCTCAGCAGAGAGCCAGTTCTGGTGACAGAGAATAAAATGATGATTGCTAGGAGTCTTGATTGAGGCTTATTGAAATAAGGTCCTAAGGTTCAGATGTTTGCTGCTGGAAGACTGTGTTTTTGGTATGTGGATGTACACAGTCATTAGAGAAGTACTGAGTAAGTCTCTAAGTATATGTAAAGAGTGAGATTAAAGCCAAGCTAGCGTACATATTATAAGAACACCGCTTGAATGTTTTCATTCTCAAAATCTACCTGCTTATAAAATCACATATGTTACTTTTAGAGATTGGTTTCTTATATTATTTTTATAGCTCTTATTCTAAATTATTATTAGCATGGAGTGCAGTCTTGCAAGAAGGGAGAGGTGGGTCTTATAATTGAAATACACTCTTACCATTTGTTGTTATAGATGCTTTCATTAGCAGTGGTATTTGAACAGTGTGTATGTGTGTGTGAGAGAGAGAGAGAGAAAGAGAGAGAGAGAGAGAAACTCCTTGGATCAAAGCTATAATATAAAGAACTATACAAGATACAACTGAGGATTTTATTAGGATTGAATAGTATGTTGATAAATATGTATTGTTTTGCCCTGGTTTTGAAATATACACTGCTATAAAGGTAACTAAAAATAGGTTGTTCATGCTACATTCCAAACTTAGTATAAATTATCCAAAAGAAATTTAAAAGAAGGAAAAATAAAGAATTTAAATAAGGTAGAAAAAGGACAAGGAAATGCATAACCTAGATTCTGTGAAAGTTTTGATTCATATCCCTTTTAACTAAAATATGTTCTGGCTGTAAGATGTGCAACTAGTTGTTAGATTTTTCATTTGAGCGTTGCATTTACATAGAGAAGCTGGCTTTCAAATGCCAGGCAGCAGCCAACTCGAATACTGAAGATTTGTCTAACTCAGTGACTAGTTTAGTAAGAAGATATCTTAAGGATGTTGAGGGGGAGGGCACACATCAGATACCTTGTTCCGGAAATTAAGCCAGAATTCTCTCAGTTGTGATCTATCTGATTCTTAGAGTATTTGAGTTTTCAGTTCCGAATTTAGGGTTTACAAAGATGCTGTGAGCATAGAACTTCACTTCTGCATACTTAATGGAAGATGGATAGTTTCAAAGCTTCAGAATGACTTCCTGGAGAAAACTTGAGCATATTCTGTAGACTCTGACTGTAAACTATGAGCATTTCTGAGAAGCATAAAAAGTGCCCATTATTCCATAAGCATTTATGGAGAAACATTTATGGAAACATTTCTCCATTTACTGATTGGATCTTCCCTGGGTCCCGAGTCTCCAAGGAATTTTTGGACCTTTCTGCCATACTGAGGACAGATCAGACACTGATAGGTATTCCTCCTCATTGTACCTATTTCTCAGTTTCAAGGAACCCTCTTTTTTTTTTTTTTTTGTGGATCACACATAGTATTAGTGTTTTGCAGAGCACAGTATGGGGGAAATTATTTGCAGTAGGTAATTAGGAGTTGTTGAAAGATTTTTAAACTGGAAAGGTGGGATCAAATGTGCATTGGTCAGAGTGGAAGATGGATTTGAGGAGGGAGAATTCAGGCAGGGAGTCCAATTAGAAAGCTGTTGAAATAGTGCAGGTGTGAGGTGGTGTAGGCCTCAAGTAGGGCAGTAGCAATGGGAATAGAGAGGAGGAGGTGAACTGAGAAATATTTAAGTCATCAATGCAGCAGGTTTCATGACTAATTAGCTTAGGAAGGGAAGGGAGTCTGGAACGAACCGCTCCACTTCTGGCTTGGGTGGCTGACGGGGTGATAGTGCCACTGAGATTGACAAACTAGGCCATTTCTTCTGATGCCTTTTGAACTGACCCAAGGGAGCTCAGGTTAGAAGCAGGGTCCAGGTTCTGAAGTTTTCAAGTCTTCAGCTGTTGATCTTGATTCCTGGCTAAGAAAACTGCTGGCTTCATCCCAAGGTCATGAAATCGTTTTGTTCTAGACAGCCAGGACCCACAGTGACGAGGAACTGGCTATAGAATAATTATGTTCTAGCTCTGTGCATTCTGGCCCCCGTACCCATCTTCCTGTACCCTACATGCGTATCTGAAAACCATAGAGGAAACACGCTCTCCGTCTTGAAGAACTTTGCAGCAAAGAATCTTCAAATTGATTTTTAATCATCCTTTTTCTCAGTAAATATTATTCTAAGTGACAACTAGATTATAAAAAAGGGCATTTGGGATATTGCTTAGATCCTAACCAGAAAAAAAGCTATTAAAAAAAATCTTATTGTCGTATATGTTCCTTTTTCTATTAAGGAGTAGAAGGTCATATTATTTTTCCCGAGTATCTCTATCTCTTAATTTTGGTAGAGGAATCTCTAACCATTAATTTGATATGCCCACTGGTACATGTGAAAAAAATGATCCCCTAGACAAATAAGTTTGGTAATAACCACATTCTATGTCCCTTTTTCAGATTCCCAGCACACAATAGGGCCCAAAGTCTCTTAGCATTTTGTAATAAATAAACCAATTAAATTTTGTTTAACCCAAAGATATCACAAACTTATTTGACCTCAGAAGCCATCCCATCCACCCCTGCCCCCCGCCCCCTGAAGAATACCTATTAACTCCTCGAAGAACTAGCATGCGGCAGAATTCAGTGGAGGAAATGATGTTCGGGTTATTTACGTCAACCTTATTTGCTGGGAACATTCGCAGTCTTTTTTTTTTTTTAATATTTTTATTTATTTATTTGACAGAGACACAGAGAGAGAAAGAACACAAGCAGGGGGAGTAGGGGAGAGAGAAGCAGGCTTACCAGCAAGCAGGGAGCCCGATGTGGGGCTCGAGCCCAAGACCCTGGGATCATGACCTGAGCCGAAGGCAGATGCTTAATGACTGAGCCACCCAGGCGCCCCCATTCTCAGTCTTAAATTGGGTGGATTTTGTGGGCTGGAATGGAGTTTATGTTAAAAAATATATATGTGTTTCCAGGGCCGTCCTCTCAGAGACTTTGATTCCGTTAGTTTGGGATGCGGCTTAGGCTTTGCATTGTTGCTCTACCCTCACAAGATGGTTTCCATGTAGGTTTTTCAGCAGTTTGGTGACAGCCCACAGCTCTTACAGTGTCCCTTTTCTTTTAGGTCCCCATTTATTTGTCCTATTGCCTTCTGGAGTGGCAAGCACTTTGAAGTAGGAATCCCTTTCTTACTCATCTCCCTACCCTTGCGTAGCTTTACGTACCGTGCTTGCACGTCCCTAGACAGGCACTCAATAAATGGTTGCTGGAATGAATTGAAATTCGATAACCTTAACTCTTCCAGAAATTGAGAGCGACCCAGGGAATGGTCAGAAATTATTGAATGTGGTGTATTTGTCAAGGATTCCCAAAAGATATATGTAGATATGCCTCTCTCTCTCTCTCTCTCTCTGTATATACATATATATATATACGTATATATATAGTTACAGTTATAGTAGTTATATATATCCATGACCAGCCACACTATGATTTCCTCTTTAAAAAATAAAAGTAAATTTTTAAAAAATATTTTATTTATTTATTTGAGAGAGAGACAGATAGTGACAGAGAGAGCGAGAGAGAGCACAAGCGAGGAGGAGAGGGAGAAGCAGGCTCCCGCTGAGCAGGGAGCCCAATGTAGGGCTCAATCCCAGGACCTCAGGATCATGACCTGAGCTGAAGGCAGATGCTTAACTGACTGAGCCACCCAGGCGCCCCAAAAGTAAATTTTAAAATGGAGGCAAGCAGACTTAGGAAATTAAAAGGTCTTTATATTTAAAAGAGCTGGAGTGTGATAAGGGAAACACAGTCTTCTCTCCTGATATTTCCAACAGGGCTATATTGATTGTAAACACACTGGTGACACAAGCCCCCTCTCACCATAGACTCCCTACATGCTCTTCCCTAGAGTTCACCTCTCTTAACAGTTTGCTTTTAAATAACAACTTTCTTCCCTATGATCCAGCAATTGCACTATTAGGTGTTTACCCAAAGGATACAAAAATACAGATCCAAAGGGGCACACGCACACTGATGTTTATAGCAGCACTATCAACAATAGCCAAACTATGGAAAGAGCCCAAGTGCCCATCGACAGATGAATGGATGAAGAAGATGTGGATGTGTGTATATACATAGTGGACTATTACTCAGCCATCAAAAAGAATGAAATATTGCCCTTTGCAATGACGTGGATGGAGCTAGAGTATATTATGCTAAGTGAAATAAGTTAGAAAAAGATACCATACAATCTCACTCATATGTGGAATTTAAGAAGGAAAACAGACAAACATATGGGAAGGAGGGAAAGAAGAGAGAGGGAAATAAACTGTAAGAGACTCTTAATGATAGAGAACAAACAGGGTTGATGGAGGGAGGTGGGGGCAAGGAATAGGCTAGATGGGTAATGGGTATTAAAGAGGGCACTTGTGATGAGCACTGGGTGTTGTATATAAGTGATGAATCACTGAATTCTACTCCTGGAACCAATATTGCACTGTATGTTAACTAAGTAAAATTTAAATTAAAAAGATAAATAATAGCCTTTTTGAGCTATAACTTACATACCACACAATTCACCCATTTAGAATGTACAATTCAGTGGTTTTAGTATATTTGCAGAATTGTGCACAGTTTTCAGAGCATTTTAATCACACCAGAGAGAAATCGCTCATACATTAGCAGTCATTCCCGCTTCCCACCAACATTCCCAGCCCTGGGCTATCTCTGTGGATTGGCCTGTTCTAGATATTTTGTACCTGTGGAATCTGTCATACAATATGTGGCCTTTTATGACTGGCTTCTTTGGCTTAACATAGTATTTTCAGGCTTCTGTTATAGTGTGTATCAGCATTTCATTTCTTTTTATTGCCACATCATATTCTGTTGTATGGATATAACACATTTTGTTTATCTATCTGTTGATGGAAATTTGGGTTGTTCTCGCTTTCTGGCGGTTATGAATAATATTGTTATGAACATTGGTGACAAGTTTGTGTGTATATATGGAGCTTAACAGTTTCTTGACCACCTTAAAACTTAAGCCATTTTTAACCATTTGAGATATACTAAAGATATACCGAAGAATCAAGGTATTATAGAATCCTACTCCACTGACTGTATGGCCATGTCTCAGCCATTTCCATGTAACTGTGCTCTTGTCAGTGTGATTACCTCAGTCGTGTGAGTAAACACTGCTCAATCTTAAGTACAAGAACTATGCCTTCCTTTTGGAGAGCTCTTCTCTGTATCCCCCTTTACAGCTTTTGTACTGTACAAGGTCCAACGCTTATTCTACTTTGTGAGACTGTTCCCAGCATTTCCAAATCTTCTGAATTCAAATAGCAACATCTCTACCCTGCTCACCGGGCATTAACCACCTGGTACCTTGTATGGCTAGTTCACTATTCCATGTGTCCATGTCTTATCTCTACATTTATAAAGTGCTGGAAGGCTAGGACCAAGTCCCTTCTTTCTTTTGTGCCTCCCTTACTTCAACCCCAACTACACCAAGGGTAAGAGAGAAATTGATACTGAATCAGTGAATGAGTGCTATAACTCAAAGCCTCATGACATTGATGTTCTCAGTGCCAAGTAAAATAGGACTGGATTGCACCAACCAGTGAGGAAATGACGAGAGTCATCAATTAAACCAGGTGCAGCTCTGAAATAGTGAGGGGCTCATTTAAAGAGCTGCTGACTTGTCACAGAAAATGCTGAAAGGCATTCTGTGTAGAAATAATCCTGTCTGAACATCATATATTCTCTTCATTTCTTCTTACTTGTTCTCATTTGCAAGGACATGTTCAGGGACATTGTCTTGAAAATAAGATCCTTGCAACTTCCTCTCTTTTATTTCCAAGCCCAGATCATAATCTAGCAACTCTCTCATTATCAGAGCCATTATGTCTGGGATGGTCAAATCCGAAATTTCTATGATTTCACAAATGAGGTCAGTTGAGTGAGCCCTGCATAAATGGACCTTTTATGTTAATCTATAAATACAAATGAAAACAAAAAAAAATTACAGGAAATCCGACAGAAAGGTAGAATAATTTGAAACAGAGCAAAGATATTTTAGGTTTTCCTGCACTTGGCAATGAAAATTCGAACCATTTTCCTATAAAACCTACTCTTCAGCTATTTCTGTATAGATGAGAGTATTAAATAAATCATCCCAGTTCTTTTTTTATGAGTTGATTATGAAAAGGTTCATGGAAATAATTCTGCCTAAATAAAATGACTCTATCCGTTCATAGCTTTATTTTTTGTGTGATGTTGGAAAGAACTCTAGGGACTAGGGTAGCAGCTGTTGGTCATTGCTGCCCTGGGACATTACTTGGGCCATCCTGATTTAGGTGAAACAATGGTAGATTCCTTCTGCAGGATGTGTCCTTGGATCCTCAGGCTCATTCATGTAAAGACAAGGGTCATCTGGGCGACTGACTTCCTTAAGTTCTTACTTTGCAAAATTAAGGCATCAGCTTAATCTTAGACCCCTCTATCGGTGCCCTTTGTGCAGGGCCAGTAAGTAAACCAAAGTGTTACTGAAGAATTGTTTACAGACATACTTTTTTTCTGAGTATCTAAACAAACAGGTAGTACCTGTGGCATGTCTGACACCATAATGAGGTATTACCTCTTGTAAGAGGAATAGAAACAGATGTGCCTGGTATGAAAATGCTTAGTTAAGTCAAGAGGACCAGATTTATGTATATGAAATAACCAGGAGGTACCATAAAATAATGGGTTGGGCTTTATTTTTGCAAAAAGAATTGGATTCATCACAGTGCTTGCCATTTACGAACTGTTGGGATTTGGACAAATTGTTTACCTCCCAGAGTCTATCTCCTTATCAGTATGATGAGGATAATAATATCCTTACATGGCTATTGTGGTGATGAAATCAATTTGGAGAACATATGTAAAGAGCTAAATAAAGTTCCTTGACACAGAGTAGCATAATGAAGTTTAAATATTACTATTATCAATTTTAGAAGACAGCTTAGGATGACTGAAATCAGGTTTAGGAGGTTTGGTACAGAGTCTAAACCCAAAAGAAATTGGGAATCATAGAAAGGCTTTGAGGCACAGGACTCATCTGTGTAATTTCATAAAAGTTCTACTATTTAAGCAGACCACTGTAACCATGATAATAGTTACCATGTGTTGTGGGCCAGAATTGTTCTAAGTGCTCTACATGGATTCCTTCCATTAATTTTAACAACTACCTTATGATGCAGATACTTTTACCATTCATTTTCTAGGCATAGAAAATGTTAAGTGACTTGTCTGAGGTCATGGTAATGGTAGAGCCAGGATTCAAATCCAAGTGTCTGACTCAGAGCCTCTTTCTGAAATGGGGAAGTGAGGCATTAGGGTGGCTAGATGGGTGTTTTGGTGGGGGGAGGGCATGGCAGATCAAACAAAGAAACAGAACAACAGGAGAAAGAATAAGCAAAGCACTGGCAGACCAATAAGGAGGGAGATGTGCTAGTGATTGGGCATGGCCTTGGGACCCAAGCATTCTGAGCTGTAGGCAGAAGGGAGGTGGAGCCTCTCCAGGGGGAGCTTCCTTTGCACCTGGAGGAGTCCTGGGAACATGGTGGTCTCACACTGCTGCATGTCTTCCCTGTTTGACTGCCTAGTGATGATGCCTGAGCCTCTTCATGTACATTTCCTGTGTCAGGGCAGAATCTTTCATCTCAGCTGAGGTGTCTCTTAATTTTCTTAAGTTTAAGGCAAACATTGCATTGCAGTACCAGTGTAATATGCAGTTTCTGCTCTAAATATACCCTGTCCTCTCTTCTCCACAAGCCATGCACTCACTCATCCATGGATGCGTTCAGCCAGGTCTGCACCCTTGAAGACTGTGCTTGCAAAATGCCGAGCAAAGCCAGAAGCCGTTTTTCATCCTTCTCACACAATTCCCTGAAATTTACCCTCTATTCCTAGGAATATAAATGTTTCAAGTGTTTTTGAGAGCAATGCCAGAATGTGAATCAACTACATCACTGAACATGCCGTTAGTGCAGCTGACACCCCCCCCACCCCCCATAGCAATCCTTTTTTCAATGAAGACATCAGGGCATTGGTTTGCATTCTGGTGAACACTCCTGTCTCCTTTGGGGGCAGCCTTGAAGTCCTGGGCGAGCTGCTTTGGAGGTCCTTTTTCTGGGAGCAAATTATTAGTCAGTTTTAAATATACCTCATGCATATTTACATTTCCTTTGGGCTTTCTTTTTATGTGTCTGGGACACAGGATCCTTTTTGCCATCCTCCCTGGGGATCACCTGTCTACAGAAGCCTGGTGTGGTAAGGCGACAGGAGAAAGAGGAGACTCCCAGGCAAGGGGGCCTTCAAAGATCTTTTCCATTTTCCAGCCTGTGCTTGCCCTTGTCTGTGTTAGGCTTAGAGCTGTAAGAGGGATCTGTATTTTACAGAAACAGTGACCCCTGCATTCCAATTTCTAGCTTCCTCTTCCAAAGAATCGTCACTTTCCAATGAAGACTTACTATGAACCATGGGTTATTTGAGGGCTGATCCATATGTTATTTGCACAGCACACAGATGGGGCATAGCTGGTGTCCATTCTGCTTGGATTGCTTATTTCAGCACTTATTCTGATTAGCTGGTCTTGATATCATACCAGTCATCAAGCAATTTGAATATCGCCCTGCACTTTCTGAATATGTCACGTGACATTTGTTGTTTAGTTCTCCCAAGAGCAGGTGAGATAGGTTTTATCATCCCTATTTTACGGACAAAGAAATTGAGGCACAGAGAGAGTTAATAACTTCTGGTGGTCACACAATTAGTCCATGGCAGGATCCACATAGGTAGCTGGAGCCTCTGGGCCTTCCTAGTGTGCAATGCTGTTCTCTCCAAGCTCTAGAGAGTCTTTTTTCAGTTCTCAGCGAGCCTACCTAATGTTGTGCTGCTTTGTTTACTAGATGAGGTCTCTCAGAATGCCTCCTTCTCGAAGGCGGGAGGAGGGAGGTTAATCAGCTTCCTTGTGCACAGCACCCCATCTTCCTCATTAGTTTTTTCTCGTAGGAAGAAACAGAGGCATAGGCACAGCAGAAGCCAAACCGTAGTCTGCAAGCATCTCTTGAGACACTTTCACTGCAGCCTGCTGCACGTGTTTCTGTGATGGGACTTAGCTTTCTTCCCATGCATAGACTTCACCTTGTTGTCCTGATCTCTGAGACAAACTGCATTCTCTTCAACTATCAGATTCCACCATTTGAAGGAGCAAACCGGAACCTCTGCTCACTGACCTCCCTAGTTCTGCCAGGTCCTCTGAACTCTCAGCACCCTTAAGGGAAATTGAAAAATGCCGTCAACCTGTGCTGGGTGCCAACTCTGGAGAGCCTGCTCTGGCCAACTCCAGCCTATAACACTTCAGTCATCTGGAGACTGATTAGAGGGGAAGAGGGCTGGAGGAGGAGGGAGAGTGAAGTTTGGGCTTTGGGTTTAAAAACGGTTTTTAAAAATTGAAGTGAAATTCACATACCGTAAAATTTACGTTTTAAGGTGAACCATTCAGTGGCATGTAGTCCATTCATAATCTCATGTAACCACCACGTCTGTCTAGTTGCAAAGCATTTTCATCACTCCAGAGAAAACCTAGTATCCATCAAGCAGTTACTCCCCACTCCTCCTCCCTCTTCCTACCCCGGACATCCAGTCTTTCTATTTCTGTGGACTTACTTATTTGGATATTTCATACACACGGAGCCATACAATATGTGGCCCTCTGTGTCTGGCCTCTTTCATTTCAGCATAAAGTTTTTGAGATTCTTCCATATTGTATCAGTACTTCACTTTTATAGCTAAATAATATTCCATCATATGGATATACCATGTTCATCTGTTGATGGACATTTGGGATATTTCAATCTTTTGCTGCTAGGAACATCTTCATTTATTTGTTTGAATACCTGTTTTCAGTTCTTTGGGGGTATAGATCCAGAAGTGGATTTGCTGGGTCAAAGGGTAATTCTGTGTTTAGCTTTTGAGGAACTGCCAAACTGTCTTCCACAGGGTCTTTAGTTTTGATGAGAACTTTAGGGCAGACATCATGAAGACAGAAAAGGACACATGACTCTGTCACTACAGGAAGTCTGTACATCTTAAAATAAGACTAAAACGTATAGTAGGATGTCTTGTAGAGATCAATATTGAGCAATAAAAAATATATCTGTATACCCATGGGAATAAAGAGTTTCTTATTATCTCCCTAGTCCATCTCCCGCTGGGATTATTGAGATGACCTCTTCACTGGTTGCTCTCCCTCTGCTGTTGTCCATTTCCAGTCCTTCCCTCGGAATGGTTTGCTCTCAGAATTATCTGTTAAAATGCAAACCTCATTTGTTACTCGCCTGGTTAAAATCCTTAACTGGTTCACCATGGCCTTCAGAATACATTGCAGATTTCTTTCCTTGGCACGTCAGGACTTTGACCCACCGGCCCTTGCTGGGGTCTTTAGCTTCAGCTTCCCCCTCCCTCCACAGGCATCCTCACACTTGGCCACCCCCCTACTTGTGGGTCCCCAAGTGGGCAAGCTCTTACATCCCTTTTTGCCTCTGTCCGTGGTCTCTCCTTTGCCCACAGGGCTGTCAATTCTCCTCAAGGCTCTGCTCAAACACCTTATCCTGCCAGAGTCCCTCACGACTCCCCAGTCTGAATTTTTGATAACCTCCACTGTATTTTAATTGCTTCCTTAGCTGTTTTACTAGGCTCCATGAGGATAGAGACTGTTATTCTGTTTAGTTTATCATGTGTCTCAAACACCTGCAGCAGTGCTTGGCACAAACAAGCTCTCAAAATAGATGTCTGAACAAAACTAGGGAAGGCAGGGTGTTAGCTAGGTCATGGATGCCTAGCCTCAAAAAACCGCAGCCATTTATTCTACAAATTTCAAACTTACTACATTAGAACTCGTGCTTACATATTGGAAAGTGGGGGAAGGCTGGAGATGTGAAGGGCTTCTGGTCTTGGAGCGAATGCCGCTCTGAACTCACCCCATTCCATGCCCATTCTGCACTGTGGCCAGGGGCAGAGGAACTGGTATTTTCCAAATCTCTGAGGGTATAAGACACTTGGCGGGAATAGCTGCTTCCATTAGCCCTATCATTTTTCATCTGTTTTTAGGACCCCGAGGTCAGAGCACATAAAGGGACATTCGAGATCAAAGTGGGAGTGGCTGTCTTCTGCTCAGCCTAAGCGTCTGCTCTTTGCTTACATAGCACACATTACATAATTTGTACTTTGCAAGCAGCTGCTAGGTGATGCCTCTACCTTCTGGCTCTGCAGCCAGATAGGAAAGGCTCACTTAGGAAATGGTGGCATGGGGCTAGGAAGACTTTTTAAATTCAGGTCTCTACAGAGAAAATGACAGCAGGTTCACTCCTGATTTCTCATAAGGGACTTTTAAACAGCCGGTCCAAATGTGATAAATGCACTAATGACACTGTTATCCGTACCCACATTGTTTTATGCATGCCCCGGACTAAAGGCCTCAGAAAGCCTCCTGGTGAACCACTGGTCTCCTAGAGGCCTGAGCTCCTAAGTGGAGGGTGGGAATGCCCTCACCTACCTCTGGCAGCTGAAGCCAAGAAAAGACTCCTTCATATACCACTTCTCTGCTTTCACTGGCCTTTTTTCCCCCTTTAAGTCTACTGCTGCTTATTTTTGTAAATCAGGGACATGTCAGCCAACAAATAGACATCCTCATAACGTGATTAAAGTCTGATCTCTTATGTCTCTCCGCTGGGCTCTGTGTTGGGGCAGGTGGGTGGTGCAGAAAGTGCAGGGTGGGCTCAGAGAAGGAGAGGAGAGCAGGCAAGTACTCACTCCCAGGTAGAAGTTTCTGCTACCAGAGCCAGACCTCACCACTTTTTTTTTTTTTTAAAGATTTTATTTATTTATTTGACACAGAGAGAGATTAGATCACAAGTAGGCAGAGAGGCAGGCAGAGAGAGAGAGGAGGAAGCAGGCTCCCTGCTGAGCAGAGAGCCCGATGCGGGCCTCGATCCCAGGACCCTGGGATCATGACCTGAGCCGAAGGCAGAGGCTTTAACCCACTGAGCCACCCAGGCGCCCCAGACCTCACCACTTTTTGCAAATAGAAGAATCTTCTCCTTAAGGGAGGCCCTGCAGTAAATGTTTCCAGAAGCACCTTTGAAAAGTGCATAGACATTTCCAGGCCACTCAGGAACCATTTCTAAAGTTGTTTTAGTTTATGTGTGACGCAGAATCCCTGTGGCAGTGAATCTTAAGGTATGGTCCACAAACCACAGTGTAATCACCTGGGAAGCTGGTTAGGAAGGAGCTTCTGGAACTCCATCCAGGATCCACTAGGGGCAGCAAGGAGCACCATCTTTAAAAAGCCCCGAACCACAGTCTTGCCGGTTTAGAGAGCCACATGCAGTGAAAGGCCAGCTCCAGCCATCTCCTGGCACACCTGCAGAGCCCCTTCCCTGTTAACTCACCTGGATGACAGGTCATCTAGGATGACCCGACCAGCTGCACAGCTCCTGCTGCCGGCTGTAGAGAGAACTTCTGGAGATCGGATTTAATCCATTCTTTTCAGCGCATTGCTTTTTCCCATGACTGCTCTTTTCTTCACATTGGCCACACACAGAATGTTCTTCATTCGGTGTCTCTCTTTAGGGGATTGGACTGAAGTCAAGTCTCAGGCTGTGAGCACATGTCACACCAGGATTTGTGGCATGGGACACCAGGCTTTATTTGGATTTTGTGTTCTAAAGGGCTCAGAATCACCACAGTCCTTCAGAGTTATAATCTCATTTCTATAAGGATCTAGGGAAGGGGTCCTAACAACTGTGATAAAGTACCCTCCACCTAAGGATGGTTTCTGATAAAACAGAGAGCGAGAAACAGCATATGTCTGGGACCGTTGTCTCCTTTCTCTCTTCCTTGCTTGGCATGCCTGCTGCCTTTCTGCCTCCTGCCTGCTGCCTGATGTCCCGCTAGAGCATGGGGCTATCCAGGACACCCCCTGCAGCTCCCATCTTTTTCTGATTGCCGATTGCCTGTCAGAACTTATCTATCCTGTGGCTACTGTTCTCAGCGTTTTGCTAGCTAAGGTAAAGATTTAGTTTTAAAATATTAAAGAATGCTAATGGTTTAAGCTGGCCCTGCCTCTCTCTCTCTGATAACTTTTGCATCTCGGTAGCAACCTCAGTGAAGTGAACTTGTAGGAATTTGAGGCCCCTTAGGTTGAGCCCATCCTGGTTTGCCTGGGATTAACCTGCAGGTCCTGGGCACATCCCAGGCACACCCCAGGCAAACCAGGAAGGTTGGTCTCTGAAACCTCATCAGGGAGCTGTTTTATAATAATAACAACAACAGCATCAGTAATAGCACTAGCTAATATTTGTATGGTGCTTTGTGCCAGATGCTAATTCTAACTTCTTCACCTGTATTAACTCATTTTTTCCTTTTGACAAATCTATGGATGTAGACTATCATTATCCCCATTCTGTAGATGGGGAAACTGAGGTACAGACACATATGCCCAAGTTCACGCAGGAGAGGAGGCTTTCTGGAATTCCTTAAGCTACCAGCCACACATCTGCTTTTCTACCTCTGCGGAAGGCCATTTGCAAGAGGTAGTCCTGGGATAAAATTGCCTTCGAAACCTGAGTGTTTTCTGTTATTCTCTGTGCCTTTCCTTTTGATGAGTTTTCAGTTTGGTGGGTAAGTTGAGAAATTGTTTTAACACAAAAATTCATCAAGGCCCCTGCAGAAAATTACCTGGTCCTTGCAGTCTGGGTTTCTCTGTTAGTAGAACTTCCAATAAATATTGAATTTAGTCTCAGGTTATTGACCACAGAGCAGAAGCAAGATCTAAAGTAGGCCTGTGATCTGGGTGTTCACCTGCTTGGCCTGTCATGACAAAATACCACTTAAACAACAGAAATTTATTTTCTTACAGTTCTAGAGGCTGGAAGTCCAAGGTCAGGGTACTTTGATTGGTTGGTTGGTTCCTAGTTAGACTTCTCAGACTGGCTTATAAACAACTGCCTGCTCACTGTGTCCTCACATGGCATTTTCTCTGTGCAGGGACATTCCTGATATATCTTCCTCCTCCTCTAAGGACACTGGTCCTATTGGATTAGGGCTCCATGCTTAGGGCTTCAGTTAACCTTATTTGCCTCATTATTAGAACCTTTCTCTCCAAATATATTGAGGGTTAGGGCTTCAACATATAATTTTGTGGGGATGGGACACAACTCATTTCATAACAATCTCCAAGGCAGAACTTCTGACTTTAGGGTTTGGTTCTGTCACTGGTTTGCCTCACAAGTAAAAGATAATTCTAAAACTTCTTAAATTGGTAATTCTGTACAGTAACCAGATAAAATGGTTCCGTTCAGTGGAGAACATGAATAATCTAACTGGGGCTCATCTTTCTTATGCTTCGAGTCTCCAA
>LNAC01000138.1:886841-1011841 GCA_002007465.1 Ailurus styani | reverse complement strand
CTCTCCTTCTCATTAACTGCAGGCATTCATTTCAGCTCTGTAACACAGTTTAACCCCTAACCTCAAGGTGCTTTGCACTGTACATTTCTTGGTATTATATTTATCCCCACAATGAAACGTACACTTGGGAAGTATTTGTTGGATTAATGAAGGTTATTTTTGTTGTCTTGATCAGACCCTAACCGTAAACTTCTTGAGGGGAGGTGCTAGTCTTATGATTTTTTTTCTCTCTCTTTTTTTTCCATCAAGGGCAAATTCATATAACATAAAATTAACCATTTTAAAGTGAACAATTCAGTGCTTCTTTGGGGCTGTCAAAATGGACTAGGAAGGAGGTTGAACAAAGTCTCTTTCCAATTTGCTCCTGGTCTGGTTTGGTTCATTTTATGTATTTCTGTGGAGGTACTAAATGGAAATCTACTTTCTAAGTGCTACTTGCTCATCCAGAAGAATTCTTTGTCTCATAAATAATAGCACGGGAGAGTCTAATACTTCCAGAATAAGGCTTCCTTCAGTCCACAACTTAGAGTTTCCAAAAATAAAACACTGGCTATGTTTATAAATCCATTTCAGAGGATCTGGGTAATTGCTCATTAATCACAGCACACTTATGGAGGAAACCGATAGATTATTACATCAGGTTATTGTTAGCAAATGCCCTTTTGAGCATTTCTGTATCCCCAGTTCTGTGCCAAAAGATGGGTGCTACTGCTACGGGGACAATAATGAAGTAATACCTTCACACACCCCTCTTTCATTAGAATCACACTGCCCTTAGAAACACAAGCATTTCACAAAGGTATTTTATCCCCACTTTAATCAGTTAATACCACATAGCTCTCTCCTTTTCTTCTTTAATCTTTATAGTTGTCAAAAGGATTTCTCCCTCAAGGTTGAATCTGGTGGTAGTAGTATTATGCCCATTTTACAGATGAAGAAATTGAGGCTTAGATAGGCTAAAGATCTTGACTGAAGTGCGGTAGTTAGTAAATGCTGAACCTGAGAATTAAATTTTAGCCCGTACCTCTCAAATCTTTGGATGCCCCGGAGATACTCCCAGCACTCAGATTTGCCCCAAGTCCTAAAGAATCAGTGATCAGAAATGTGGCCTCCTACTCCAGAATCCTGTTTCAGGGAAGCAGTTAGCTGAGACTTTCCATTCACTCAACACTTATCCCTTTCCTGCCTTTTCACCTGTGTTCATGCTATTTTTCTCTTCTGGTCTCATTTATCTATTTTCTACCTACATCCTACTCAAATTCAGAGGCTTCTTTTTGAGATTCTAGAATCTGTGTCATGCTATATGGCTTGAGGTCAGCACCTCGTGCTTCACACCTCTTTTGTATAGCATAAGGACTCAGAACACTTTATTTATGAATGTCACATTAATTAGAAAGAGACATTCTTCTTAGAAAGAAACTGGATTCTTTGTTTATTAATTTGCTTTTTGCTTGTGCATATGTATGTATGTATACACACTCACACACACGGTAATGACTGCCAATCATGTAGATAAACTAGGAATCCTTACTTGGGTAAATTTTATTAGGCTGGAACAATTTTTTTCCTGGTTGATTTTAAAACTAACAAGATTATAATTTAGGAGTACAACAGATTACCTGATAGAAAATTTGATATAATTCTCAGCTCATCTTATCTAAGAGGCTAGGCTTTTTTAAGAAATGAATTGACTTGAATGAAATGAATTTTTCCCTTATTTGCTTCTTAATTTCTTGCATTTGTATGGTATTTAAAAATTATTATTATTGTTATTATTATTAT
Organism: Ailurus styani; assembly: GCA_002007465.1. Taxonomy (NCBI): domain Eukaryota; kingdom Metazoa; phylum Chordata; class Mammalia; order Carnivora; family Ailuridae; genus Ailurus; species Ailurus styani. The sequence goes on along the minus strand of LNAC01000138.1, from coordinate 1,010,059 downwards.
TGCTTTTCTGAAGAACTTATGTGTCATAACATGGCGAGTTTCACCATTGTCTTGGCCCATCAATGTTTTTGTAGTGTAAGGTGCTGCTAAGGAGAGGGATTTTCACACAGAGCAGTTTGGAAGGCTCTCAGCAAATTGTTGCTCATGCGTTGTCACTTTGGTAGGCTAATTCCCAGGTGAGTTGCCCACAGCTATGAATGCAAGTCCCTCTCTTGCCAGAGAGAAGAGTTCAGCCTAAGAGATCCACAGTGATCACATAACTGGTAATGAATAATGCCTTGCTGGAGACTTCCAGACTTAGTCATTTGTTGAAGGAAAGTCCTAGGCCCTCAGACCTGACCCCCTTCTCTGAGGCACCCTGCAATAGCCTCACCCTCAGACCCTGGGCTATTTCCCTCTCCCTGCAACTCTCAAAATCCAGGTGACCTTAATCTGGTTTCCTTTGGCCTGGTCCTTGAGTATCTTCCCTTTGGTTCAAGGGTACTTAGTTCTCTCAATCAAATCCACTGCTTCAAAATAAGTGTTTTAACTTTCAAAGCTCTTGTTTCTCCTGTAAATATTTTTTAAAAACCTATTTTTGAAGTCGGAAGTAAGGGTAGACTTTTTTTTTCACTGCATAGTTGCTCTTTGGATGCTAGTTTTATTTTTAATTCCCCTTGAAGCAATGTGGACACACTGAAGGAAAGGGCTTCACCAAGGAAGGGCAAAAAATAAAAGCAAAAGATTAGTACCTTCTCATAATATATTAGATACGTTGGGTTTCTCTTTCTTTCTTTTTCTTTTTTTGAAGGAGAGAGAGCAAGAGAGCACAAGTAAGGGGCATGGAGGAGCAGAGGAAGAAGGACAGAGAGAATCTCAAGCAGTCTCAGTGCTCAGCGCAGAGCTGGACACAGGGCTCAATCTCACAAACCTAAGATGACCTGAGCCCAAATCAAGAGTCTAATGCTTAACTGACTTAGCCACTCAGGTGCCCAAGGTGTTTTGGATTTTCGAGTAGTGTTGGGAATATAGGGAAAGTATTATGTCTGTTTTTATAGACAAAGAAATGAGATGTGAGGAGATCTGAAAATAGTCTCAAAGTACAGCAAAGCAGAGAAAGAATCTGTTTCCTGGCTCCAGTCCAGCTTTTCTCTCACCAGAGAGCATTGCCAGTTCTGATCTTTGACTTCTTCCTTTGTGCTTACCATGATATTGGACATCTGAGGCTGTTGTTTGCAATTAGGTTACTGTCCCTTCCTCCATATTCTCCAAATGAAAAGAATTCCAAATTATTCTTATTTTTGTGTGTGGAAAAGGAAGAGTTCAACCCTACTCATACTTCAAATGTCTTTCCTACAAAAATCCTTTTATTTCACTGACATTCTGACATCGAGTAAAATTCTGAAATGATAGGAAAGGTCTTTTTTCTAGAAATCCAGTATAAAGTGAAAGTAAAAATGGCTGAATTTCTAAGCACCAATGATACCCTTTGCCCATCCGTACCTAAGGGGGCAGGTTCCATTCCTTGATAGCACCATCTCTGCACTCAGACATGACACCATTCAGAGAGATACAGATGAAATGAAACTGACCCAGGAGGGTTTAGCATAGCCAGTCAGAGGCTGGTTAAGCTGGGTCCAAGATTTCAAAATGCTCTATCTTATAGTTCTTCTAAAAAGAAGCTGCAAATTGGGGCACCCAGGTGGCTCAGTTGGTTAAGCATCTGACTCTTGGTTTCTGCTCAGGTTGTGATCTCAGGGTCATGAGATCAAGCCCTGCATTGGCTGTGCCTTCAGTGAGGTGTCTGCTTCCCCTGTCCCTCCCCCTTTATCCCTCCCCCACCTCATGCACTCTCTCTCCTCTATAAAACAAATAAATAAAATCTTTTAAAAAAATAGAAAGAAGACACAAATATAGAGCTACAAAAGAGGAAGTAAAGAGTTAAGAATGGTTTGAATAGCCTCCCCACACTTTTCAGATAGGCAGGTGCATTCTGTATACCTGTGTCCACTGGGCAAAATTGAGAGTTGTTCCGGTCACCATATTAGCACATTAGGATACTTCAAGAGAGGACCTCTCCTTATAAACTCATATTTGCAGAGAATGTGCTAGAATTTCTTCAAATCAAAGGCAGAATGTTTATGTTCACCATTTCTGGTACATCATAGATTCAGGGGACTGACAGCTGTCTTCAGATATTTGAATGACTGTCATGTGTGTCTGTCTACTTTGTTCTGTGGGAGCTCAGGTATTGGATTAGAATTCATGGACAGAAATCTCAGGGAGGCAGATTTTTATAATACGTAAAATTTCAGAACTTTCTGAAAATTGAATGGGTGTGCTCCCCAGCCCTGCAGGTGTTCAAGCTGAGATTAAAAGACCACTTAGTATTTTTTTATTTTCATGGAATTTGATTCTTAAATTGGCAAATGAACTAGATGCTCTTTAAGATGCCCTCCAACTTTGAAATGAGGTGCTCCTATGTGTCAGGTGGAAGTTAGATTTTGACCTTTGACCATAGAAATCATCATATATGACACCATGATATAAGACTCCATTGTTCGTTGCAAATTCTCCAAGTCACTATATATCCATTGTTTGCAGAAAAGGGTACCAAGCAGCTCCAGGCATAGCATTCCCCAGACTATAGATGTCAAGATGATGCATTGATTCCTTAGAAGACCAACAAGTTTTTTCTCTGATTTCTGAGTTGATACCATTCCATAATATCTTGTTTATCTCCTCCATAGTATGCAAAAATACATAATAAATAGATATTAGCTGAGAAAGGTTTCCTTCCTTTTGGGAGAACCTCACATCTCAGATACTTCTATTTACCCTCCCCTTTCATCTCCACATTCATAACTAACTCTTAGGTAGCTGCGAAGTGAGTTAATAGTTGAAAAGGGCTTTCTTATTGTAGCTTCCCAGAGGTCTTTGCATTTTTATAGGGAGTTCTAGAAGATCAAGGCAAAATGGAACAAAACTCTAACACTTGAAAAAATAACTCACTAACAGTGGAAATTAATCCTGGGACTGGCAGAAAGAGATTTTGTTGTAGGGAAGGACTGGAAGGGAGAATATCCTTCCTGTCTTGTAAGTCACTATCTAACCTTGCCACTTAAAAGGCCTGCTCTGATTAGAATTCACTAAAATGTGTTAATTTTAGTGAGTTACAAATAGGAAACTCTGTAAGTGTGGAATGGTACTTATTTGTTGCTGAAATTAGGTTAAAAGATAATTTGTGCCTTTTCCATGACCACCACACGTTTCCTTTGACAAGGCCTCTTCTGATCCCTACAAAGAAAACCTTATTCAATGAGACATATAAAGACACCAAATGCACTCTCATGAAATGACCTCCATAAATCAGCTGAAGCATCTTCAGTGACTTATGCTTTGAGAGCCCAGAGAACATGTATAATCTTGAAACCCAGCAGGGCTTTTAGAGGTCTTTAGTGACAGTTCTTCTGATTCATATTAGACCACAGCATTTTCTTCCGCAGGAGGAGAACTGAATTTATACCTGATGATGTAAGAGACATCTTGTTTCCCTAGTGAGAGGTGGTCCAGGCCCTAGGGACTTCCCAACCACATATTACTCAGAGAGACAGATGGAAGGAGGAGAGGGCTTCACTTTTAAGTGTCAGACCTGCTCCCAGGGAGGCTGCTTTTCATCCTAGAAGGAGGCAGTTGACACACAAATGACCACAGAATCAAATACCACAGGACGTTCCAGTCACACAACACATTAATTCACTGAACTGAAATTAAACAGCACGATTCATCCTTAACGGTTATTTTCACAACAGGACCTAGAGCCTTTCACTATTCTTTGTGAAATGGGAACCACTTAAAATCATTTGCACAAAATTTCTTTGGAGGTCAGACTACCATTTCATGCTTCTTTGGCCAAGGTCTTTGGCCAAGATGCCCTGAAGAAGTGAGCGGAAGCAGAATGCACTATGATCCCTTAATGTCTATTAGAGCCTGAACATGACTTTTATTGCAAGGAAGCCACAGTCCTCTGTGTAATAAACAGAGTTGGCTGCTTCCCAGAATCCTTCAGTCAGGATTACTAACTGCGTACTGTCTGAGCTTCCATTCCTTGGAAAATTAATGTGGGCTTTCTGGCACTCTGCAAAAGCTGTTTATGTTTCTGTTTCAAATAGCACAGAAAAACTCATGAATTGTACTTTACTCCACAACTTTAATTTGTTATGGACCAGACTGCTTAATTGACCAAATTTGGGGGATCTTTATTTTTTTAATTTTTAAAAAGTTTTTTATTTTATTTAAAGGTTCAGTTATTTATATTAGAGGGGGGAGGGGCAAAAGGAGAGAGAGAATCTCAATCAAACTCCCAACTGAGGGTGGAGTCTGACCTGAGGCTGATCTCACAACCCTGAGATCATGACCTGAGCTGAAATCAAGAGTCACACACTTGACCAACTGAGGCACCCAGGCACCCCAAATTTTGGGAATCTTAAGGGGAAACTGATATAGTTTTGATGTTATTCTATTTTGTTTTTTCACAGCTGGCTTAAGAGTTCATGCACAATCATCTGTAAACTCAAAAATGGGTAGATCCGCTTATACAGAAAGGATAACAATAGTCTTTCAGAAAGCAATCCAGATCTCCCTCTTCTAGGCACTTCATATTCTTTGAAAGGCAACCTTTTTTGAAAGTTGATATTTTAATTGAATAAAAGAATATGTCCTACCACGAGGAATATCTAGCTGCCTAGTAAACACTATTTCTCCAAATCTTGTAACAATATGCACATCCATAAGGACATTGTATATGTTGATAATTTGTAATGTTATGAATATGAAATAATTTGAATTTTCTTGAGTGAGTTTAGCATCTTCATTCAAGATTTATATCCACATATGGGTTCGTATATAGTGGTGTGTTCAACTATGGTAACAATTGTTTCCAAAAGCTTATTAATAACACAGCTTGTTTCACTAATTTCAACTAACCAGGTCTAGTTTAAGCTGTTTTTATGTTAAAATAGGGAAGTCTGCACAAGCCAAAAATCAAAGCACAAAATTTTACATGTTCAGAGATGTTGCTTTAGACCATCTGATAATTTCTATGGATTCTGTCCCATGCTAAGTGCTTTGATACATGTCTCATTCTTACTAAGGAAACCCTTCATTCTATCTGTAATGGTAGTTGCCTCATTACCAATGAAGAAACCGAGGCTTAGAAAATTAGTCACCTGCCCAGAAGCACAGCTGGTAAGTCGCTGAGCCAAAGACTTAAATCAGGGTCTCTAATTCTAAAACCTTTCATTTAATCTCTTCTGTTAAAGAACTTTCTTTCCATCTGCACTAGAGAGCCCTGTTTCACACTGCATAGGACTATGAAAACGAAAACACTGTCTTGAAGTTCTGATGGTTCAGAGAGTTCTACCTTAGTTAATCAGCCAGCTGACACATGTTTATTTTTCACCCATGCATGAATGTTCCAGATAGGTTCTGGGAAGGTACAAGAAATCCCTAGTAAGTACACAAGGGAAAGTAACACTGCTCTCTTTACCTTGACAATATGGAGCAAATATGTGTATATTTCTGTAAATCTGTGTATATTCATGGGGGATATGCATGTTTAGTGATAGCATGTGTTAATCGGCACTCAATCAAGAAATACTATCAAATTTCTCTATTTCATGTGGTATCATAGAGTAAATATGGATTTCAACTGAGTTTTAGATCTATTACTCTAAGTTACTTATGTCCTTGAACCTTTGTAGAATGGGAATAATACCTCGATCATGTTAAATGACACAATGCCTTTAAGCATCTAGCACAGTATCTGGTACAAAGTTAACTAAAAATTAAAGCATTCTGCCATACTGTGCTCACTTTACCCTTTCAAAAACCTGTGTATCCAATGGAATCTGTGTAGACACATAGCCTCTCTGGAATTCTTTCTGGCCTCCAAATCTAACCATGTGACCACACACACTTCCTTGACCATTTCACATTCCCCAAGTTTACAAGAGAGTAGAACAATACTGATTCCACAAAGGAAACATTATTTTTCCTTATGCCCTTATGAACACAATGGTTGGGGACAATTACCCCAAGTTCAACCCACAAAGCAGCTGCTCTTTCCCTGAAGAACAGAAAGATTTTTTTTTCTCTCTGTGTCTTACAAAATACATATAATTTAGCTATTTCCCCTCAGTCACCTCATAACTCTATTTAGAGTAGGTGCAGAAGAATCTACACCCCTCACAGTATTGTTCTCCTCAGCGAAAGGTCCAGCTTTACATTCTGTACCCATGAGACTGCGGGTTTCATATTCCAGATCAACTCCTACTTTATCAAGTCTGATGGTTGAAGTTTTATGTATTTGGTTGCTACCTTTTTTTTTTTTAAAGATTTTATTTATTTATTTGACACACAGAGAGAGATTACAAGTAGGCAGAGAGGCAGGCAGAGAGACAGGGAGAGGAGGAAGCAGGCTCCTTGCTGAGCAGAGAGCCCGATGCGGGCCTCGATCCCAGGACGCTGAGATCATGACCTGAGCCGAAAGCAGAGGCTTTAACCCACTGAGCCACCCAGGCGCCCTGGTTGCTACCTTTTAGGGAAAGCTATCTTAGGCAGTCTTCCCCCATCAATATAGTTATTTTAATGGTGATCCTCTGATTTAAACAGAATCTCAAAATATACAGAATTGGATATCAAACTTATTTGAAAAGCCCAGTGTAAGCTGTTTTTGACTCGCCGCAGTACCATACACTGTGGGGAAAGCCTGAGTCAAAGAAGTGGGGTTTAGGAGTTCAATGAGAGAACTTGGTGTTGTCAGACACAGGTGGGAGTCCAAGCTTCTGACCGCGTCATCTGGACTACATTGCTTAAGGGAACTGGGGCTCAAAAAACCTATCTGTAAAAAGAGGAATGATAACAATAAAACCAACAATCTCTCAAGGGTTGTGATAGGGTTTATGTAAAATAATCCATCAGAAGCACAATGTTTAATAATTAGTGAGTGATCAAAAGTGCTAGCTATCATGGTAAAACAAGACATGGTCAAGGTGTTTTCCTGTCTTATTGGAGACAACATGTGTCCACAGAGCAATCAGAGGATATAATCCCATTGGTACCATGTTCAGTTGTGTTCAATATATACCAAGATAAATGCTGAGACACTGAGATTTTTAAATCACATTGTTGGATACAATACTCATTTCTTGGGGCTGCCATGACAAAATACCATAAACCTAGTGGCTTAGAATAACAAATTTATTGTATTTGTAGTTCTGAGGGCCAGAAGTCTGAAATCCGTGATGCTTCCACGCTAACATTTGTGAAATTTCTAATACCTAGATTCTAATGGCAACAGGAATATATATTTTTTCTTTTACAAAATTACCACATTTTAATTTGATTACCATTGTAAAGATTATATTGCCGAAGAAGGTCATATTCTGATCCACTGGGGGTTAGAACCTCAATGTATCTTTTTGGGAGGAAACAATTCAATCCATATCAGATACATATTCTCTAGGGTTGTCTATAACCTCGAGCTCACTGGCACAAGTCCCTCACTAATGGTGTTATTGACTGTCATGGATTCGCTATTTCAAACTTGGGGTTCATGTCACACCTGTAAATTTATGTGTGGTAGAAATTTGTCATTCCCACAGATTCTTTCAGGATGTATACTTGTTCAGTGGCCAATTTTACTTGATTTTAATATGTTTTTCTCCTTTCTTTCTACAATTTTAAAAATTATAAAAGTAATATGTGCTTATTGTAAAACCCAGTGATGTATCAAAGTAGAAATTAGCCCCATCTCTCCCAACTTTCTTCCATTTCACCATCTCTAATAGTAAAGTAAATATTAGTAACTCAGTGTTTATCTTTCCATTTATTTCTTCACGTTCACTCACATACAATATATCTTGTCATTTTTTTTTGGTTGGATTTACTTTTACAGAAAATAAGATTGTGTCCTATTTACCATTTTACTTGCATCCAAATCATAGATTGAAAGCTGTGTCTCTTTTTAATAGTTGCATAATATATGGGTATATTACCATTTTTTTCTGCTCATTTTTAAAACTTACCAATGGAAATTTAAATTGCCACTTCCCCCTTTAAATTGTAGGAAATGTTGAGGAGGGGTGGAAATCATTCCTTAGTTTTCCTACTGTGCAACCTGAGATACAATTATTTTTAAAGGAAAAAAACCCCACAAAATCTCAGGTCTTATCAAAATAGGAATACCTGTTTCATGGAAAGGTGAAACCCTTTGTCACTTTTTGCCCTGTGCTTTCGGGAAAGAGACCAAGGGAGTGCCTGGGACCAACAGGAAGTGTGAAATGTGATTTGGATGCATCTTTGAGATTTGTAATTTAATGATGCCTGAGTTTCACAAGTTTGGTGCTGCTGTGTTCTTTTTGTGGCCTGAAAATAAGACTTCATGTATCACGTACTACATATGTCATCACCAGCTAGACTGGACAGGCAGGCTCTTCAGGAAAAATAATTAGAAGCTGAAGCTGATGTCAACTGCCACCTTACGGCCATCTCGGGGCTTAGTGTGTCCATAGAAGGGTCAGTAGCAGGCTCCCAGACATTGTGTTTGAGTCACCAGTTAGCATGATTCCTAAACTAGTTCCATTGTCAGAGCAAGCAGAGTGTCGATTACACAGCAGTTCTGGTCAGTGGCCTGCTCGTGTACTACTGCAGTGACTCCGGGTAACCTGAGAGTTCCCCTGTAGGAAGTGACTTTATAGGTTTATATATTTTAACTGAAGAGGTGCAGAGCATGGCTGAAATGGGGAAGGGTGGAGTATGGGGTATTTGGATGTGGGACTGGCATGTTTTTGTCTTCTATTTAAAAGCTCATGATAAAACAAACTTCAAATAGTACAGAAGGGTATGAAATGACAAGTAAAAAACCTGGGGTTCCATAATTTTAATCCCTAGAGGTAGTTGGTCACATTTTCTTGTGTAATATATATATTTTGTAATATATATATCTCTAAGATGAGTTATTAAATGAAAAAGGCAAATTACAGAATATATATAGTATTATGCTATCTATCTTACATGATAAACTGTAATGTGAATATTACATACATGTATAGTGTATGTAAAGACATAAATTATATGCGTCATATTATGTGTATATATATATATATGTAAAGAATGTTTTAGAACTTTCTCTTTCACTAAATAATATACTTTTAACATATTTTTGTGTCAGTACATCTAGGCCCACCCATTCTTCTCACTTGCTACTTAGCAATCCTTGGTTGGGTTGTGCTGTAATGTTTTACCAGTTCCCATCTATGCAGTTTTGAGTGTTTTGATACTATATCCAATACTACAAATAATACCCTTATAGTACTATCTTTCTGCAGTCATATGTATTCCATTTTATTATTTTATCATTTATCCATTTAATATATCCACAAATTATTTTTATGACTTCTGAAATTTGGATCATGCTTTAATACTCCTCATATGAAAAAATTGTTAAAGTTGTATATACTTTGACCTAAACTGTTTTAGCTTAATTTTTTTACTGTTTAAGTCTTTGGTCCATATGACATTTTAGAGGAATATAAATAATGTAAGAGTGTAATCTAACAACTTCCCTCAAAGCCAACCAAATATCTTAACATCTTTTTTTTAAAGATTTTATTTTTAAGTAATCTTTATACTCAACATGGGGCTCGAAGAATTGCATGCTCTACTGACTGAGCTAGCCAGGCGCCCCCTAACATCTTTTATTAATTAATCTACCATGTTTGCCTATCCCACCCGAGTTTTGGAGGACTTCATTTACTATGTACAAAACAACCATACACATTTAGGACTTTTTCTGAACTCTGTATTTATGTATTTATTCAATATTATCTTTGCCTGACAGTCTTCCTGGCATTTTTCACAAGTTTATATTTCCATGTAAATTTTGGGATGATTTTGCCAAATTTCTCTCCAGAGAGTTCCATTTGTGTTTTTTAAAAAGATTTTATTTATTTGCGGGAGAGAGAGAGAGGAGAGACAGGAGGAGCAAAGGGAGGGGAGAAGCAGACTCTGCACTGAGCGCAGGGCCCGATGTGGGGCTTCATCCCGTCATCCTGAAATCATGACCTGAGCCAAAATCAAGGTTGGGATGCTTAACAAACTGAGTCACCCTGGTGCCCCTTCATTTGTATTTTGATTACAATTACATTACATTTAATGTAAGAAAAATTACATCTTCACAATTTTGACTCTTTTCATCCCAGAGCAATGCATGCCCTTCTGTGTAATTCTTCTTGTATGATCATTGCTGAAGATTTATGCTTTTCATAAAATAGGGCCTGGGCATTCTGTATTTTCCCCTAAGTATTATACCTATTTTGTTTTTATCCTAAATGAGAGGTTTTTCTCTCTTTTTTATCTATTGGGTTATTATTTATATAAAGAACTGTTGTTTTTTATATGATAATATAGTGACTAACAATTTACTCAACTTTCATATTGTTCACACTAATTTTTTAGTTGATCCTCGTGAAGTTTTTAGGTGTGCAATTGTATCACCTCTGCTGCTTCTTTTCAGCTGTGGAGCTTTATCTTCCGTCTTGATAAAAATTTACTTGTATGCTCTTACAGAACAGAGATACAGTAGTATCTTTTGTTTTCTAATTCACATAGGTTAGTATTTTCAAATTGTAGGTGACAAAGCATTTGCGGGTCATTAAATCCATTTAATGTATTAATGACTTGCACTTTTGGAACCAGAAATAAAATAGAATAAGAATAGAAAACTATCTGAGAGCATTCCCTACAGTAAGAATTGAGGATCTATGGGTTCCATTGCAGGTGTGTGCATGCACATGTTTACTGGGCCACAGTAAAATTAATATCTTACTGTAGATTATGGTAAAAAAAAGTTTGAAATACACCCATATAACTAACTTCCAGAGGAAAAGGAAAAGTATGTGTAAGTTCTACAAATAAAATCATTTATATGTGCTTTGCAGATACTATGTATCATTTATGAATTGAAGGTTGGTGGCAACCCTGCACTGAACAAGTCCATCAATGCCATTTTCCCAATAGCATTTGCTCACTTTGTGTGCTCTGTGACACATTGTGGCAATTCTCGCAGTGTTTCAAACTTTGTCATTATTATTATTACATTTGTTGTGGTGGTATGTGATTCGTGATCTTTGATGTTCCTACTGTAGTTGTGTTGGGGTGCCATGAATCATGCCTACATAAGATGAGAAACTTAATAAATGTTGTGTGTGTTCTGACTGCTCCACCAACCTGCCATTCCCTCAGGGCCTCCCTATTCCCTGAGACACAGCAGTAGTGCAGTTAGGCCAATTAATGATCCTATAATGGCCTCTAAGTGTTCAGGGGAAAGGAAGAGTTACATGCCTCTTAATTTAAGTGAAAAGCTAGAAATGATTAAGCTTAGTGAGGAAGGCATTTCGAAAGTCAAGCTAGGCCAAAACCTAGGACTCTTATGTCAAATAGTTAGCCAAGATGTGTCTGCAAAGAAAAAGTTCTTGGAGGAAATTACAGTGTTACTCCAGTGAACACACAAATGATAAGAAAGCAAAACAGCCTTATTGCTGATATGGAGAAAGTTTTAGTGGTATAGATCTTTCGGATAGAAAATCAAACCAGCTACCACATTCCCTAAACCCCAAGCCTGATCCAGAGCAAGGTTCTAACTCTCTTCAATTCTGTGAAGGCTGAGAGAGATGAAGAAGCTACAGGAAAATGTCTGAAGCTAGCAGAGGTTGGTTCATGATGTTTGAGGGAAGAAGTCATCTCTATAACATGAAAGTGCAAGGTGAAGCAGTAGGTGCTAATGTAGAAGCTGCAGCAAGTTACCCAGAAGATCTAGCTTAGAAAACCTATGAACGTGGCCACAATAACAGGTTTTCAGCATAGATGAAGCAGCCTTCTTCTGGGAGAAGATGCCATCTAGGACTTCCACAGTTAGAGAGAGGAAGTCGGCGCCTGGCTTCAAAGGACAGGCTGACTCTTGTTCGGGCCTGATGCAGCTGGTGACTTGTTATGCTTCCTCTACTCTGCTTATGCCCTATAATTGGAGCAACCATTCTTACAACATGATTTAAAGAATATTTTAAGTTCCTTGTTGAGACCTACTGGTCAGAAAAAAAGATACCTTTCAAAATATTACTGCTCACTGACGGTGCAGCTGGTCATCCAAGAGCTCTGATGGAGATGTGTGACATTCATGTTTTTATGGCCACTAACACAGCATCCATTCTGTAGCCTATGAATCAAGGAGTCATTTTGACTTGAAAAGTCTTATTATTTAAGAAATACATTTTTTATAAGGCTGTAGCTGCCATGGATAGTGATTTCTCTGATGGATTTGGCAAAGTAAATTGAAAACCTCCTGGAAAGGATTCGCCATTCTAGATGTCTTTAAAAACATTTGTGATTCATGGGAAGAGGTCAAAATATCAACAGGAATGGGCATTCAGAAGAAGTTGATTCCAACCCTCATGGATGACATTGAGGAGTTCAAGACTTCAGTGAAGTAACTGCAGGTATGGTGGAAATAGCAAGAAAATTAGAAATAGATGTGACTGAATGGCTGCGACCTCATGATAAAACTTTAACGGATGATGAATTGGTTCTTATGGATGAGCAAAGAAAGGTATTGGAGATGGAAAGTACTCCTGGTGAAGGTGCTGTGAAGACTGTTGAAATGACAACAGGAGATTTAGAATATTCCATAAATTTAGTTGTTAAAGCAATGGCAGGGTTTGAGAGGGTTGACTCTGATTTTGAAAGAAAGTTCTAGGGTGGGTAAAATGCTATCAAACAGCATCACATGCTACAGAGAAATCATTTGTGAATGGAAGAGTCAGTTGAGGCAGCAGACTTCATTGTTGTTTATTTCAAGAAATGGCCACAGCCACCCCAGTCGTAGGCTGATCAGTCAGCAGCCATCAACGTCGAGACAAGACCTTCCACCAGCAAAAAGACTACATACATGCTGAAAGCTCAGAAAATGATTAGCATGTTTTAGCAATAAAGTATTTTTAAATTAAGGTATGTATATTGTATTTTTAGACACAATGCTACTGCACACTTAATAGACTACAATATAGTGTAAAATAATTTTTATATGCACCGGGAAACCAAAAAAATTCATTTGACTTGACTTACTGTGATACTCTATCATGATGGTCAGGAAGTGAGCCCACAATATCTCCAAGGCATTCCTGTATTTGCCAAATAAAGTGTAGGGGTTGCAAATCCATACTTGATATTTCAGCTACCTGGCTGACCACTTAGGCAACTCAGTTTCTCAAGGAGGCAGAAATAGGTGAGATATAATCAGGGTGTATTCCGTAAGAGTCATCACACCTACATATTTGTGGACTGCCTCCCAAGGGCAATAGGATGTACTAAGAGACATGGGAATAAATGAGGTGTGGTTCCTGTCCTCACAAGGCTGCTTTTGGTTCTGTTACATTATAGTTATTCAGATACTTATATTTAGATATGTACATTTTAGCACACAACATAGAAAGTGATGCAAAAGGGGACATCAGGTGGATCTAATACTCCCATTTGTAAGTTAAAAGTCATTCAGTCATAAAAAGGTATTTTTTAAAGATTAGGTAATAAGTGGCTCTCATTTGCTTATATACCTTTTATCCAGATAGCTGTAGATAGTATCTCTGATGTACTCCGGTTCTGAAGCAGCTCCAGGGACCTGTTCTGAGCAGGTCAGGCCCAGAGCAGTAGGGGCTGATAGATCTTCACTCCATGCTCAACCCTTGACCTGAGCAAGTCTTCTTCTGCTACAGCATACTCAACTCCAGTTTCTGCTCACTTAACAAGCCTGCTCTGTGCCTCTCCTCTGGACAGGCCTTCAGCTTCTGCTCCTGAGACCACCTGCGTGATAATTTTCCTTTCTCTTGTGTTTGCCTCCCAGGAAAGCAGGAGGCAGGAAAATATAGAAAGAGAAAATGGGTCTGATTGGTCACGTTCATCTCTTCTGTAGCACAGCTCTTCATTTTCTGGCCATTGACCACTCTCTGCAGTCTTGCCACTCTCTTGGTTTGTCTTCACTTGCACAACCCTGGTATATCCAACTCTCCACCTACTCAGCACCTGCATCACTGCAGCTAGATGAGACTGGAGTAAAGCACACAATTGGGATGACTCACTTGAAATTTGTCATCATTACCCTCAAGCAAGTCCCCACTACTAGTCACCAGTCACACTGCATTGTATTAGTCCATTCACTCTCCCACGCTTCTGGACAATCATTTCATTTATACCTCCTGCTCTTTCTTCAAACCTCATGCACCTCCTCCCCTACCCCACTCTTCAGCTGCTGACTTTGCTTCTCATTTGAATTCGATGGTAGGAGTAATAAGAAGAGAATTCCCACAGGGTCTTGTCAGCATCTCTTCCCCTCTACCTGCTATTCACCCATGTTCTCTGCCTTCTCTTCTATAAGTGCACAAATGGCATATGTTCCCATCTTGGGCTAACCCCTCCACTTGTGTATTAGATCCATCTCCTTTTGCCTACTCAGGAGCATTGCTTTAGCAATTCCCCCATTCCTACACTGCCATTTCATCCCTCTCTATTGAATCATTCTCGTCTGCAATGCAAATATCGTTGTATTTCTCCATGTTAGAACATGCTCTTGATGCTTCCTCCTCCTCCTCCTATTATTCATTTCTTCCTTCTATTTTCAGCAGGCGTTCTTAACTTTTTGTGGTTATGAATATATTTAAAGGTCTGGTGAAGTCTATGGACTCCTCAGAATAATGTTTTTAAATGCTAAAAATAAAACAGGAATGAAAGAGAAACAAATTGTATTGGAATATAGATATCAAAATAACTTTCAGTTCCTGTGAAATGGTAGCATGTTATTCTTTATTAATTAGATAATACATTTAAAATATAGGCAAGCTAAAGTTTAATTTTGTTTTTTAGAGACATCTTGCTACAAAGGTTCTCTTCAATCGTAGCTCTTGCATCTTGTACCTCTGTTACAAAAAGTTGTACCATCTTATAGGAGTTAAGGATTCTCATTTGATCTGTCAAATTTCATGCTTTTGAAACAATGAAACTCATTCATCTCCTTCCATGAATTGGCCAACAAGCAATTATTCATAGAAAAGGAGTACTGAAAAGCAACAAAGTTGTCTAGGCCACCACCATGAGAATATGTGAGAATACATGAGAATCCCTTCACTAGCTGGTTGCTGAACTTCTGGGCACATTTGCTGAGTTGGCCAGCCATCTTTGTAGGAACACTGTTATAGCAGAAGATCGTAGTCTCATGAGACCTAGTCATGGGTCTAATATTACCAAACATCTGAAATAGTGCTGATCATGATGTTTTGAGATATCTGTAACAACTGTAAATGTGATATGAAACTATCCATGAATTCTAGAAGTGGTGACAAAGAAACAGACACTGCTGATTTTACATTAATAATTGAAGAAAATGAGAGGACAGCAAAATTCCCTTTCAGAGATGTCGTAGTCTTTACTTTCTACTTCTCTTTCCCCTTTCTCTCTTGAATCTACTCCAGTCAGGCTTTTGCCCCCCAAATCCACTGAAATTGCTTTTATCAAGGTCACCAGTGAATTCTTATTATTGTGATAGCCAATGATCTTCCTTGCCCTATCAGCAGTATTTGAGACAATTGATCATTCTTTCTTCTTGATATGCTTTTTTTCACTTGACTTCAAGGATATATACTCTCTTGGTTTTCTTCCTGCCTTTTTTTTTTTAAGATTTTATTTATTTATTTCACAGAGGGAGAGAGATCACAAGGAGGCAGAGAGGCAGGCAGAGAGAGAGGGGGGGAAGCAGGCTCCCCGCTGAGCAGGGAGCCTGATGCGGGCCTCGATCCCAGGACCCTGAGA
The DNA here is from genome assembly GCA_002007465.1 of Ailurus styani. Lineage (NCBI taxonomy): Eukaryota > Metazoa > Chordata > Mammalia > Carnivora > Ailuridae > Ailurus > Ailurus styani. Next base: position 994,168 of record LNAC01000138.1, on the reverse strand, counting down.
TCATGACCTGAGCCGAAAGCAGAGGCTTTAACCCACTGAGCCACCCAGGCGCCCTCTTCCTGCCTTTCTAACCAGTAGTTCTTCAGTCTCTTTATTGGTTCTTCATCACCTGCATGCTTAATCTTGGCATGACCCTGGACATAATCCTTAGATATATTTTATTTCTATCTATCGGCATTATTTAGTTCATCTCAGCCAGCTATGATGAGTATTCATGTATTCTAGTGTTGCCATCCAATAATGATAACTCCAGCCCTGACCTGTCTGCTGAAGTCGACCCTACTATTTCCAGTTGTCTACCCTACTCGGTATCTCTACCTGGTTGAATAATAGGCAAGCAAATAACATTGTGTCCAAATCTGGGTTCCCATGTTCTTCCCAAACCTGCTTTTCTTGCAGCCTTCCTTATCTCAGCAATCGGTAGCTCTGTTCTAGAAGAACACCCTGGAATCAGGTTGAACACTTCTCTCAAAGCACAAAGCACAGTTACAGTCTTGCCCCTTCTAACTTCACAGTATCCTGGGTGTTGCCGTTTTCCATTACCTCACTGTTGCCGTCTTGACACAAGCTTCCAAGGCCTTTCCCCTGGAACGGTGTATCGTCTTCACCCTCTCCCCATTCCCATTTTCTGCCCCTAAAGCCTGAAGTTCACAAATGTTACTGGCATCCCATTCACTCTGCTCCTCTGAATTCAGAAGAAATATGCATAGTTCCCTAACCATATTCAAAACTCATCTCAGTTTTAGGTATTGATAATGTACGCAGTTCCAAAATGATGGACATTCTCCTGTGATTGACTTTTATTCAGCAGCAACGTCATTAACCTGATAGTTAATCAGGTTAACTCTCTTCTATCTTAATATCAAATAGCTCTGATATTAAGGCAATTTAAAAAGCTTGGTACCTCAACTTTAGGAGTTCATTTTAAAAGGGTGTTCAGAGGGACGTTTAGGTGGCTCATTCAGTTAAGCATCAGACTCTCAGCTTTGGCTCAGGTCATGATCTCAGGGTTGTGAACATGAGACCCGTGTTGCACTCCACACTCAGCACAGAGTCTGCTTGAGATTCTTTTCCTCTTCCTCTCCTTAGGTTCCTCCCCAAACATGTGCTCTCACTATCTCCTCTCAAGTAAATAAATAAACAAATAAAATCTTTAAAATAAAAGGGTACTCAGAAATTGCTTCAAATGTTCAAATAAAATTATGACATAGGTCCCCAAATTACATTACTTTTGTCATGTGACTGCTAAATGTACAAAATGTGTTAGCTAAAAGCCACATCCTTCTAGTGTTCAGTCTCTGAAATATAATCAGAAAATAATAGAAATGCCTCAGGTATCTTGGAGTGCAGGTAAACGTTCTTAACAATTTAGTTATTTGTTCAATAAATGAATAAATAAATAAATTTGTTCAATAAATACTACTGAATGGGGGTGCCTGGGTGGCTCATTAAGCCTCTGCCTTCAGCTCAGGTCATGATCACGGGGTCCTGGGATCGAGCCCTGCATCTGGCTCCCTGCTCAACGGGGAGTCTGCTTCTCCCTCTTCTCTCTCTGCTTGTTCTCCCTATCACTATCTCTGTCTCTCTCTTAAATAAATACATTTAAATAAATAAATAAATAAATAAATACTACTGAATGGCTTTTATATGCCAAGCACTCCACTGGGTGATTGGGATACAAAGATGAATAAAATCCAGTGAATATCTTTAGAGAGATTACCGACAAATGGGGGAGGCAAGGAGTAAACAGGTACCATGCAATGTGATATGCACCATAATAGAGGTGGTAGGTATTACATACAACAGTAGCACAAAGGATGGAATGATCACCTTTGTTTAAATCAGTAAGGAAGTTTCAATCCTGGGACATCGTCCGAGATTTCTTAAAGAATGATATGATCAGCTCTGTTTTATGGCTTGGAATTCTAAAGGGTGAAAGATGAATGTCGTAGGTATTATAAACACCCAGGGTGGAAAAATGCCTCTCTGAAATGTTTGAGAAAGTGAGATCTATTGTGAAACCTCCTAAAGTAGGTACATTCCAGAACCTCTCTTAATCATCCAGAGATTGATAAAGCTTCTGAGGATTCCTACCTTATATGTAATTGACTTCCATCATGTTACAGCGTTTCTCCATGGGAAGTGTGTGTGTGTGTGTGTGTGTGTGTGTGTGTGTGTGTGTAAACTTTAGGAGGTTTTAGAACAGATTTTACACACACATACACACATATGCGTATATGTACATGCGCATATATATAAATATATGTGATATATAATTTTAAGTGTAAATGTGTTTATATGAAATAAATATAAATATATCAGAGATTTATATTTAAAAACTAGCCCTCCTGAGTGGAGACCAGATGGAAACTTATGAAAAATTATTAGAAATTTCAGAATTATAACAGACAGCCTGCGTTCAGTGTTAAATTACCACTTGCTCCCATCTTAGTTTGCAAATAATGGGGTGCATTGAGCCAGGAATTAATCTCCCCATCCTCTTCATATTACATAAGAGAGAACGGAGGCCAATTTGGGGATGAGGAACTTTCCTAGAGTTACCCCACGTATCTATCTGTAAGAGTACTGGGGATAGAATCCAAGTATCCTGTCCCATTCCTGTGCTGCTGCTCCTGCTTTATTAATATGATGTCATTGTCTCATACACAGAAACAACTTTTCCCATCAGGACTCTGGTAGGCCAATCTGAGATTATTTAGCGAGGTATAAGTATTTTGCGCTTGAGGAATGGAATCATTCCCATTCACTGGCCTCCTGTGAGGCTCCCCTCACATAGTGGCTACAATAGAAAGGCCACACGAATAGCTCTAAGCAGTCCACAGGCAAGGGGTCATACGGGATCAGCACGGGAACAACGCACTGGAGAAGTTCAGAGTCTGGACAGCGACGCATCCCAAATCAGGCGAGCTGGTGAGAGATCCAGGCCCTATATAGAAAAGCAAGATGAGATGTCACAGTCCTTAGGGACAGGAAGGAGTTGGGAGGGCAATGTAAGGTGAAGCTCTAATGACAAATTCTTCATAACGGATCCTCTGGACCTGTGGGAGTTGGACTCAGGCTCAGAATGGAAGCATCTCTATCAGGGGGGCTACGGGGGCCATGTATGACCTGTAGTGTGTTTGGTTGAGAATAAGTATTATTTTTAAAAAAATTACTTGTGGTACTTTTAGGCAGATCACATGCTCTCCATCTCACCATAGTCCCAACTGTTGTCTGTCTCACAGCCACATGGACAGGTACTTACGAACCCTAGGCTGCTCTTTCTTTAGGGGTCCAGGTATTGCACAGGGTTTAGGGAGCAAGCACCGTTCCTTCACTCAGTCTGACAATCCTCATAGGTTCACAAATAGGAATGTGGAGAAATTCCAGTGCAAAGTTATTGACTAGAACTGGTCCTGAAGAATCAACTCAATACTTTGTGAAACTGACTTACATAGTTCAAAAGGTTTCAAAATAATGGTACAAACATAGCACATGGGATTTACAACTGCCCTTGTAAAAGAAATTTTTTTGAAAGTTCTTGGTTGTCAGGAAATTCCAGATTATATATGCCAAAGATCCAACATCTGAAATGTCATGAATCTTAAAAACCCCTGCCTCACACAGGACAAATTTCATATAAATTCCTTGTGGAAGGTAAAATATTCGCTGCTCAAAGATGTCCACATACTAATCCCAAGAAGCTGTGAATATGTGAGGGTACATGGCAAAGGAGAATGAAGGTAGCTTATCAGCTAATCTTGAGATGAGGAGATTATCCTGGGTTATTCTAGTAGAATCAATGTAATCACTAGGGTCCTTATAAATGGAAGGGGGGGGCAGAAGAGATAGAATCAGAGTTGACAGCAGAGAAGGGCTCAACCAGACATTATTCACTTGGAATATAAGCAAGGGAATATGGGTCTTTAGAAGCTAGAAAAGGCAAGGAAATGGATTCTCCCCTAGGGCCTCCAGAAGGAATGTACCCCTGCCAATACCTTCATTTTGGGCCAGTATGACCCATTTTGTAATTCTGACCTCTAGAACCGTAAGATAATAAATTTGTGTTGGCTTAAGCTGTGGAGTTTGTGGTCATTTGTTACAGTAAGAATATGAAGGGGTGCCTGGGTGGCTCAGTGGGTTGAGCCTCTGCCTTCGGCTCAGGTCATGATTCCAGGGTCCTGGGATGGAGCCCTGCATTGGGCTCTCTGCTCAGCAGGGAGCCTGCTTCCTCCTCTCTCTCTGCCTGCCTCTCTGACTACTTGTGATCTCTCCGTCAAATAAATGAATAAAATCTTTTTAAAAAATATGAAATGAATACACTCCTGGATGAGAAGAGTATAAATGAGACATGACTAGATCTGTGTGGCTCACCCACTGTCATTTATGCTGTTTTAAACCAAGATTCGCCATCTGATAGTTATGATTTGTCTTTTGCAACAAACATCATCCTTTGATGATTAAGCTGTGACTTGTTTCCAAAGGGCAGTGTTTGTGAAGCCATTTCACACTTCCTAAACCAATCAAGTGAGTTTAAATGGCAAAAGCTAAAGATTCTAAGGCCAGTTCTCAAAATCTTGAAGACCCATCATAACTAGCCACTTAGCATTGTTTCACTTGTCAGTTGTGATCATTATCATAAAACATAGTTTCAGGTTTAGATGGAAATTCTTCTTTGGTAAGTACAGAACGAAATTATAAATTACATTGGACTGGTAATATGTCTGAGGAGGCTACTACAGAGCTGCTAGTCTGGTAGAGTAAAAAAGGAATATAACATGAAGTCTTCCTACAATTATTCTAGGAATAATATTCATGGAAGAAGGACACATTCTGACATCTAATAATTTCTAAATTGGTGTGATGCTTAATGAATTGCCGTAATAAGTTTACCAGACATATAGAAAGAGCTAGTTACCAGGCATTCAATTTGGAAATCACAGTCATTGCAAAATGGCTTTAAAGCTGGATTTTTTAGAGTTTTTCATGACAGGAAGAAAAATGAGGAATTCAGTCCTGTCTCATCTGAACTTTTCAAGGTATATTCTGGTATTTTAGTTATATGAGGAAAACATTCAGTCTGCATAAAATTTTTTCAAAGTTGAGATGTCTCCCTTTTATGGTGGATCTGCTCTTAATGTTTTCTTTAGATCCTGGTTCTTCAAAGTGTGCATGGGGGACTGATGTACAAATTAAGGGGGCACCAAATGGGAAAGAGGAAGAAGGGAAGAGGTGAATGGTGAGGCAAGAAAGGAGCCTAGGGTACAAAATTTAAGGAGGTGCTTACTATTTGTGCACATTGCCAGCCTACACTTTCATGAACCTGAGGGTGGTGTCTCCTTAAGACAGAGGTGCCCAGGGCACAAACGTAAGGAGACGCTCACTCTTGGTATTATGCATATGCAAAGTTGGCACTTCCGCCATTTTGATGGTGAGTGCCTCCTGACGTTTTGCGACCAAGGTACCTCATCTTCCTCAGTTGTCTCTCCCTAAAGGTGAGGGCATGGCCGATGATGGCTGTAATGATAGATATAAGCCTGTCTCTACTTGGAAGTCAGGTTTGTCCTGGGATTCCTCATGCATTCCAGACCCTCCCTCTTTGCAAAGCCTGAACCGCTAAGTGGAACTCACAGAAGTCTTACCTTAGTATGGCCCCAGATCAATCTAAACTTGAGCATGATCTCTACTTAGAACCATACTCCCCGAGGTTACCCTGGTTAAGGTTCTAAGCTCACCTGTCAAGAGAGCTTGACTCTACAGTCGGCTCCAGTCTAAAGCACCCCTTCCATGTCTTACAGAACTTTAGGGAACAGGATTCATTCCACTCTCTTATATGCCTTTGGATTTCAGGAAACTCTTCAGTCAATGATTATTTGAATCTACTTTATGCAAATAGAAATATTTTGAATTTCATAAAATCTGTACAAAGTTGGAATGGTAAACTATAGATGTAGTTAATGTGATGTTTGCATCTCTGGACATGCCGCCATTGCCAATTCTGTCTTGTATGCAAGGGGTCACTTGTAGGAATGCTAATGCTTCACAGTGAAGATATAATATGGGTTTTATTTAGAGAATAAATAATAAGCAGACGTAACAAATCAGCTTAAGCCGGGTAAGGATGTCTGCAGGTGCCATAGCTCTGGTAGAGACGGTTCTCTGTATGATAGGTTCAGTGGCAGGGGGCACATCCATGTGATTGTGAAACAGTGGAAGCTCCCTGGTCAGGGAAGTGACCTTATTAGAAAGCAAAAGCCTCTGGTGCCCAGTGGTGGTATCAGCTTATTTTCTGTTAAGCTGAGCCAGCTTTCTTCACAGCTAGTGAAAGAAGGAAGGAGATGAGTCTCCAGAGCCATCCATATTTGTCTCTTGCTAAGCTTTACTGTTCTCTTTGCCTAATTGTGAGCAGTTTAAAATGAAAGAGAGAGTCATACAGATCTTCACAACTCCCCTGGTGTCCTGCCTGTAGTTGAGTGCTTAATACGTACTTGTGGATGGAATGAATGAAATAATAGTCAATGCCGAATAAATGCTGTATTAAAAAAATAAATATGCACTTTTGTGGCAAGTAGAAAACACGCTGTGCCTCTCCAATGGCAAACCACATGTTTTGGCAGGGAACAAACCAGTACATATGGTTGGGGGTGGCTATTGTATGTTCTTAATGTGGGAATTGGTAGCATTCCTTCCCCCCAGCCCTTTTCACTTTTGTTTCAAAATGTTTGTTTCTGCCGTATTGAGAGGAGGAGTTAAGATGAAAGATTTCTTTTAGTTGTCATTGCATTGAGGTTTCCAGGCAGCTTTCTCTTTAATGCCCTTGTAGTTGTCACAGACAAAGCATATGGAGGGGACAAGTATGGGGGTAAACAACAGCATTCGTTTTGGAAATACTCATTTGGTATTTCTTATAACAGTGACAGTCATCTTCATTATCCTCATTCTAGCTCATATATTTTTGAACATTTGCTCTGTGTTCTGCAGGGTACTGACATGTAGTCCTCAACCCTATGTGGTGGTTACGCTTTACTAAACCCATGACCAGCACATTCATCTCAGAGTCCTCCCAGGTGTTTGTTTTATAGTTATACTCCTTATACTCCAGCCGAAGCTGTCATGTATAGGGACCCCACTGAGATCCAGTCACACGGGTTTCGCTGAGTCTTCCCAAAGCTTTCCAAGTCGGCAGTTGTCTTTTCATCTGTGATGGTTTCATTCTTGTATAGGAGAGACTTACATCCTCTTCTAGATATTCAAGGAGTGTTTTATCAAAACTCCAGCATTATAAATATTGGCTAACTTTGTTACTAGTTTCCCTACATCCTACCTATCTTCTCACTGAAATATTTGTTGAAAACTGAAGCTATAGTTGGTGGGCTGGTAAATAGTTTTCCTGTTAATCAGAAAAACACAGGTGCCCTGGGTGGCTCAGTCAGTTGAGTGTCCACTTTTGATTTCGGCTCAGGTCATGATCTCAGGGTTGTGAGATCAAGCAAGCCCCACGTCGGGCTTTGCGCTCAGAGGCGAGTCTGCTTAAAATTCTCTCTCTCCCTTTCCCTCTGCCACTCCCCCCGTTTGCACTCTCTCTCTCAAATAAATAAAGTCTTTAAAAAAACCCACACAAACATGTTTCTAAATATGTCCACTTAATTTTGAAAAAATAAACTGGTCGTTAAGGGCAGAGCTGATGATCTAAGCCAGAGTTTCTTGTTTTAAAAAAAAAATGTGTATGGTGTGCTAGACTTGGACATAAACAAATACCCACGAAATAGTCACCACAATAAAGACTGTAGACATGTCAATCCACCTCCAAAAGCTTCCTAGTATCCTTTTGTGGGTTTTTTTTTCCCCTGTGGTAAAAACACTTAACATGAGACTACTCTTTTAATTTTTTTTAGTGCACGATATAGTACTCCTATTAGCTGTAGGCACTCCATAATATAACAGATCTCTATAACTTACTCATCTGAGAATAAACCGAAATTTTGTATCTACTGATACAAAATATTTCCCCTCCCTATCCTAACCGCTGCAGCCACCATTGTTCTCTCTGTTTCTAGGAGTTTGGCTATTTTAGATACCTCATATAAGTGGAATCATGTAATATTTGTCCTTCTTTGACTGGTTTATTTCACTTATTTTACCTACAGGTTTATCCATGTAGTTCCAAACAGTAGGATTTCCTTCTTTTATAAGGATCAGTAATATTCCACTACATGTATACACCACATTTTCTTTATCCATTTTTCTGTTGATGGACACGTGGGTGGTTTCTATATCTTGACTATTAGGAATAGTGCTGCAGGGAGCCTGGGAGTGCAGGTATGTCTTTGAGATCCCAATTTCAGTTATTTTGGATATACTCAGAAGTGGAATTGCTGGATGATATGGTAGTTCTATTTTTAATGTTTTGAGAAATACCCATACTGTTTTCCATGGCGTAATCCAGAGTTTCTGAACCTCAGCACTGTTGACATCTTGGAGCAAATAATTCTTTGCTGTGGGAGCCTATCCTATGCATCCTAAGAAGTTTTATAGCATCCCTGACCTCAACCCAGTAAATGTCAGTAGCAACCCTTTCCCATATAGTGTGATAATCAAAATGATCTCTGGACATTACTAACTGTCCTGTGGGGACGCAAAATTCCCCCCATTGGGAACCACTGTTCTAAGCCCGTAGTCTGAAAAGCTGGAACTTGCACCAGAAGAGAAACCTGTTTCCTCTTGAGGCTCTGTAGGCAGATTGTATGCAGTGCAATATTCTGGCTTTCTGTGTAAGACATGGGCAGTCATTCAGTATTGCATATTCCTTAGATAAATATGAATGTGCCTAATTCATTCCCTTTGACAATTTATCATCAAAATAAGATTTAAGGTTTTTTTAGTTGACTACTTTAAAACTAGTGATAGATTCTCATGTTGAATGTTTCATTCCATAACAGGTCTTTTTCAATGGAAAGCTTTTAAAATAGACATGAATAATTTTGTGCTTGAGGCTCTTTTGTTCTTCTCAGTGTTCGTATAAATATAGAGTAAACCGGTTCAATTTATATCTTATTTAATCTCTTGTATTTCTAATTGTTTTTCTCTATAACAAATAGAGAGGGGTTATATCAAGAAATCATGTAGGAGGCTCTTTTTATGCTTTGAAAAGGAGGTAAGAGAAGGTAATCATAGTAAGAGACCTGAAAACATTACAAAAAAAAAAAAAAAAAAACCGGGCNCGCTGCCTTCGGCTCAGGTCATGATCCCAGGGTCCTGGGATCGAGGCCCACATCGGGCTCTCTGCTCAGCGGGGAGCCTGCTTCCTCCTCTCTCCTCTCTCTCTGCCTGCCTCTCTGCCTACTTGTAATCTCTCTCTGTGTCAAATGAATAAAATAAAATCTTTAAAAAAAAAAAAAGACCAAGGAATAATTAAGTCAAGGGTAAAACTTAGTTTTCTTTCTTCCTAAATATATCCAGCTATCATTTTTCATGCATAATATCTCTTCCCTTAAAAAAACTTATACTTAACAAAACACTTTATGTTGCCACCTTTGCTTTTTACTTAATTAAAGAAAATGGGAAAATATATAAAATACAAACTAAGTAAACTCTCAAAACTGTGAGGGAACTTGAGAAAATAGGGCATGAGATTTTATAGTCTGTCAGAAACTTAGTCCTGCACCTCATAACTCTTACTGTCTTGATAAAAAAAAATGTACTTTTATGTTGGACTTAAATCTCTCAGGCTGCAATGAGGCATGGTTTCTGCCACTCTGCTCTCACTGCAAAATTGCTTTTCTTTTTAAAGATTTTTATTTATTTATTTATGTGACACAGAGAGAGAGAGAGAGATCACAAGTAGGCAGAGAGGCAGGCAGAGAGGAGAGAGGAGGAAGCAGGCTCCCTGCTGAGCAGAGAGCCCGATGTGGGCCTCGATCCCTGGACCCTGGGATCATGACCTGAGCCGAAGGCAGCGGCTTTAACCCACTGAGCCACCCAGGCGCCCCGAGCCATTCAGATTCTTAAAGCATATTATTTAAAATCTTCCCTTGGCTTTCCGTCTCGAGATCAGTTGATCCAGTTTTGTTTTTGTTTTTGTTTTCCCCATCATCTGTCATTACTTTGCAACCCTCCACATCCTTCCTTCAGGATCTTCACTTTCCTTTGCAGTACAGATCCCTGAAACCAGGCAAAGCTGAAGATGCTAGCTAAGGCATCCTGACGGGCCTTAAGCTACTCTTCTGACTAGAATAGAATCCTCTTTTCTTTATTATCAAGCAAAAAGTTTAGGTTCTTTTTGCCTTTAAAACAGTCCCTGCGTGGTGTCTGCTTTCAAACTTTCCAAACTGCTCAAGTTCACCACCTCTACCTAAATATACTGCTCTCTATCTTATAAGGCCTGGGAACACGGAAATTAGCTGCAAATGAGCTCCTTATTTTCTGCCATTAATGCCCTATGGACCTTGAAAGACCCCTTTGCTGAAATTGGGCTCTCCTGGTTCCTTTGTGCTTTTTCCTACTGTGCTCTTCCTCTCTGGCCTCCCTGCCAGGGTTTTGGTTTTGACAGCCACAAAGGCCCATCCCATCCGTGCGTTCTTTTCGCGTGGCTTTTTTCTAACCCACGGCACCAAGCTAAGCCTTCAGACAAAAAATCCTCTTGAAGAATATTTGAGAACTTTTGATCCACGTGTGATCCCTTTGAGAATCCAACTCAGGATGCTCTTTGTTACCAGTTATCTTCTTTGCTATCATCTCTACTCTACCTCTGTTTCTTTTATTTGGAAACTGTGTGCTGACCTGACTGAAATATTCTTAGCCCACATGAGCGAACAGCTGTGTCCAGCAATTGAAGCAGGACAGCCCCCGCTGTGCTCTTCCTGGCTGAGAGCAGGGAGGGAGGCTGTGGGCCCGTCCATCACACATTAGGTGGAGGAAACAGGAAGAAGGGCTGTGGTGTTTAATCAGTCTTTGAAGCAGTTTTCCCTAGTCAAAATCAAGGTGATACATGATTTAGAAAAGCATATACTAAAGGGAGTATGGTGTCCTGAATTGGATACTGGAATAGGAAAAAAAAAAAAGACATTAGTGGAAAACTGGTAACATCTGATGATAGCTGGAGTTTTGTTAATGGTGATGGACCAATGTTAGTTTCTTCGTTTTGACAAACGACCACGGTTATATAAGATGGTAATGTTAGGGGAAGAAGGGTGAAGGGTATGTGAGAACTCTGTGTACTATCTTTGCAACTTTTCTGTAAATCTGGAATTATTCCAAAATAAAAAGTGTATTTTAGAGGGCCACAGCTCAGCCCTAGACCCACCTCATACCTTCACACTTTCATGCACACTGGACAGAGTTGCGGAAATTGAGGCAGGAGACCAGCCACACTGTACTGGGACTCCTACAGCTTCCCTTGGCCACTTGACATTCCCTTCCTGCTAAGGCCACTTTTATTTTTTGAGTCTTCCCATGAATTAAAAATAAAGAAATGGAGGGGCGGCTGGGTGGCTTAGTCGGTTAAGTGATGACTCTTGGTTTCAGCTCAGGTTGTGATTTCAGGGTTGTGAGACTGAGCCCTGCGTCGGGCCCTGCACTCTTTGGGGAGTCTCCTTGAGATTCTCTTTCTCTCTCTGCCCATCCTCCTGTTCTCTCTCTCTCTTTCTCAAAAAAAAAATCATTAAAGAATAAATGGAAAATTGATGTAAAAAGTTTATTTTTTTCTTTTATCAACACTTTTTTTTTATTATTAACATGTAATGTATTATTTGTTTCAGGGGTATTGGTCTACTATTCATCATTCTTACACAATTCACAGCGTTCAAAGCATACTTTTCTCAGAGCGCCTGGGTGGTTCAGTCTGTTAATCATCTGATTCTTGGTTTCTGCTCAGGTCATGATCTCAGGGTTGGAGATCGAGCCCCATCTCAGCGCTGGGTCTGCTTGAGATTCTTCCCCTCTCCCTCTGCCCCTCCCCCTGCATTTGCGTGCACATGCTCTCTCTTTCTCAAATAAAATAAAAAATAAAAGCATATTTTTCTCTAAAATAATCTGGATTGTTTGCTTCTAATTCTTTGATGGGCAGTATATTGATACATCCAATTCAAGAAAAAAACGTTAACATAAAATACAGTGTTAGCATGCAGGAAAGAATTGTTAAGGCTATACCTCATCCATATCCCTAGTGGAAATATCTGATCATATGTTAGTGCTCTTTCCTGCTCTATTTTTTCCACCTCCTGATCTCTGCTTATCAATAAATTACTTAGTCATTTGCTTGCTCTCTCATTCAGTAAACACTTAAAAAACCAGGTACTGAGCTTAACCTTGAGGAAAAGAAAAACACAGAAAAAAGCGTGGTTCCTGCCTGTAAAGAATGGATAAGCTAGTGGGGAATAAACTGCAGAGAGATAATTATTAAATGATGTGGGTGCTTTGCATCTTCCCTTGATTTCCCATCAATTATAGTGACTCAGGCATTTCCTGAAAATATGGCTAACCCTGACGGAGCTGGTCTTGCCATGAAAGGAGTTGTTGGCTTTGTAGTTCAGTAGGATCATTCTTAGCCTCCCCCCTTCTGCCCTATTAGCTGGAAACAGTGGTTTATGCTTAGTGTTTAAATAGGTAATAATGCTCAATAATGATTATACTTAAGCAGAAATGTATAAGACAATTATTTTTATTTCTGAAAAGTGAAAATCTTTTGCTTTTATTCATAGAGTAACCAATGTCTTTGATTACTTCTTATTTTAAAAACTCATGTCATAAAATGGGAGAAATTATTATTCTTTTTTTAAGTAGCCTCCACATCCAGAGTGGAACCCAACTCAGGGCTTGAGCTCAGGACCCTGAGATCAAGACCTGACCTGAGATCAAGAGTCCAACACTTAACCGACTGAACCACCCAGGCAATTATTTAAGCACTTCTTTTTAAACGTTCTTATACTGTGGATCACTGATTTTAATTGAAGATTTCTAAGAAAAAAAATGCATCTGAGTAGCTCTTTTTTGATACACATTCCCTAAACTTTTTGAGGAAAAAGCCAATTTTTATGTTCTGGATTTGTTTTATTTCCTGGAGGCTTTTGAGTAGGTAGATGATAGCATGGTGTATGTGTGTATAGAAACACTGAAAAACGTAGTTGCTTATGCAGAGCTAGAAGGAAACCAAGGTAGGGATTTGGCTGAACACTTTTTTTTTTTCCTTAAAGGGGATCTGGCTGTATTGGGGTTTATACCCACTGAGTTGAGTATGAACTCGATGTAAGAAGTTGAGTATTCTTTCTGTCTGTGAAGATTCATTACAAACTTACTTCAGACAGGAAGTGATACATTCTCATTTCCAGTCAGGGAATACTTCTGGACATCTATCCCTCCTTGCATTGGCCTTTCCGGCTGCTTTATTCAGATCTCCTAACTCCCATTTGATCATTTTTTTCTTGTTGAGGTTGTGTCAGTTATTTTCCCTGGGATGTGAAGAATATTTGCTGGCTAAAGCTGCCCTGATATAAGGCAGCTGATGCTTGAAGAGAGACTCTGAACCTGATCCTTATTCTGTGTTGTAGGGTACAGTGTGAATATTTGTGGCCATTATATCAATTGTTGTTTTCTTTAGGTCCCTGAATTAAAGAGAGCAAGTCATCACCCAAAACCTACAAACACTTGGCTTTGGCAGATTGTCTACTTCTTAAGCCTATGAAGTAGCCTTCTCTGCTGCAGACAGTTGCATTTTTAGCTTGAAAGATGTGTGTTAGGTGGAAGTAAAGTGCATTTTGCATTATTTGTAGCATATGAGAAACTGTAAATTGATCAGACAATGTATTGGCAAATGGAGTGTCAATGGGTGAGAAGCAACTGGCTGATGAGAAGTCTAGTTTGGGGGAAGAAGATGACGAGGCATGGTGGCCGAGCTTTGTTCCTCCTTCTTTGGAGAATGGGTTGAATATTTTAGGTTCATCTGTGGGGCCCTATTACATATAATATATATATATATATTATATTTAATAGCATAGCATCCTGGCACGTACTTGAACCATGCTGCAAGGCTGACAGCCAAAATGAGCTGGATCACATTCCCACTTCATTATATGATTGCAGACTATGAGGGAAAATGATAGTATTCTCCTCTTTTTGGAAAAGCCTGCATTACACTTCAGAATGTCACTGCCAGACACTGCCTAGGTTTCCCTCTCTTCCTACCCAGCTAAGAAACGGGAAGCCGAAGAAATATATTTCCTTCAATTTCAGGTTTTAAGATGTTACCCATTATGACTGTCTTTATGTTGAATGTCTCAGAGTTCAGTGATTTATGGGGTGTATCTGGATTTCTTTTTTTCACCTGGTCATTGGAAGAAAACAGGAGACTGAATGGCATCGTATTTATTATGACAGTAACCATGGGGCAAGTGCAGTAAGCATACTCCAGTTTGTAAATTACTCAGTTGTCTGTCAATAACGGACAGTTTATTACTGCACTTTGATTGGCTGAGGAGTACTGGTGGCTTCATTTCAGCAGATAAATACTGAGAATGTGAATCTTTAGTAAAATTAATGACAGCTGGAGGAATTCCCAGCTGCACATGTAACTGGAAGTGCTTAACTACCCAATTAATCATGAATGGACGGATTCAGTAAAACACAAAATACAATCTGTTTTTGCAGGCGTGGCTTTGAAAAATTGCAGGCAGGCATTTTTCTCTACCAAATTCAACTCTGAGTGGCTAGTAAAAAAAAAAAAAGGAGAAAAGGAAAGCCATACATTCTTTTTTAAAGAGCAACGGAAAGAAATGTCGGTCCCTTTCTCCCTTCGCCCTTCCCTCTCTTTCTCCCTCCCTCTCTTCCTTCCTACCTACGTACAAATATTTATTACATACCTGCCAAGTCCATGTTAGAGGCACAAAGACGAAAAAGATGAAATACTTGCACTAAGTAATTATTGTCAAAAAGGTAAAGCAGCAACACATACAAACCATTATAAAACAGTGGATCGATGAAACGGAGTTTGCCACATGGACAGGAGAAAAGGACCTTCTCGAATAAGAGTCAAGACCCTGTACAAGGCAAGAATATCTCAGAGCACTTCCCCTTCCTTATTCAACAGATATTTTCTAGTGCCTATTGTGTGCCGCACACTGTGAATGAAGTATATCTGGGAAAACATGAGAAACATATTATGACGGGAGCATGTCGGAGGAGAAAGATGAAAGATGAACCTGAGTGTTGGCAGGGACAATTTGAGATACCATTTTTAATAATGTTGCCCCGGTTTTTTTCTTTTTGCAAAATAAATGAGCAGACATTTTAAAATTTTGTTTTAGCTTGATGTTGATGAAATAAAGAGTAATGGGACAAAGATTTGGAGTTGATTTAATATGCTTATGGACAATCTTAGTAAATACAAAGAAACATACTATTGATGACTATAGTTAATAATACTGTATTGCATATTTGAAAGTTGCTAAGAGAGTACATCTTAAAAGTTCTCATCACAAGCAAAAAAATGTAACTGTGTGGTGATGAATGTTAACTGGACTTATTGTGGTGATCATTTTGCAATATCTACAAATGTCAAGTCATTATTTTGTACACCTGAAGGTAATATAATATTATATGTTGATTATACCTCAGTTTAAAGAAGGAAACATATTGAATGAATCACAAATTCAGCATTCATGGGCAGAAGTAGGCCAACCCACAGCACAGCAAACTGCTCATTTCTCACTTGGAAACTTCCAAATGGCTAGCAGGAACCTGGGCAGACAGCAAGAGAGGGATTAAAAAACCTCTGGTCTGAAAAAAGACACTAGCAATAATTATTTTAATTAGATAGCAGCCACCAAGGGCTCAAAAGAACTATCTTTCTACAAAATGGAGGAAAGTTTCACTCATCATAAATGGTAGAATAAAATTTGGTGAAAATCATGGTAGTTTTTTTTATTCTACTCTCCTCACTCTACAGTTTTTGAGGTGACTTAAAAGAAATATAAAGCCAAAAAAAGTTAGTAAGCAAAGATTAGGGTCATGGAAGATACAAATTAAGAGAAGATATTTATCAAGAGGAAAGTTAGAACTTAAATCTGACATCTGTTGGCTTAAGCAAAAAAGAAAGTAGGATCAATTGTAGGCTTCTCATCCATCCGGAGAAAATATCTAAGGACATATGATGATTTAACTTTTATTATCTAGAACACAAGATTCTGGTATTTGTGAAGGACCATTCTTCATGTAGTCTTCTGAGGTATAAGTTGGTCAATAGACTCAGCCTCACATTCTTTGGGAGTGTTCTTACTGGGGGAACTTTCCAGGGTGTTCATGGGGCATTTTTGCTGTGGAGTTTTTATGTAAGCTTAGATTGGCATCCCATCAGCAGATAAGTGATCATGTTAACCACTAAGAGTGTGGCCAACTTCAGCGGCATCCAGTTTATTCTTATGAGAACTACTCCTTGAGAGGGTGCATCATGATTTATTTTCTAGTCAAGTTTAGGTGTTCTGCCTGTGTGAACTTCATTTTTCCTTCATATTCAGCATACTTTACAGCATTTCATGCTAAATGGTAATAGGTTCTATTGTGGTTCCAATTCTGTAATAGAGTAATAGAATTTGCAGAAAAAATTGGTTATTGGGAATTTGTTCAGTAAAGCATTAAGATGGGAAAGGATTTTTTCTCAAATTCTTATTCTTGAAATTAAGATAAGCCTCAGCCTCCACCCAGTAAGGCAATTTGCCTGTTAATCATTGTCGATTTTTATGCTCTCTTTCATTACAAAGAACTCCTGGAATAAGTACAAAACTGCGTTTCAATAGCAATGTCCAAAACTCAATCCACATTCCTTTTTTAATCTTCCTGGTATTTTTTAGGAGGAGGAATTATTTACTAATTTTATAATACTGCCTTGAACCTGTACAGCTTAAGTTGGGAAACTTTTCACAAAATATGAAATGAATAATGAGGATTTATTCGTCCCATTAGACAAAGGGCTCAATATATTTTAAAACTCTCCCACCTCCACTACATTTTTTTCTCTCTTATCAGCTCTGATTTTGTTTCTCCTCGTCTCTGCTGAACAGAAGATAGACAAAATGCTGACCACTTGTTGATGTATGTAACACAGTTAAAAACAAACACACAGTGAAAAATATTGGTCTTCAAGTTCAAAATGATTAAATTAAAAGATGTTTTTTACCTCCTTTATTACCTTTAGGCAGCACTAAGAAAGTGCCTGCACATGCTAACTGGTCAGTAAATTGTGTCCTGCTGACCCTTTTCATTTCTTTATTGAATTTTTGTTCTTGCATGATTTGTTGTTGTTGTTACTAATGAAGTAACATGCAAGCCTGCTCAAAACCATATTTTTCCTGATCATATTTCTTCCTTTGTAATTATTTATGAAGTGTTCATTTGCTGTTTTTATTTACTAAGTGTAGCATTTTATATATAATTTTTATTTTTTACTTATTTTATTTAAATTCAATTAGTTAACATATAGGGTATCATTAGTTTCAGAGACAGAGTTCAGTAATTCATCAGGTGCATACAAACACCCAGTGCGGCTTACATCACATGCCCTCCTTAAATACCCATCACCCAGTTATCCCATCCCAGAGTTTTAGATATTTAATAAATATTTTAGAGAAGCTACAGTAAGAAAGAGCATGAAATTTGGAGTCAGATGAGTCTGTTTGCTTCTTCACTGTTCCGCTTTTTAGCTGTGCAGCTCTAGGAAAGTGTATGAGTATAGCCAAGTGTGTGTGTGTGTGTGTGTGTGTGTGTGTGTGTGTGTGTGTGTGTGTGAAAGAGAGAGAGAATATATATTTGTAGAAAGATTTCTCTGCCTGGTGGAAGGCACATCTGAGGACTAACATCAGAATCACAGCCATGACTCTGTGGACACCTCCAGACTCCCAAACTCTCCGTCCTCTCTTCCTGGAAGGGTCTCCAAGAAGGAATTCTTAATTTTCAGATGTCCAGAGCTTGCTGCAAAGAACTCAACAGCAGGAAGATCGGATTCATTGTGGAGAAACAAAGACTTCAAGGGCATTTTCTCAGTGACTGTTGACTAAGCCTGTGATGGGCATTCTAAGGAGATAGGCCATTGAAACTGATTGTCTCGTTGGGCTAGACCATCTCATCAAACCCCTTGTTTACATAACACCCAGAGATTTGAGGTACCAGTTCTCACAGAACCAGCTCTTCCTTCAGAAAGAAGCCATCCTAGGGAGGAAGCCCGTGGAGAGAAAGAAGCCTCCAAAGGGGTTGAGGTTCCTCAGGGCCCCTGGCCTCCACACGGGGCCAGGACATCTCCTAGGACAAGGTCCATATGGAGCTGAGCCACCATGAAGAGCCTGGCACCCCATGGAAACAGAAGTCAGGCCAACCCCACCTTTATGACCTCACTTAATCTTAATTACTTCTGTAAAGTCTCTGTGGCTAAATACAGTTACTTTGGCATTTGGGGCTTTAACGTGTGAATTTTGTGGGGATTCAAACATACAATGTATAACAGTAAATTAACGTGTCTCTCTAAAACAGACGTTCTTGGCGTGCCTTGGTGGCTCGGTGGGTTAAAGCCTCTACCTTCGGCTCAGGTCATGATCTCAGGATCCTGGGATCGAGCCCCGCATCGGGCTCCCTGCTCAGCTGGGAGCCTGCTTCCTCCTCTCTCTCTCTGCCTGCCTCTCTGCCTACTTATAATCTCTCTCTCTCTGTCAAATAAATAAATAAAATCTTTAAAAATAATAATAATAAAAAAATAAAACAGACTTTCTTCACTTAGGAAATAGTATACTAAAACAAACATGAAAGCATTGGGTATCAATAAGATAGTTTTGAAAAGTTGCTGGAATAGAGTAGTTAATCCAAGGTACCTATTATTTTTTATAATTTATTTTTCATTTCATATTTCATTTATATTTATTGTAAAAATTTCCTATGCTGATGTTTACCATTTAACTGGGTGATTTTTTTGAAAGATTTTATTTATTTATTTGTGAGAGAGGGAGAGAGCATAAGCAGGGCGGGGGGGGGCAGTTGCTGAGAGAGAGGGAAAAGCAGACTCCCTGCGGATCCAAGGACCCCACAATCATGACCCTAGCTAAAGGCAGACACCCCACTGACTGAGCCATCCAGATGCCCCTGGGTAATTTTTTTTTTTTTAAAGATTTTATTTATTCATTTGACACAGAGAGAGAGAGAGAGATTACAAGTAGGCAGAGAGGCAGGCAGAGAGAGGAGGGGGCAGGCTCCCTGNGCAGAGAGCCCGACGTGGGCCTTGATCCCAGGACCCTGGGATCATGACCTGAGCCGAAGGCAGCGGCTTTAACCCACTGAGCCACCCAGGAACCCTTTTTTTAAAGATTTTTTTTTTATTTTTTTATTCATTTGACACAGAGAGAGAGATTACAAGTAGGCAGAGAGGCAGGCAGAGAGAGAGGAGAGAGGAGGAAGCAGGCTCCCTGCTGAGCAGAGAGCCCGATGCGGGCCTCGATCCCAGGACCCTGGGATCATGACGTGAGCCGAAGGCAGCGGCTTTAACCCACTGAGCCACCCAGGCGCCCTAATTTTTTTTTTTTTAACTGAAGTCTAGTTGACACACAATGTGACATTAGATTCAGATGTATATCCTAGTGATTCCACAACTTTTTTTTTTAAGATTTTATTTATTTATTTGACACAGAGAGAGAGATTACAAGTAGGCAGAGAGAGATGAGGAAGCAGGCTCCTGGCTGAGCAGGCAGCCCGATGCAGAGCTTGATCCCAGGACCCTGAGATCATGACCTGAGCCGAAGGCAGAGGCTTTAACCCACTGAGGCACCCAGGCGCCCCTCCACAACTCTTTATGTTAGGCTCTGCTCACTACAGTGTAACTACCAATGTGTCTAAACAATTTTTAGAACGTGTTCTGCAGAACGTGTTACTTAGCCTGCCCTTTCCTTCTGCCGTCATCCTGTCAGCCTCCCAGTCAGTCTCCGAATGCAGTCTTTCACGGTTCTCCACCCATTTCCCCAACACACCCTTGCCCATAGGAAACTCCCACTCCAGGGCAGTGTGAGCCCTGTACTCACACCCTGTGAGCAAACACCTCCTTCCAGCTTCCCCGGTCTGCTGGGATCTGCGTTTATTTCACTCTACAATTTTATTTCCAGATCCTTCTCAACATGAACCTCTGAACTTATTCCTCAACACTTTTGTGCTTTTGTTCACAATGCCTCTGCCTTTTCTTGAATGCCTTGAAACATTTCCCTGACCCCAGCTGGTCCTTAAGATGCAGTTCAAATCCTATCTTCTCCATGAGACTTCCTTGGCTCAGCCACCTCAGCCTGATTTCTGCCTTCTTGCAACTCCAAAATCAGTAGTCCTGATTGTTCAGGGTTTTTTAAATAACATAGTTCTGGCACCAAATTACTCTATTTCATGAGCACGTATCTCATCTCCTCAACTTGATTATCAACTGTTCAAGGGCAAGAAACATGCCTTTTATCCTGCATGACTCCCACCCCAATATTGACTATGACAGTTGTCAAAATTCATCCTTCTCCCAAGATTTCCTTTATTTTCCTGCCCCTTTGCTTTGTTATCTGCCCCATCTGGAGTGCCCTGTCCTGATGTCTTTTGCTGTGCACCCTATCACGACGGCCTTGCTTAACACTCTTTCACCTTCTTGCTACAATCTTTTGTTCCCACAAACAGAATTAATCTGCTGTCTCTTAGTCACAAGTTGGATTTGTATGTTTGTTCTAGTCCTTCTCATGCTCTCCTCCATAATGCGCTCATTTGCATGACTGTCTTCCCTGTCAGATTATGAGCCCCTATTATGCAAGGACCATATCTGATTCATCTTCATGCATCCGTTGCATTTAGCACACAGGTCTTATATATACTGATTTTTCAGCAAGTGCTTGTCACTTTGAACCCTATTTTAGATGGTAGACAATCAGACATGACAACATTGTTAGGCCACTTGTGAGTATGGTTGGTGTGTGAAGGGCTACTATCCTCGTTAGGTGCCCAGAACCTGGTGACAGTTATTAGTTAGATTCACCTGGTTTACATAAATATTTTTTAATGACACTTGAAAGGATTCTTTTATTAGGAACTTTAAAAAGACCATAAAAATGCTTAGTATTCGTGACTAAAGTAAGACTGTGAGGTTAGAACCAGTCAGCTAAGCATAATTTCACTACTGTATGTGCAGCAGGAGTTTCTGCAAGGCTGTCGGGTACTCGCTTCAGGCCCTTGTCACTCGCTGGGCATTGGTAGCATCCCTATGCTCGGCCCTCTTTTTTCCAGGGCCCATGTGCATCACTGTTCACTGGTCCAATGCTGTTGTTTCTAGTGAAACAGTGAAGGCCACCTTCACTGAAATATTCCTTTGTCGTCAGGAACCTTTCTATTCAAGAGGCTGAGAACTCGTGGTGTATGTGTCTGCATTTGCCTTGAGTTCTCCGGTAAGGGACCAAGTCTCCCTGAACTGAATTTCTTGGACGTGTCCCTTCTCTTTCCACTATGCAGTGTGTAGGTGCACACAGCCCTGGAGAGATGGAAGTGCCTGTCTCTTCCACATCAATTTGCCCAGTGCTGGCTGTGGGTCTCAGGGTCATCCTCTTCTGCATTGTGGGTCTCTCTGCGCTTTGTTGTGGCAGCGTGGAAGGAGTTTCATGTCCCCTGCGAGAGTGGGAGGGAGGGAGGAGAAGAGCTTTCAGGATGAGCGCAATGAGGAGGAAGCTTTCCCACTGATTGGACATCCTGTCTCTTAGATTTTGATGGGAGCTCCCTACTTCTCTTCTTAGGCCTTGCCTTGATTTGGGCTTGGGTTCTGCTCTATAACCATTGTTTCCCCTAACAACAGAGACTATAAGACGTTGGTACTCAAACGTTTGTTAGGGTGCCTGGGTGGCTCAGTTGGTTAAGCGACTGCCTTCAGCTCAGGTCATGATCCCAGAGTCCCAGGATCGAGTCCCATATCGGGTTCCCAGCTCCATGGGGAGTCTGCTTCTCCTTCTGACCTTCTCCCCTCTCATACGCTCTCACACTCTCTCTCAAATAAACAAATAAAAAAAAATCTTTAAAAAAATAAAGTTTGTTAATTTAGTTCACATCTAGCCATTTGAATTATGTATTTATATGGTTCATGAATTTTTCCCCATCTATTAAGATGCAGAATGAGCGTGATAACAAAAGGCCTATTTTGCTTTATTGTTAAGATTTTTATTTATGTATTTGAGAGAGAGAGCGAGAGAGAGAGAGCACACATGCGAGGAGAGGGGCAGGAGAAGAAACAGAGTCTCCACTAAGCAGGAAGCCCAACCCAGGGCTCCATCCCAGTATGCTGGGATCATGACCTGTGTTGGAAGACAGACACTTAACCAACTCAACCACCCACAAAAGGCCTATTTTAAATAAATTTACCACAACTTTAAAATGAGAGTGTTTTCATTTTTTTAAGCATGTATTTCAAGGAGGCGAAAAGGACCAAGAAATAGGGCAAAAAATAAATAAATAAAAAGCAAAATGTAGTTAAGGTAAACCAACTGCTGCCTTATATTCTTCAATGAAATGACAGAAAGTATATTCTGTGGCCAGAGACTCATATTCTGCTTGACCTGTCAGGAAGGCCTCAAAAGAACTTTGGAGAGAAATCAAGATAATGTACTAGAGAGAACAGAACATCCTAGTAATTGTCAATTCACCTTAAATGCAGAGAGAGAGGGAAATTGATTCTACTTTTTTTGTGTGTGCCTCCAAGCTTGATGATCTGCTCATCTAACAGTGCCTCCAGCACCTCTGCTGGGTCTAGTTATTAGCTATTAGCAAGGACTTTAGAGTCAGTCACACCAAAGTTCACCACACTTCACCAGCTGCACAAGCTTGGTCATGTTATTGGTGACTCTAAGTCTTGTTTACTTCAGTGCAGAAAATGAACTCTGTCTCTTAAAGTTTTTATGGTGATTAAATTAGATAACATCTGTAAAGTGCTGTTTTATTCTGATTAAAGCCTCATTTCCTGGTTCCAAAGGTTGAACTAAGAATTAGTCCTTTTCCTCTACTTAATGGACTCCAATACAGAATTATCAGATGGTAGTCAAAAAACAAGCCTTGCTTTCATCTCCTCCCACTTCTGAACGCACTGGGTAGGAAGGGCACTGCCCCAGGGGAAGGGTGTGAGCTCTGGCTACTCCACATTCCAAATGGGGTTGATCCACATGGATGAGGAGGGCTGGGCACTGTGTAGTCATTATCAAGGCCCCAGAAAGCAGAGGGATAGCAAGTGGTGTAAGGAATATGGCAGTCTGGTGTACAAGGCCCGTGACATTAAGTTGCTGGAGGATTCCCTCTTCTGTGGAGGTAACCAGGGGCTGGCACAGCTCTGACCTAATCAGTCCCTGTCTTATAATCCAAAAGTAAATTTTGTACCTAAATTTAAACTGCTCCACTAAATTATATCAGGTTGTTTTTAACTTAAGACATACAGGGTTCACAAACTTAGGAGATGGGCTGGTAACCAAAGAGAAAAACTCATACCAATCTAGCCTTTGCTGGGACTTTTCCAGGAAATATTCTTTCCCAAGACCACAGTTAATAAAAGTACTTACCCCTCACCATAGTACATATATATGGACATCACAAGTGATAATGGTTATTATTCTTTTTGATATTATAATGATTACTAATATTTAATGTTGCCTATCAAAATTATCATTTAAGCTTAATGCACCCTTTCATTCAGTAAGTAGTTCTGAGCTCCTCTGGGGTACAAGGCATTGTGCTGCATACTCTGAGGACAACAAAAGCTGGTAAGACGTGGTCCCCACCTGAAATGAAGTAGATGCTTCAATCTGGCTTCCAGTACACCTGCAGCTGTCTCAGGGAAGCATTTCTGCTCCCGATGATACACCTGGATTCCCTTAGCTATCATCAGTACACAGTTACTCAATGAGAAACTTAATGAGTAAAAAATATCTCCAGTGAATTAAAGGTAATTTTTCACCAATTTCTAAGGCTCTAGAAATAATATATAGGCGAGGTATAAGTCCTTTTCACACTTTCTTCTTCTCTTCTAAACCAACCTATATCATCCTTCCCTTTATATGCCAGAAGGAAAGAACTTTTTTTTTTAAGATGTAGATGATTGCCTGAAGCTACTTTTAGGAGAAACATATTTACTATCCTATCTCTAGGATATGACTCTCAAAAATCGACCACAAAAGTCGTGTTTTGTGGGCTACTTTTTGCAGACCACTCTGGGACAACATGAAAAGGAAGCACTTCTCAGTCACTTTTTCAGAAGGGCCATAGAAGTCCACATTTACAAGAAACTATTAGTTCCCTCATCCATGTGCAGGTCTGCATCTATCAGTAGCATATCCAGGATTTCCTGAGCAAATACTGTCATTTCCTTTTTAACACCTCAGCTGAAACTAGATGAGTGCTACTCTAGCTGCTGCCCTTAAATAAAGACTTGTGCCCTTGTTTCTGCTGACAGGGGCCAGCGTGAGGGTCAGCCAGGTATAGCCACCAAGGCACTCACCTGTGTGTCACATGGATTGGTCAGAAGCTCTCACTGAGCTCTGACCAAGCAAGGCTGGTTTCTGGGATGGCTGTTTAGTGTCCTGTGATGTTATTCTGTGGCCTGTGCCTGAGGCCACCTTCCCAGCAGGTGATCACTTTCCCTCCACCATACAGATAGTGAGCGCCATCATCTCACCATGCCTACCTTCAGGATACAGTTTCCTACTGGATGAAACAAATAGAACAAAAATCAGAAAAACCCGATGGTGACTATTTCGAATTATATTATGCCTCGGTCTCACAGAAGGCTTTTGATTTACTGCTAATTGTGGTCATTGATATCACACTTCTTGCATATTTGTACAAGATTATGCACTGATTATCAGCCGTTTCTGCCAGATAGCATCCATATGAAGTAATCTCTTTTGTTCTTCCCCCAGTATATTAATCAGAACCATATGAAACTGTGGTTCTTAGAGTACCCCCCAATATAAAAAGAGTCTGGCTCCCGTTACCACCATCACCAGTGATTAATTGCAAATCTGCTCTTAGCCCACATTTCACCTTCCTCTTTCTCACAGCACCTAATGGCTCTGACTGATACAGACTTCCCATCCCTCCCCATCTGGGCATTTTTGTCACTTCCCTCTTTGTGCTTGTGAGGTCAGTTGACATTCTTCTGTTGTTAGTCTACCTCCATTAATGGGTCTTCTTGGAAACTGAAAAAAATGGCGATCTGAAATTAGGCAATTATGGCCATTGTCAAACTAGTCAACGTAACAAGAAGGGTGAGGCTGGTGAAGTTTTCTAAATGAATATTACTTCCTTTTAAATAAACTGTTATGTAAAACAGTTATAATAGAACCCATTAATTTGGATTCCACTAATGAGATAATTCAGACAAAGCCAGCACTTTGTTTTTAACTGTAAGTTTGTATATAATTATAATTTAATTACAAGAAATAGTCTCTAAATGAGTAGTGCAAACACAATTGGAGGAGTGACCACTTAAAAGTACTTTAAGGTAGGGCGCCTGGGTGGCTCAGTGGGTTAAAGCCCCTGCTTTCGGCTCAGGTCATGATCTCAGGGTCCTGGGATCGAGGCCCACATCGGGCTCTCTGCTCCGCAGGGAGCCTGCTTCCTCCTCTCTCTCTGCCTGCCTCTCTGCCTACTTGTAATCTCTCTCTCTGTATCAAATAAATAAATAAAATCTTTAAAAAAAAAAAAAAGAAAAAAAAAAAAAGTACTTTAAGGTACTCAAAGGACCCAGAGAGGGGGTCCCACAGGACCAGCCAAGAAGGTCCCTGGCTTCATGCAGGATGGAAATCAAACGTGAGGCAGGAGGAAGAAAGCAGGGTTTGTTGAAGATACATATATATAGAGAGAAATACAGACAGAGCATCCTGGGAGACTTGGAAAGGAAAGAAACATGAGTCTTGTCTTTGCTTGTAGTCTAGATTTTTATTGGCACTTGTGGTCTGGTGCATATGTCCTCTTAAGCATCCAGGAACTGGCCCCAACAAGATCAGAGTCGAGGCGTCCTTCATAAGTCATTCATTCCCTGAAGCCAGGAGTCTGGGTGTCAAGGTTTATGCAGTCAATGGTCTTGGAGAACGTTTATGATGACCCTGCCTTGTCACTCCTTAGATGTTATCTATTGTACTGGAAGACTCCAAAGATAGCAATATCTCTTTGTCCCTTACAGGAGGAAGTATGTCATTTGCATTACTAGGCAAGTGTAGAGTGGAGTAGGGGTGCAGGCCCTGGCAAGAATAGAAGGTGGAAAAGGAGTGAAGGAGTGAAGGGGGAAAAAAAAAGGCAAAGGGTCCCTTCAGTTTCCCTGTCTTGACATAAAAGTAAGTGTCGAGTAAGCATTCATTCTCTTTCCTTTCCCTTTCTGGCCTTTTTTGAGCATACTGCTTTGCTGCCCTTGACTGCTCTTTGAAGTCCCCAAATGAAGCTTAGATTAATGGCTGAGGTTGACCTTCAGGTCTTCGGTCCAGTAGAAGGGGCCACAGAGATGCCTCACCTCATTCTTTCACCCAGCCTCCTAATTACAAGAAATGGCACAAGGTACCTTACAGCAGAGTTAAATGGTCATTTCTAAGGTATAATTTCAGAAGTTCTTTGTTTGGCCAAAGTGCTGGGAATGCACACACTATGCAGTTCTCTGGATTAAGGCAATGAAAAACCACAATTCTCAAAACAAACACCAAACTCATGCTATGGGGCTGGGATTGCTAACATTTAACATCACATTCAGCAAACATAAATCTTGGTCAGTTAACCAACCATCCTAGAACTTGAAATCATGGAACAAAGAATAGATAGATTTTTATGAGAGCAAGAGTGTCTTTCTTTCAACAAAACTGAGCTTCTGTGCCAAACATTGGCTTGGAGACTAGCCTGGACCCTTGCCAGCCTGGGTGCCCTAACTAAAAGCTCTGGCATGTTTCATGAATGGAGTGAAGGAGAAGAAAGTATCTATAAGAAAGTGGGGCTGGAGGGGGTGCCTGGGTGACTCAGTGGGTTAAAGCCTCTGCCTTCAGCCCAGGTCATGATCTCAGGGTCTTGGGATAGAGCCCGGCATTAGGCTCCCTGCTCAGCAGGGAGCCTGCTTCCTCCTCTCTCTCTGCCTGCCTTTCTGCCTACTTGTGATCTCTCTGTCAAATAAATAAATAAAATCTAAGAAAGAAAGAAAGAAAGAAAGAAAGAAAGAAAGAAAGAAAGAAAGAAAGAAAGAAAGAAAGAAAGAAAGAAAGAAAGAAAGAAAGAAAGAAAGAAGGAAGGAAGGAAAGAAAAAGGGAGAGAGAAAGAGAAAGAAAGAAAGAAAGAGAAAGAAAGAAAAAGAAAGAAAGAAAGAGAAGGAAGGAAAGAAAGAAAGAAAGAAAGAAAGAAAGAAAGAAAGAAAGAAAGAAAGAAAGAAAGAAAGAGGGAGGGCTGGACTGTAAACATAAAGATTGCCTAAGAGTCCTTTTTGCTTAGGGCAGCGTTATGAGTGGGCTATTCACCCATCTAGCCTGGGAAATCTGGGAAAATAATCAAGAAAGGGTTTGTTCCTTATGCAGTGTGGAAAAGTGCATTGTTTAAGTCATTGCAAACTTGGTGGAGGGAAACAAGCTCAAATCTATTGGGAGTGATATGTTTCTCCGGACATTCCATCATCACTTAGTCCACTTACTGCAACTGTTAATACCAAATTTAGGGCACCTGGGTGGTTCAGTCGTTAAGCATCTGCCTTCGGCTCAGGTCATGATCCCAGGATACTGGGAATGAACCCCACATCAGGCTCCGTGCTCCATGGGAACCCTGTTCTCCCTCTCTTACTACCCCTGCTGGTGTTTCCTCTCTCGCTGTGTCTCTCTCTCTCAAAAAAATAAATAAAATCTTTAAAATAAAATAATAAAATAAAATAAAATAAATAAAATAAAATAAAATAAAATACCAAATTTACACCACGTTGGACATTGACTTGTCTGATCTGGAAGTGAAACTGACATTTGGAATGTCTGCTCCTGCACAGCTCAATATGGTAGCCACTAGTTATGTGTGGGCATTTAAATTTAAAATATTTGAAGTAAAATAAAATTTTAAGCATTTGAACATTAGATGAAAAATTCAGTTCTTCCACCTTACTAGTCACATTTCAAGTGCTCCATAACCACCTGTGACTAGTGGCTACCATATTGAATTTCACCCATAAAGAGAATACCCATGACTACAGAAGTTCTCTTGGATGGCAGTGGTTTAGTATGTGCCATTATTATCCTTGTACATTATGTTGTACTATGATATCTTATTAATTCTCCAAAATAAGCCTGAAGGGTTTCATTCCCATTTTTAGAATGAGGAAAGATTCTCAGATGGTTAAGCCATACTTCTCTCATGCAGTAGCTTCTGCAGAAGCTGACCAGAGGGTAATGTTCAGTGAATGGACAGCTGAGCTAGCAAGTGAGAGGCCCAAGACTGTCTGAACCTGAAGCCCAAAAGTTCCAGCAAGAAAAAAGTTCTGTTCTGCTATTAATGCATTTTAAAATCAAACAGTTGGGGGTTTGGCCCCACCCGACCGGTGGCCCAGTCGATTAAGTGTCTGCCTACAAATCGGATCGTGATCCCTGAGTCCTGGAATCGAGCCCTGTGTCCGGGCATCCTGCTCAGTGGGGAGTCTGCTTCTCCCTTTCCCTTTGCCTCTCTCTCTGGCTTGTGTGTGTGTGTGTCTCTCTCTCTGTGTCTATCACACAGAGAGAGATAAGTAAATAAAACTAAAATACTCATAAGACACAATAATAAATGGGCGCCTGGGTGGCTCAGTGGGTTAAAGCCTCTGCCTTCGGCTCAGGTCATGATCCCAGGGTCCTGGGATCGAGGCCCACAACGGGCTCTCTGCTCGGCAGGGAGCCTGCTTCCTCCTCTCTCCTCTCCTCTGCCTGCCTCTCTGCCTACTTGTAATCCCTCTCTCTGTGTCAAATAAATAAATAAAATCTTAAAAAAAAAAAAGACACAATAATAAAATACAAATAATAGAATACAAATACTAAAATTCCTCATAAAAAGAGAAAGTATATTCCAGTTTTAAAAAGACAGGGTCAGAAAGTGGATGGGCAGGTCTTACAGTGGGATTAGAGACGTAGTAGAAATACTCTAATATTAGATTGTGGTATAATTTGTGTTCTGTAAGTTTATTAAAAATTATTGAATTGTACATTTAAAACATGTGAATTTATTTTTTTTAAAGATTTATTTATTTGACACAGAGAGAGAGATCATAAGTAGGCAGAGAGGCAGGCAGAGAGAGAAGAGGAAGCAGGCTCCCCACTGAGCAGAGAGCCCGATGCAGGCCTTGATCCCAGGACCCTGAGATCATGACCTGAGCCGAAGGCAGAGGCTTTAACCCACTGAGCCACCCAGGCGCCCTAAAACATGTGAATTTAATGGTATACAAATTATGCCTCCGTAATGCTGTTTAAAAAAAAAAAAAAAAAGATGTAAATCCTAAAACCTTGAGGTAGCCAAAAATTTAATGTTGAGAAGCTGCCATAATTTTAGTGAGTCAAAGATTAGTTGCTGGCATTCCCTGAATTTCCCTAATGGTAGTAAAAGGAGTGATGTTTCATCTCAAACAAAACACTGGGAAACTCTACAGGGTGAATATTATTATCCTCATCTCTCAGGGGACAAAATGGAGACTCAGAAAGTTAAAATACATTGCTCAAGATCCACAGCCAGGAAAAACTGGCCAGAGTGTCAAATGCAGCACCGTGTGTCCCCCCGAGCCCATGGCCGCTCTCTCCCCTACATTGTGTCCCCTCTCTGGGAATGAGAAGAAGCCCCTAATTGTTTGACTCGGGATCACTTTCCTTTTTCCAGGACAATAGTGAACTGATTTTCCAGTATTTTGTACTCAAGATTCAGGAAAGGCATGAATCTGCTTTCAATATTGAAGAAAAGGGAGAAAACATAAAGCCTTATGTTAATGGAAAGATTTAGGTTTCTTTTTTTTTGTAAAGATTTATTGATTTATTTTAGACAGAACATGCATGGGGGGAGAGGAGCAACAGGGTGGGAGAGAATCCTCAAGCAGACTTCCTGTTGAGCACAGAGCATAACTTGGGGCTCCATCTCAGGACCTGAGCCAAAACCAGGAGTTGGCCACCTAACTGACTGAGCCATCCAGGAGCCCCCCCTTTCTTTTGATGTTCACTGGGATGCACTATGTTTTAGCTTTTAAAATGACATCCCTGAGGGGTGCCTGGATGGCTCAGTCCATTAAGCTTCTGCCTTGGGCTCAGGTCATAATCCTGGAGTCCCGTGATGGAGCCCCATATCGGACTCCCCACTCAGCAGGGAGCCTGCTTCTCCCTCTGCCCCTTACCCAGCTCTCATGCTCTCTCTTGCTCTCCCTCTCTCAAATAAATAAATAAAATCTTTTTTAAAATGACATCCATGCATATACATATACATCTGTATAGGCACATATACACATATATTATTATATTTATGAAGAGACTTGCAGCAGTTGCTTCCATTTCTCACTTGATTTAGTTGGTTCATTGGAGACCAAGATGTGACTTGCCATCCTGTCTGCTTAGGAGGTTTTGCAGCTAGCTTCTGTCGTGCCTCTTGCAGGTTTGGCTCACCAGATAAGCTGGCTAGCTTGCTCTTTCCCCATTTTATGACATAGAATTCTGGGAAATGGAAAGCTGGTGGGGCTGCATTTTCCAGCTTTTTCCAGAGCTAGTAAACTTTACATGTTCACTTATATCGTCTCTTCTTGCCAGTTCCCTGTGCCTGATCATAAATACGTAACCAGCTCTCTGGCAACCCCTGTCCAGCCTTCAGTTTTACCAAGCCTGCTATGTAGCCCCTTCCCTCCCAGATCCTTCATGGGATCTGACCAGACAGTCTCCTCTTGCTGCTCTGTGGCTCTATTGTTCTTTTCTTTGAGCCTTTGTACATATCCCAGGTCCTTTTTGTTTTCTTTTCCTTCTTTCTCCTGTGATATGTCTATAGTCTCTTTCACCCAGTTGAAACAAAACAAAAGAAATAAATACAAACAAGAAACCATTTCTTTGCCAAGCCAGCAGAACACACGTCCATGAGCCAAATTGGGGCTCTTGATGATGGGGCTCTTGTGATTCCCCAAGAACTCTGAAAGACAGCAGCAGTGATTTCCATATTCAAAGAAATATAGATAGCATTGAAAAAAAGAAAGAAGAAGAAAGGCCATAGTAAGTGCCAAAATGATGTAACCCTGGGATTGTGAAAACAAGCACCCTAGTGCTCTATCTTTCCCTCTACCCGTGTTCTTAGAAACAGGGAAGTAAACAGAAGCTTCTGCTTTTACATTTTGGCAATACTAGAACTTATTAAGTAATTTTGAAATGTTCACAGTCTTGTTCACATTTCAAAATCAAGTTCATTTGCAGGAATCCTTTGAGTTGCCTCTTGTGTGCTCAGAGATGATGGAATGCCAGGATGAGAAGTCGTTAAGGTAGTGTTGGGAATGAGCTGTCTCCTCGTGTCAACAGTAGACTGTCTGTTTTAGTTGTTTGCCTCATTGCTTCGGCAGGCAGCCTGCCTGCTTCTGAACTGCACTCCCCAACCTCCCCAACACATGTTTGCAAAACACGGGAGGGCCTCTTTCCTGACTTCATGCAACATAATCATGTTCCCATCCAGACCTCTTCACACAGCCAGTCCAGTATCTTAAAATGATCTACAGCATACCTCACACCGCAGCAAAGCACCACCTAGAACTAACTCAAAACTGTTCTCATGTATATTTAGAAACATTGTTTTCTTTTGCTCCTACTCTGGATTGTTTGCAGGTATACCTAAATTTGGGCAAAAACTGTTCTAAGAGAACTCATTGAAAGGACTTCAAAGTGGCTTTTTCTTTCAACGATGAGGGATCTATAGGTAGTCAGTCACCTTGCATTGATCCATTTTGTAGGTCCAGATTTTTCCCCAGTACTTTTGCACAGAGGAACTTGGTTATGATTTGTTTAACAAATCCTTTTCCTCTATAAAGTGCACTTTCAGAAGTGCTACATACAGTGCATGGATTTGAGCACATTGCAGTTATCACACAGTATAATCATTTTGCAATATATAAGTGCATCAAATCAACAAATTGTACACCTCAAACTTACACCATGTTATATGTCAATTATATCTCAAGAAAGCTGGGAAGATGGGGTGCCTGGGTGGCTCAGTGGGTTAAGCCTCTGCCTTCAGCTCAGATCATGATCTCAGGGTCCTGGGATCGAGCCCCATGTCGGGCTCTCAGCTCAGCAGGGAGCCTGCTTCCCCCTCTCCCTCTGCTTGTCTCTCTGCCTACTTGTGATCTCTCTCTCTCTGTCAAATAAATAAATAAAATCTTAAAAAAAAAAAGAAAGGTGGGAAGAAAATACAGTGTTTTCTTGGTGAGAAATACGATAAGAAAAATGGATATTTTTCTAGATGGGCTGTTGTGCATATATAAATTGAGTTGAAAAAAATGATTAGAATCTGTTAATTTTTTTAAATCAATGTAGAGCTGTCAGCACTAGGAAACAGGGATGAGAATGGCCGTTTATTATGTGCTTACCATGTATCAGATCCCGGAGTAAATATTTAATACCAAGTGCAGCTCAATGTAGGGTTTCAAAGTGCTGGTTCTAAGGTTAGACTGCCCAAGTTTGAATCGAAGCTTCTACACAGTTCCCAGGATTCAGAGAGAGAAGGTGTGCAAAGCAGCTAGCTCTGTGCTGGTATGATAGTGAGGACTACGTCAACTGGCTGTTCATTATGTCTGTTCCATTTAATTCTTTGAAGTAAGCAGTGTCCCCATTGTGCACATGAAGAGACTGAGTCCGGAGTGGCCGAAGTAACTTGCATAGTTTTCTAAAGTAAGTTGCAGAGGCAGAATTAAGAACTGGGGTTCTTTTTTTTTTTTTTAACATATAATGTATTATTTGCCCCAGGGGTACAGGTCTGTGAATCATCAGTCTTACACAAATTACAGCACTCACCATAGCACATACCCTCCCCAATGTCCATAACCCCGCCACACTATCCCCCTCCCCAGCAACCCTCGGTTTGTTTCCTGAGATTAAGAGTTTCTTATGGTTTGTCTCTCTCCATCATGTTTCATTTTTTTCCCCTCCCCACCCCCCGCCCTACCTCATATCAGAGAGATCACATGGTAAGTGTCTAAGAACCGGGGTTCTATTGGGAGTTCTGATAAAACCTCTCACCAGGAGTTACTGTCCTAGGCCACCAGGAAAATCTGTGCTAACCCCAACATTTCTAAGTTTAGGAAAACTTTCAAAGGATCCGTTCCAGCATTCTTAGAGTTCTTTTCAGCAGTGGATAGTAGATTCTCAGCTATATGGATAGGTCTATGCTTTTCAAAATTCGCGCATGATGTTTGAAGCCTGCCAAATACACCAGTTCTGTCAATAATGCTGCTGTGTAAATGTCATCATCAATGCAAATATCAACTTGTAATGCCAGCTTAAGGATATCGTAAGGGTGACGTTCCTTTAGCAACCGGAGGGCGGACTTAAAGGATTTTTTTTTTAACTTTTTAACTAGCTGCTGTAGTTTTCATCTCTTCTTACGCCATGAGTACCGAGTGGTGCTGGGCACCCCCAATACCTTGGCCACCCACACCAATCAGGCTGGATTTCTGTGTTATTCAAATAGCTCTTCCAGATGTGTGCTTCCATGGAGGATATCCTTGTTTTCATCTTTAAGGTTCATGGGTTGGTGGCCATAGTGACGAGGTATGGCTATTGTAGGACAATGACTGAAGCTTTGTTTTGTTTTGCTTTGAGAGGGAGAGAGGGGTGGAGGGACGGAAGAAGATGAAGACAGAGAATCTTAAACAGGCTCCACACCCTGTGTGGAACCCGACATGGGGCTCGATTTCACAACCCTGAGATCATGATGTTAGCCAAAGTCAAAAGTTGGACGCTTAACTGACTGAGCACCAGGCATCCCAATGACTGAAGTTTTAATAGTGAAAGAATTCAATGGTGTGGTTGCTAGAACTGGAAACTCATTTACTAATGCAGAATTCTGCTTTGCTGTGTTGAAATCTTGGATAATCTGTCTCCTGTAGCCCAAGATATGGGTAGAATTTAGCTCTTATCATAGGCTGAGTCTCTTTTTCCTTTAGATGTATATGTAAAGGGGAGAATGGAATGAGACTTCAGGTCCACAGATGAATATGGGCTTAATATATAGATAGCATAAAACAAGAGTTGGAACTGAATATCATACTTTTCATTGCAGTTCACTTCCTAGCACTTAATCTAATCAAAATATTTTCCTTCACAACACTGCTACCTTCTGAATTACTAAGATGATTAACTATATTCTGCCGTCTGAATGTATATCAGCAACTAAAGTGCAGAGTGTGTGCACCAGCCCCACGCAAATGAAGACAACTCACTCCGGGATGCTGGTATGGATGTGACGCTTGAAGGAGCTCCACATCACCTCACTGAAACCACTCTGGGTTTTCCTTTCCAGGGTTCAGCGGATTCCTACACGAGCAGACCGTCTGACTCCGATGTCTCTTTGGAAGAGGATCGGGAAGCGATTCGGCAAGAGAGAGAACAACAAGCCGCTATCCAGCTTGAGAGAGCAAAGGTGATTTTTTTGCCCCTCTGATTCCAAAGTGGCCTGTTGCTCAGCAGGCATCAGCTGTTTGTCCCCTGCTGCGGATTTCTCTGGAACAATCATTTTATGATCATCCTGATAAGGCACCAGATTATAAGGTTCCCTGACCCATTCACCCACGGAGAGAGGTTAGTAATATTCCTAGGAGAGGTTAGTAACATTCCCAGGGGGTGGGCATCTCCTGAGACTGTGACAACTCACCCTTTGTGTTAGTTTCAGTGGCGAATTATTGGGCATCGTCCAACTTCACAGTTGTGCTGGTGTTAAGCTTGCCGCTCCCAGTGTTAGCAGAGAGCCTCCTCAGGTACAGGCTGCTCTACCCGTTCCTGACCCCTCATTCTCTGTGCCATCAGCCTTCATTTCTAACTACACGTGCTAGACTATTGTTCCGTGGGTCTCTCTACGGCTCTGCTCTTGGTTTCAGTCTCCTACCTCAAATTCAGCATGAAGTTCGGAGCTTTGAACAACTATTAGCATGTCAGCAAAGATGAGCCATCAAAGGCGTTCCCAAAAATAGAACTTTAGATATTCCACAGGGGGAGAGCCCCCACCCAGGAATTTCCGTACCCACAGGAGGCAATAAGGAGAAAACTGTATTTTTTAATCTTAGAACTGGAAGAGTCACTAGAGCTCTCCTGTTCTATGTCTTTCAAACTGTTTTTGTTTGTTTGTTTTAGCATAGTCTCTTTTTGTCAAATGAAGTTTTATGTAAAATACAAGACAGGCTCTCTTCCTTGCCCTCCAGGACAGACTCCTAAAGGCACATTGATCCAGTCTTTCTAACTTTCAGAAGAAAAGCTGAAGCTCAAGTAATATGAATTCCTTCCCTTTCCTGCTTTTACAGTAAACTCTTTGTAAGAGCAGTAAGAGGGGAACGATGCCAGTAACGAGGCGTCTTCATTTGCTGTGACACATGCTATCTGCGCTTGGTTGGCCGAAGGGGGTGTGGGGCACTGCCAGTGAAGGGACACGGGTAGGACTCTAACTGGGGTCTTGCCTCAATTCTTGCTCCCCAGTCATGTTCTCAGCACAAATAAATGAGCCACTAACAAAGCAACCCAGGATTGCAGGAAGCTTGTGTTCTCACTTGCGGCTAATTTTTGTTTTAGTTTTCTTTCAGAGTGTGTTGTGGCCTTTGTGGTCATTCAAATGGCAGCCACAGTACCATTAGCTTAGGCTGCTGGCTTGCTTAGCCTCTGCAAAGCTGCATCACCCAAGAGCGCTTTGCTGGGGAGGAATTTGCCTAAAAAGAGTTTTAGAACCAGCTTTTATTACCCAGGGAGAAGATGGTGCTTGTCCTTCTGGTCTACCCCTAACTGACCTTTCTTTTTCCTGGCAGTACAAAATATTCATTTTACTGAGTGGGATTCCACAGGTTTTCAGATCTGAAGCTATTTCAAAAAAATATTTATTTTACTCCCGCCACCACCTTTTAATTTAAGACCTAGCACACATTTCCTGTATCTCAAGGGGTGTCTGTTATCATTTAAAATAACAAACATAAGTTTTAGGAGTAGAGGACAAAGCAGACAGCCCCCTCCTGTCTTTCCAATCCTCCCCAGCACTTTATGGTAGGTTTCTTTGTTTGGGATGTTGGAAAGTAGCCTAGGAGGGGGGAATGGTTGGCTGATTGGGTTGAATCATTTTTAGAGTCATCGCTACAAGATTTTTCTACATGGCCAGGGACCATGAAACCCATTTGAGACACCTCTTTGGAAAGTAGTTTCCCTTCCTGCCTGGTACTATCAGTTATCTTCTTATATTTTCCAATATGAAAAATCCCACTCTGTCTTCTCCCTCCATCCTTATGCCATGCTTCTGCCCCCAGTCCAAGCCTGTAGCGTTTGCTGTGAAGACGAACGTGAGCTACTGTGGTGCCTTGGATGAGGATGTGCCCGTTCCGAGCACGGCCATTTCCTTTGACGCCAAGGACTTCCTCCACATTAAAGAGGTAAATGTAGGACTCTCTGCGTCCCTTAACCTGCCACAGGGCGAGAGCTGGAATCAGCTCTGAGTCAAACTGAACCAAGAGGAGCCCCGAGGAGCTGTCAGTGTGTTAGCTCATCTAATTTGCCGGGCTTTCCAAATCCACTCATTCTCGCTGAGATTTAAAAGACTGAGATCATTGCTTGCATGATCACTCATTTAAAACATTGGATCACCATCTTCATAGGGTGGCTTTAGGACAGATCTGTGGTCCACTGGT
This sequence comes from Ailurus styani, assembly GCA_002007465.1. Taxonomy (NCBI): domain Eukaryota; kingdom Metazoa; phylum Chordata; class Mammalia; order Carnivora; family Ailuridae; genus Ailurus; species Ailurus styani. Next base: position 957,306 of record LNAC01000138.1, on the reverse strand, counting down.
CACCTTTTAATCACCTTGCACGACTTCAGACTCACAGGTCTATGGATCCAACTTAGGGAAACGTGAGTTTGGTGGCATGGCGCCTACCCATGAAGGACCCTTTACAAGGAATATTGTAAATATAAACATCTCTGCTGTAATCCTGTAGACCTTGGCCTTGTGAACCAACAAGTGTTGTGAACCAACACTAGAGGGTATAATTAATAATTGAAGGGTTAAGCTAAGAAGAGGGCAGAGGACTTTGAGAACCAGAAAGCTTAAGGGATCGAGAGATACAGGGAGAACTCGAGGCCTTGCAACTTGAAAGGTAGAATGATGACATAAAAACTTTCATTTAGTCAATCTAAATTGAAATCCTACTTCATCTCAGACATTGTGCTGGGCATCGAGAGATCAGGGATGAAATCACACTGTCCCCACTGCCAGGGAGCTCTGAGTCTGGTGGAAAACACTGGCAGGTGCCTAGTTTCTGCCCTGGATGACAAGTTCTATTGTAGTAAAATCGAATAGGTGTTGTGGGAACCTGAAGAAGGAGCAGGAGGGACCACCTGGCTGGGCAAAGGAGGATGGGGGGTAGGGAGCGCACAGGAGCTCTACAGAAATGGTGAAGCCTGAGGGAGTTCGGGGTGGATGGGTGTGGGGTGGATCAGGTGGAAGGGGCAGCCAGGAGCAATGCAGCATGGCTGGAGGGCAGAAAAGAGGGAGTGGTAAAGGGTATGGGCCAGGTCACAGAGGCAGGGGCCTGATAAGAAAGGACCTCTTTGGCCCTGAAGAAGCCTGGACTTTATCACCAGGCAGTGGACTGGAGAGGAATTTCAAATAATGGACAGGTGCCACCAGCCTTGTGTCTTAGCATAATAACCCTGATGGTCAAGGGAGTGTTGCAGAGGCTGGACTGAGATGGCAGCAGAGAGGTTGGAGAGAGGGAGCAGCTTGGAGCCAGAGTGAAGAGGCAGACGGACAGGATTGGGAGATTTCACATGGTGGGGGATATTGGAGAAAGTAAAATAGAGAGAAGGGAAGGATGCAGAAAGGCCAGTTTTACAGCTCACTAGAATGCGTAGAGGGTGGTGTCAGCTTTCAAAATAAAGAAGGTGGTGGGGGGCACTCTGGGGATGAGGGGATGGGTGGATGAAGAAGGCAGAGAGGGGAGAAGCCTTGTTGCAAGGTGGATGTGGTTGCGAATTGGCTTTTAGGTACACTGTGTCTGGGGTACTGTGAAAACCCTGTGAAGACTACCCACATAATCTGGAGGCCAGAGGAGAGGAATTGCAATTTGCTCTTTCTAAAAGCTTTGAGTTGAAAATGAGAATGCATTTAGCCAGAAAAAGGTAGTATAGAATCGAGGGAGTGTTTTTAAATTTTTATATGCTTTTTTATTTTTTTAAGATAGGAAAGATTTCAACATGTTATCTGTGCTGAGATGTTGAACCCAGTGAAATATAATGGAAGGATCACTGATTGAGTGAGGGGGTGGAGTAGAGGGGAGGGACGGCATCTGGAAGATGGGCACAAGAATTAGGCCAAGTCAGGAGCACAGTCTTGCCTGCCTTGTTCTGCACAGAACTTCCTGATGGGGCTTGAAGCATACACTGGCAGGTAGGCATGCCCCCATGCCCCTGTAAAAAAAGAGAATGGGACAGTAAAGTGAAACCTGAAGCAGTGTGAGTCAATAAAAACCGATCAATCCACATCGCTGAAATACCTGCACTTACCCCCAGTCTAAAATGAGATGCACATGGTAAATAAATAGCAGTTTTGCAAATCATTGTCTTTGAAGCTCTGCATTCTCCAATGGCATTAGTGACACCATGACATATATAGAGAGTTAATACTTTAACCACTTGATAGCAAGTAGGTCAAACATCTGGATGTCTACAGATGTCTGTCTTTGCATTGTGCCCATGTAGGCTGGGTGAAGGTCTATCTGCATTTGTTCCTTTGTTCAGGTACTCATTCAAGGTACAGTTCCTGAACATTTGTATTCACGTATGTGCCAGGCCCTGATAGATGTTGTCTGATAGCTATAAACAAAGCAGACAGATTCCCTCCCATCGCAGGCTGAAATTCTAGTGGAGAGACAGATCATGAACAAATAATTCTAAATTGTGAATGCTTTGGAGGGAAAAATGAAGCAGATGCTAAAAAATTTAAAACACAGGAATGAGGATGTCATGTATACTTTTATTTTTATTTTTTTTCATATATACTTTTAAATACAGCGGTGATCAGACAAGGCCTTTTGGACAATGTGGACTTTAAGTAGACACCTGAAAGATGAAGAGGAGCCAACCTTAAAGAGAGCAAGAGGAGATCTTGTAGGGAGACGAAACACCATGTGCAAAGGCCCTGCAGTAAGAGAAAAGCCTGGCACAATCAGTTAACTAGAAGAAGACCATATGGCTATAATGCAGTGAGCCAGGGACATAGTAGCAGGAGACAGTCGTAGACTTAAGCGGGGCACAGGTCAAAGAGCACCTAAAACTGAGGATGACACTTTAGATTTTATTCTGAGTGTAATAAGAAGCCATTGAAGACTTTAAAAGCAAACGAGTGGGATGAATTTATTATTTTTTTAAAGGCTACTCTGATTGTTGTAGAGAGCATGGATTGGGGTGGGATACGTATGGAATTAGGGAGACCATTAGAACCATTCTAAAGGAATTGAGCCAGCATGGCAGCAGTGAGATGGAAAGAAGTAGACAGATTTGAGATCTATTGCAGACATTCAGTGAAGAGCGGTAGTGATGGACCAGGGGAAGAAACTAAGAGTGAGGAAGAAATCACACATGACCGAGGAAATCAAGGTTTGTGAATTGAGCAATGGGGATGGAGAAAACTAAGGTGGGAAAAGGGCAGATGGGAGGGAACATCTCAAAGGACATATCAGGTAGAAGTGAGATACAAGAATCTGGAACTTGGAGGAAAGGGTTGGGCCAAAGATGTCAATTTAGGTCATTAGTTTATGTGTTCATTTAAAGCCGTGATAATGATTGAAGTCACCTAAAGAGGGAGTAGAGGGAGAAGAGAAGGCAGCCCGACATCAAACACGAAGGAATTCCATCCTGCAGAGGTGGGCTATATGAAATGGCTCAACAAGTAAGGAAATGGAACAGGAGAAGCCTGATATACAGGAGGACAACCAGAATCGAGTGGTGCATGGGCATCAAGAGAGGAGTGTATCCCAAAGGTGGAAGCCGTCGGCTGTGGCAAATGCTGTGACATGTCCCCTAAGATGATCAGTGAGGCATAGACATTGGGTTGGCAACATGGTGGTCAGCTACACGGAAATCACTGGGACGATTGTCTGGAAGCCAAGTGAAGGGGGATGAGGAGAGAAGGGGAATTAGGAAGTATGTTCAGCAAGCATAGAGCATGCTTTCAAGGAAGTTGACACTGACCAGGTAGTAGACTGAGGAGGATATGAAGTCAAAGGTTTTCTTTTGAGACGGGAGCTCATGGAGCACCTGCATGTGCTGTTATTAACAAACAGAGAGAGGGAGAGGTTGATGGGAAAGGAAAGATAGGCAAAGGAGTACAGTTTTTGAGTAGGCAAAAAGGGTGGGATCCAGGCCCCCAAGTTGGAGGGGGGGGAGATTTTTAATAGGAAGGGGGCCACTTACTCATTGTAACATGCAGAGAGAGGATGGGTGTAGACACCCACGGTTCAGAGCCTTGCTAACAGGAAGCTTGGGTAGCATCGACTTGATGATTTCCACATTCTCAAGGTGTACAAGGTAAGGATATCTACATTTGCCTGGTGGACAAGGACACTGAGCCTGAAACATGTGCCCCAGCATCTGAATGGTTAACTGGATTGTCTCACCTTTTCCATCAAAAATGACCAAACCCTATTCATTAGTTGCTAACACCCATTGTTTCCAAGGAAAAGCAGAACTTTAAAAGGTAAGAGAAGCTCTCACATATTTTATGCACACCCACTCACACCCACATTCCAACCTTCCTCTATGTTATTGCTTTCCTCCACTCCACCAATATTCTCAACTTGTCTTCTTGGTTCCTTTTTGATTTACATGTTCCTTGCTCAGTGACTTTGTCTTCAGACAGGCAGTTTGTTGTACAATATTGAGCTGGTAATCCTGCGTGGACTAGAGCGACTTGTTTTCAGATCTTGAAAAATCTGATAAGAAAACATCTTAGAGAAAGTGCTAATCATGTTAGGAACATGAGAATGAGAAGGATTGGAGCAACACTAAGGTAACCTTCCCAGAACCCCTCGCCCACGCTTCCAGACCATTGCACAGAGGAACACATTTCTGTAATCAAGTTGTCCCCCCTTCTCTCCTCTGTCATCTAGACGGCCATTTCTAATGCACGACTTTAAACACTTTTTTAGTAATGAGAAGCTTAAACGCAGAGAAAAAATGCAGCTCTGCTTATCACATTCACCAAATGGCAAGTGTGTGGAGCTCTTGAATCTATGTGGCAACTTCCTGACGGGTAGCTCGGAGAACTTCTCATTTATGTCGAGCCAGATTTTCACTGAGCTTTAGCTGCTTCCTACAACGAAGCTAAAACAGATTGGCAAGTTGCCATGAACCATTTCTGGAAGTCCTTTAAGGTCGCTTCGGTACCGTTTAATAAATTAGTGTTCCAGCGGGCTAACTTACGGTTCAGGAAGTAACTTAAACCCTAGGACACTCTGACTCATAGCCTGCTTTGTCCCCGCCACAAGAAGATTTACATTCCAGACCTGTGCACCAAAGATTCTAAAAGGGCCTCCTTGCCTTTTGTTGATTCCAAAATAAATAGACCTGTTATTTCAAGCTTGTTATCCTGAAATACAGAATGGAAAGATGGGAAAAGTCAAGACATCGATTGTTCAAGATTTTATATTAGGTCAACTCATGTTTCTTTTCTTTTCTTTTCTTTTCTTGTTTTAAAAAGATTTTATGTATTTATTTGTCAGAGAGAGAGCATAGCAGGGGAAGCAAGGGGAGTGGCAGGCTGAGGAAGAGGGAGAAGCAGGCTCCCTGCTGCACAAGGAGGACTCAATCCCAGGACCCCTGGGATCATGACCTGAGCTGAAGGCAGACACTAAACCCATTGAGCTGCCCAGGTGTTCCCCTCAACCCACATTCCTGAAATGCCATGTGCCATGCTTACTATGTGCCATGCATGACTCATGGAGGAGCTGTGTGCATAATAAAGGCCAAATCCCTAAGCCATACCATTTTGCTTTTGAGTGTGAGGATGCTGCTGCGAATTACTCATGGCTATACAGAATTTCATACTGCAGTGAGTTAACCATCCATTTCTCCTTCACAATGTGTCAGTCATATACATATAAATTTCACTTTTCTCTGATCTAAGCAAAGTATACTACCTATAGTTTTTCATTTTGAAAAATAAACCAGATACTTTTTGGATCAAAGCGAGAGAGAGCCTTGCCCAACACTGATGAAGACAATGTTTTTGGCATCTCTGGAGGATATAAACAATAGGGCTGATACCTGCTTTCTAAAAATCACCTACCTGAAACCTTCCCTTGAGGCAGGTGGCTTGGATTAAATATGCCTTCTGATCTAAGTTCTGGCAAATCTGTAACTACAAATACAATTTTGCTCACCGACTGAATAGGATCATGTTTACAGAGTCTTACCCCATACTGGCTGAAGCCTTTGCATGGATTTATTTTCTGATTTTACGTGTCATGGAACTTTCCATGTAAATGGAAATCCTGGTGTTCCTATTGGACTTCAGGCCATTTGGAGATTATTTCAAAAATTCCACGTATATACAATATGCTTAGCCTTTGAAAGAGTAGACTTCTTGTTTATCAGGTAATGAGATGGATCTGAATTTGTAAGCCTATATTTAGAAGACTACAGTTCTCCAGTCAGAGTAGATTACAGACAGTATCATGGAATCTTTACCTGAAAACTTTTGACAAATAACTGACAGTTGAATGTATTTCATCTCAGATTTGTCTGTCTTGTTCTTCAGGGTTCCAATTACACTGATGCATAGTTATACCTCTAAAATCTATTTCTTAGGAATTGGTTGGAGCTTTTGACAAGGACTAAAGCAATGCAAAGGTTAGGACCCAACTTTAGTCCAGGGATTGGCAAACTGTTGTGTGCAGGCTGATTGCAGCCTGCAGTCTTTTTTAGAAAGAAATGTTAACTGAAACCATGCTCCCTTGTTTATGTATTATCTATGGCCACGTGCATGTAACAACAGCAGACTTAAGAAGTTGCAACAGAGACCAAAAGTCCTGCAAAACCTAAAATATTTACTATCTGGACCTTTAGGGTAAAAAGTTTGTAGACTTTGGCTTTAGTCTATGGACACTTAGACATATATAACATAGTACGATATAATATAAACTGTGTTTATGTGCAGTATAGTATAATATAAACAGTTTCTGGCTCTTCTGGTCCTCAGAAATTGATTAATGGATGTGAAGATAAGTGAATTACTACTGATAGCAGTTTTATATCTGCATTCCAGAAATATAACAATGATTGGTGGATAGGAAGGCTGGTGAAAGAGGGCTGTGAGATTGGCTTCATCCCTAGTCCACTTAGACTGGAGAACATACGGATTCAGCAAGAACAAAAAAGGGGACGTTTTCACGGAGGGTAAGCCTCCTTCATTTCTACAAACTTATCTGGGGAGGTGGGTAGAAGAATAAGATGGTGTTTTCAAGTTTGCCTATTAGCTTAAAAATGTATGTTTTCTGAGCACAAGGTACGTTCCTGTGTATGAGGCACTTCTGAAATTGACACAGAGGGGTTTCAAAGGGTCCACTCTCCCCACTGCATGCTCAAGCCTCACATTATGGGCATCAACATGGATTCCACAGTGGAGACTTTTCTGTGGCCTCAGCAAACCTTCCTTGGAAATAAGCTCTTCTCCGTGAGAGTCACATGGGGCCTTCTTCGTACAGGTGGGAACCTGGCCTGCCCTGGCATCAGGGCCCTTCCTGGTTAACTCTCAGAGACCCCCCTCAAGTGGGTGTGGAATGCAATGGTACACGTGCTACTGTCCCGGGCCTAGAAACACTTTTCTCCACCCAGGGCATCTGGCATCTCTTGGTAATGAGACGGAGACACCGTCTAACTTGGGATGAATCAACCTCTAGTGAACTAATGAAACAACCACAAAAGTCTCAGAGTGCAGGTATTTGTCGGTCCCAGGGATACACCCAAAGCCTGAGAAAAGAGAAATCAGAATCATACTGAGCCTGTGTGTATTGTGAACCTATGCTGAAGCATGAATTTGATATGTGTTATCATTTTTTGAAAGATCTAATATAGTAGTAGTTCTCTCTCTTGACTCTCAACTTCCTTTTTCTTTTGGATCATTTTGTGCTTCAGAAATTCCTCTGTTCTTTAGGGGCCCTTTTGCATTTATCTTAATGGGAACTTCTTAAACAGTGATAAGACATCCCCAAAGTACAGTTAGCCCCTCTTCTTTTTTATTTTAATTTTTAATTTTTAAATTTTTTTTAAGTAGGCTCCACACCCAGCATGGAACCCCCAGCAGGGCTTAAATTCATAATCCTGAGATTAAGACCTGAGCTGAGATCAAGAGACACTTACTTAACCAACTGATCCTCTCAGGTGCCCCTAACTTTTAATTATCCATCTTTTTTACTATATAATATATCTACAATATTTTTGATTATTAATTCCTCTTATTTCCTCCTCTTGACTGTTAATCTCTATTGCTGCTCCTTAAACAAATCAGGAACAAATGTTCCTACCTCAGGACCTTTGCACTTACTAGTTTCTTCTTACTGGAACCCTTTTCTTCATATTTTTGCCAGCTCATTCCTTCATCTGCTTCAGATCTTTGTTAAATATCACCTCCGGCCACCATCTTTAAAATTGTACCCATTTCCCTTCCTTTACTTCCTGACTTAGTTTTCTCCTTTGCACTTATTATTGTTAGAAATGCTATGTATTTACCTGCTCATCTGTTTGATAGTGATATCTCTCACTAAAATCTGTCTCTGTAAGGAAGGGATTTTGTCTTTTCCCCCTGCTGTTGTATTCCTAGTTTCTAGAACAATGGATACTCAATAAATATTTGTCGAATGAAATAATATATATATTATTGCCATTTCCAGTTATTTTATTATTATTATTATTATTGCATAACATTATTATATACTGGGAAGCCTGGGTAGCTCAGTCAGTTAAGCGTCTGACTCTTGATTTTGGCTCAGGTGATGATCTTGGGGGTCATGAGATCGAGGCTGGTGTTGGAGCCTGCTTGAAATTCTCTCTCTCACTCTCTCTCGGTCCCTATCCCAACTCCTGCTCTCTCTCTCTAAAATAAATGAATAAAATATTTAAAAACAGTAATGTTATTATATACTTTTGAACTAAAAGAGTAAAACCAAGAGCTCACAGACATGTTCTTCTTTTTTCTTTACACCAACCCTATAAGGTATAACTTCTATAGACAGGGAAATTAAGGCTCAAAGACATGAAATATGATCTTCCAAGGACCCGCAACTAATAAATGGCAAAGCCAGGATAAGAAATGAGATTGTTCTGACCTAGGGACCATACTCTCAAGCACTGAGAGGGAAGAACACTGGAGAAGTAGGAAGGTGGGTTCCCAAGGGTGTCTGTGGGTTCCTGAGAAGCTTTCAAAGCCACATGAGGAGACCAATGGAACAATCTCCCATTCTAGGTCACAAATAATATTATTATATTATTGCCATCTTTTCTTAATTCTGACCCCCATATAATCACTTTTTAAAAAGAAATGCTTCTAGCTCTTACAGCTTGTTTTGAGCTATGCTTGACATCCAACTGGTGCACCTAACTGGTGACGTATTAGTTAAGCATCAGTTCACAGGAGTGGTTCTACCCTTGATTTTTCTACCCAATTTCTGCATTGAAAAACTAGAAGAGATATTTTTGCAAAGTATTTCCGGGTCCCATTTAGTTCCCCACCTTCTCTGAGAAATAGGTCAAAGAAAACATTTGGACAGATTCTTGAAGTTCTTCTCCAAAGCAGGATTTGATGTGTTTTGAATTATTTAGTAGGATTTAGGCCAAAGAAAGCTTTGTACTCTCAAGTTCTATTTGTAAGGAATCTGGGGAATGAATCCTGAGTTCCTTTTCTATATCCTAGGAAATCCAGTGGAAACTCTTCTTCAAGTCTTGGAGAAATGGTATCAGGGACATTTCGAGCAACACCCACATCAACAGGTGAGGGTTTTAGTTTAATTCTTTTTAATAAAATGCTTTTCTTTCTTAATATTTGAACATAGAGAAAGTATTTTTACTAATTTGGAAATGATTTAAAGTCTTGATTTAAAAGATTCTTCTACTTAATATTTCATTGCTCTTTTGCTTTCTATAATAATTTGATTCAATTTAAAGGGTACTTATGATACTAAAAATTCAAATCATTATAATCTAATTTTAAAAATCTTATTTACTCCCCAGAGCCAATAACTGTCCATTGTGCAATTCAATCTGAAGCAAGTTCATTATTCCACCCAAGAACCCAGAGTTTAAGATGGTGAAGGCCAATTAAAAAGGAAAAAAAAAAAAAAAAGTTATAGACTCTCAAGAAAACGCTTTGTTCCAGTCTTCATGGGGAACTTTAGGATGGTACAGCCTGGGCTGTGGAGATTGGGAGATTTAAAGCAGAGAATGGGCCTGAATGACCTCATTTCTATTTGGACAGCAGATAACCAAGCTCTGGAATTAATGGAAATGAAGGGACAGCAGTGGTCCAGTCAGGAGTTGTTATATATTTGGTATTCAAGCAGGAATTTTTCTTCTACTGCATTCCCTGACTCCTGTAGTCTAATTGGTGGCTCAGAATTGATGCTGCATTACGGCATCTGGTATTACCAACTCAGAAGGACAAGTTCAAAGTCCATCCTGGCCTACCATAACTGCAATACACGTGATTGGTTCTGGGGTAGTTCAGAATACTGGATTCTTGTTGTATAGATCCTTCCTGATCTCCCGGTCTCTGAACCGAACTAGGTCACTGGGTTGTCTCCAAATAGACTGGACCTTCTTGGATGACCACAAAACCAGTTAATCAGATGTCAAAATATTTTGCCTTATCCCCGTTTGTTGGACATTTAGGTCATTGCAGCTTTGCACTATTACAAACAAGAAAGAACAGGCATAACCGGTTATAATTTATTTGAAATTAACAACAACATAGTAGGAAAAATGTGTCAATATCCTAGAAAGTAGGCAGAAAACTTACAAACACATAAAGGACTGCCAAATTTTCTCATGGTTCATCAAAATTATAAATCCAAAAATAACTAGTGATTGAGGTGAGGATCGTTTTTACCCAAATTGTTTTTCTTAGTTCCTTTTTATGAAATTTTATTTACCCACGTTGTTCTCAGCCACACTGTATGCTACGTCCAGCAGGGAACGTCTTATGGCCCATGGTTGGCCCAGAACTTCTGGTGTTGTTATGAAGCCCACCCTCCATACCCAACATGATATCAGGATATGAGGTCATTCGCACATGAAGAAAATTGTCTGGTTTTTGTTGTTTTTTGTTTTTTGTTTTTCATTTTTCTGTCACTTTTCTTCAATATTGTCTTGTCCAGAATGAAATACTAGAGTAGTGCTCTGCAGAGTGGGTAATTGTGAGATGATGAGAATTATAGGGACAAATTGGTACATTCTTCCATCTTTTAAAATCATGTACTACCTTTTACAGAGATGATGTATTTTGATATGGCTCTCATTGTTGTCTTTTAGCAAAACAGAAGCAAAAAGTGGTAAGTTGTATTTCCTTTTTAAATCTACTGCTAAGATTTCTATCCATACATGCCTGCAATGCTGCATTTCAGTGACCCAAATGGCTATAAAATAAGGGATGAGCCTCCTTGGTGGGGACCTGTGGTGATCATTTCTCGTTTGACCTGAGAATTATGAGTACTGTGGCTGTTGAGGAGGTGTCCTGAGCCTCACCTTGTCACACGTGTCAAATCATCTTTTTCAGACGGAGCACATTCCTCCTTACGATGTTGTGCCATCCATGCGTCCGGTCGTGTTAGTGGGGCCGTCACTGAAGGGTTATGAGGTACAAATATCAGTCTATTATGCTTCAGGTGTTGATCAAAACACTAGGAGACAGCTGTTGGGCACTTGCCCCTCCAGGGTCTGCTCACATATAGGTACTGAAGGAGCCAACTCCCCTCCTGTGAAGGCGGGTGGCACAGTGTGGGGCTAATGTGACCCTGTGCTCTTGCTTCCTTCTCTGGCCCACTTCTCGCCTTATATGTATCTTTTTGTTTGGAAATATATCCCTTAAAATGTTTATAATGTAAAGTTCTGGCCAACGGTTTGTTCTGCATTAAATTCAAAGTGAAGGGCTTTATCTGTCTCAACCATTCCCATTACTATTAGAAATAATCAAGTATAGGGGCACCTGGCTGGCTCAGTGGTAGAGCATCCAACTCTTGATCTTGGGGTCATGAGTTCAAGCCCCACACTGGGCATGGTAGAGCTTACTTAAAATAAAAAATAAAGAAGTAGTTGAGTATAAACAGCACAAGAGAACATGTGCTACCAAACCTAAACCCCCAAAGCATCAACAAATCTCACCTTGCTCTGTGTTCAAGATGACAATCTATCCCATGAAATATTTCTCTGCTTATTTATTTTAAGGTCACAGAAGGGAAAAAAACCTCCACTGAATGTATTAATGAACTTGTTTAGAGATTAAACATTACCACGTAAGAAGGAAAAGAGTAAGGACTTACATGTCCTACGTTTCAGATGTTGCCATTGTGACTCTGTGCTAGCATAGATAAGAATGGGTGGGGTGGAACATTAAAATCTGAAGGTGGGCAACCTCCAGGGTACCATTCCCGCTGAGCTAGGACAATATCTGGCTCATAGTATTTACTTAATACACATTGATTGAATGAATGGATGAATCTCTTTGAGGCAGATCTAAGAATCACATCCACTTCTCCTTACCCCTTCCTGTCTCCCTCCCTCCCCTCCCCCTCCCTCTTCTCCCCCTCCCTTTTCCCTCTCAGTGGGGAATGTCAGAGGAAGAGCAGGAGAGTGATCCATAGAAATGGAAAATTTCTACCAACAATGGGGTGATGGAGTCCAGGGCTGGCCCAAGGAGCACTGCTCCTCCCTGGAAGCAAGCACCACTCAGGGGAGCCAAGGACAGGCAGCACTCGTGAGCAAAGCCAGCCTATTGTGGTCTCTTGGGTGCAGTTCTATCACCTAAGAAGGGGAGGGGGGTCAGCCTTGGGTCTAGTGAACACTGCTGGTTCATTCATCAACACCCTAGAGGTCAGCCAAGGGGGAAATTTGAGTAACTGGAAGTGGTTAAGCATGAAAAATGCTTCCCACTGTAACCTATCCCTCGGAGACAACAGTCTGTGTAAGGTCTTTGCTCAGACAAAGTGCCCTTCCCTTCCACCTCTCTCACCTTTGACTTCTCTTTCTCTGTCTCTGTCTCTGCGTGTGTTTGCCTCATTCTTTTTTTCTCACCTCTGCAAAGGTAACAGACATGATGCAGAAAGCCCTCTTTGATTTCCTGAAGCACAGGTTTGATGGGAGGTGAGACATACAGATGTTTTTGTATTTTCATTTTCCTTTAACTGAACATGTACGATAAATTGATTTGTGGATCTGTTTCCAGTGATTGCAGAAGTTCTCTAATTAAAACTTAACTCAGTATTCAGGGAAGAATACAATGAAAGAATTCTGAAGATATGAAGTTATGAAGTATAGAATTGAATCCCCAAGGGAAAAAGGACCTTGAGAAGGAAAATAATCCATTTGTTTTAATTAAATGTATGTGTTTGTCTTTATTTCCTTGCTTGTTAGTGAATTCATACCGAACTTATTTTATGAAAAATATTAATGAAAATATAGACTATTTCCGATAAATATGGTGGCTCCCTGGTCAAGCTGGTAGTAATAGTTGGGACTGTGCTTGCATCTGTTTGTGTGTGTGTTTGTGCGTGCATGCGCGTGTACGTACAAAGGTATAAAGTACTGAGTTTCCTCAAAAGAAGAATGTAAAAAGTGTTTTAATCATAAGCTTTCCAGAGTGATTATTTGTAGGGAATAGTACTTGTTTGGATGCTTAGTTCTGGATTTATTTTACCAATAAATCACCTTCTTTTTTTTGGTTTATTTTGTATGTACCCTATGATTAACACGGCTCAGTCTTTAGCCCTCAAAAATTTTATCATTTAAGTTTTGTGAAAAATGTCTAAAACAGTTTCTGTGTTTTGCAGAGAAATGGTAAAAAGCCTGTATTGACTCAATACTAAGTACTGAGCTCCTTCACAATGCACTCCTTGTAAAAATAACAACATTGCAAATACTGAAGACTTAATAGAAATTAAGAAAATGTACATTGTGTGTACTGAGAAGTATGGGTACATGTATCCAACTTCCCAAATACTTTTAAAAATAGCTTCAAATAGGTTTTTAAAAATATGGTATTTTAAGGAGGAAAGCAAACATAATAATGCTTTAAGTACAAACTGTATATATTTGTCAAAAGAAAAGCCTTCTGGGTTATTGTGTTTAAAATATTCATTAGTTTCTGGGACTACATACAAAGAAACTGAGATTTTGGTTCCAATAATTGAGATTTTAGTTCAAGGAATCAGAATGCTTCAGTGCCGTTATGTGAAGCTTGGTACATTAGTAGAATGCCAGGCTGCCTTAATAAATAGACCCCAAAATGTGTAATGATTCAGACACAGTGGGAGCTTACTGCTGCTCACTTAAGTTTGAGGCAGGCGTTCCTCAGCTACATGGAGGGTGGTTATACTGGGGAGGGGAGGATGAACCAAAAGCTTGTCCCACCCATCATTTGAAGTCCTCCACCTGAGGGTGGACTCTCCTGTCACTGGTGGGAGGAGGTGCATGCCAGCCTGGAGGTGATGCAAATGGATCCTCAATTTCATTGGTCAGAACCTGGTCATGTGGCTATGACAAATTGCAAAGCAGGCTGGGAAATGCAGTCTAACTATGTGGCCAGGAGGAGGAGGAGGAGGAAATAGATTTTGTTGAACAAATAACTGTCTCTGCCACGTTCATGGACGTGGACACAAAACACTTACTAAGAAAGCCATGGGTTTATCCTGTTCCTCTTCCCCCACCCCTTTTTGTTTAAAGGAAATAGAGAATGAAATAGTTTCAAAGAAAACAAATAAAAAGCACTGAATATTAGAGTTGGAAGGAAATGTAAGAGTTCTTTTATTATAATCTCTTTTTTTAAATTAACATATAATGTATTATTTGTTTCAGGGGTACAGGTCTGTGATTCATCAGTCTTACACAATTCACAGCACTCACCATAGCACATACCCTCCCCAGTGTCCATCACCCAGCCACCCTATCCCTCTGCCTGTCCTCCCCTCCAGAAACCCTCAGTTTTTTTCCTGAGATTGAGTCTCTTATGGTTTGTCTCCCTCTCTGGTTTCATCTTATTTCATTTTTCCCCCCCTTCCTCTATGATCCTCTGTCTTGTTTCTCAAATTCCTCCTATCAGTGAGATGACATGTAATCTCTTTTCTTTTCTTTTCTTTTCTTTTTTTTGTAATCTCTTTTCTTCAGCAACCACAAACAGATAGTTAAACTGCCTTTGTTTGAGAATGTTTGGTTATTGGGATTTCACTTCTTGAAAAAGCATTGCAAAGAACGCTGAACTCTGACACTTTAACTTGATGACAGTGGCCTTGGTCTTGATCACTAATGACTGGGTCATAAGGCTTACATTGGTGCAGCAATCTGTATGTTGAAAGCACCTAATACACATGGCTTCATCTTCTGTGTTATTGGCCACACACACACACACACACACACACACACACACACAGAGTTCCTCTAGCTATGCTTAAAGTTTTGTGGTTTTAAGCTGTGATGTCTTTATCGCAGTAAGTTCTGAGCAGTGCTTCATCAGGCAGTCGCATAACAGCCCTCCAGCTGCACTAATTCCATCCCATAACACAGTCTGTTTGTGTCAGATTGTTTCTGTCACCACAGAGCATCCTTATAAACCATGTTTTTAACCATTCTGAAAGGTGAGACCTATGGGAATAAAAGAAAGGAACTATTAAAATTTAACAAAGAGAAAGTAAGTGGCCTTGTTACTTTCAAGAATGAAGCATCTAAGGTTCTTCATTTTTCAGGCCCAGAAAGAGGAAGTGTATCTGATGGTAACAGCAGAGATTTGTTTTGAGTCGGGTAGAGTTGCAGCATCAAGCATTTACCCACACTGTTGAAGATGGTTTCAGTAGAAATAGAATTAAAATGTCAATGCTGAGTGTTCCATATGGTCTGTCGGCACAGGGGAGGATCTAGGGATAGGAGGAAGATTCAAACAGCAGCAAAAGTAATAGCTAGAGAAAGAGACTCAGCACTGAGAGCTCTGATTTATAGCAGAGTGGGGAAAAAGATAGATGATAAAATTGGGAACAGCAGAGTGGACTTGCTTTCAAATAATAAGAGGCCAGTGCAGCAGAAAAACCAGTAATGAATTCATTAGCTGGGAATATGTAGAGACTTTGATAAGGAAGAAGCAACGTGCTTGTAGCCTCAGACTGACTCTGACACATCTGCTGTGTGGGAAATAGCTTTACATTTTGAGCTATGACAATCTGCCGTATTATGTTTTACCAATTAATAAAGGGAAAGAAAACAACAAATAGTTTTTAACAGAAGTCAGCCAAGAGAACAATTACACAGAAGGCTTTGGCACAGTGATACAGCATAAACAGTATGTTCTAATGGAAACCTACTCAGTGTTTAATTGGCTATGAATGCAGTAGGTTGGACAAAAGAATCAAGAGAAAGTCTTATTTTTCAGAAAGAGCAAAAAAGGGATCCATTGCCTAAGAGGCTTTCTTCAGTACTGTTTTTCAGATCCTGGTTAGAAAATAATTCAAAAAATTGGATCCAAGTCCAACAGCTTGATTGTTACAAAATCATAGGCTTGCCCTTTTTTTAATACCTCAAATTATTTGAGTCCATTGAGAGCTACTTATTACAGTTTTATTGCTGTGGCTGCTACTGTAGGGCTTAACTGTGATACGTGTAAGAAAAACGAAAAGCATAATACTAACAGCGCCTGGGGGACCTTTGTCCATGTGGGTATCCACACATAATGGCAGTTCCCATGCACAGATCATAAATTAGGTGAGCCTAATCACCTGGGGCATCAGCCTGGTGTGAACACACAGGGTGCAATGTGACATGGAGCTTTTCTCTCTTCATTTTACACCACAAACATTCACGGGGGATCATCCTTTGGGAAGAGGTTTGTTCAGCTGGTTGAATATACCATTCATAGTCTGAACAACAGTCAAACCAAGTACCATTTGTTGTCCTAGACTAATCATTTCAAATTCCAATAAAATGGTTGCTTTATGCATTTTGACAGCGAGATCAGCTCGATGGCAGTTGTCCAACGCTTTGTAACTGACATGATCATGGCCAAAAATCCTAAATGTACATCTTATAGCCTGTATAGATAAGATCTAAAGTTAAAGGAAGTTGTTAGCGGAAGGCTGTTCAAAGGGAAAAAAGGGTTTGAGAAAGAATTTGAAGAAAACAGGCTGAGAATACAATTTAGGAGACTCGGAGAGGTAGTGTTTATTTATAAACAGCAGTGGGCACCCAGCAGCCAAGGCATGGCAGAATGAAAACAACTTGTAACTGCTGTCAACAAATGGAAAAGAACAACACAGCGCCTTCTGTTTCAAAATCAATATCACCCTCTTATCATCTTCTACCATTCTCTCTTTAAATGCAGACTCATCGGTGGTCAAACACTAGAGATACGTAATTGAATAATTGAATGTTTGAATGCCACACATGAATATTTAAATTAGCAGGTTGTGATTATAACCTGTCTGACCTGATTCTTTCACCCTCAAAGTATGTATAAATTTCATGGACTCTGAGGGTGGGAGAATTCATGGTCAACTGCTAATTTCTGATAGAATTTAAAGAAATTGTCCTCTTCCAGTCTTCAAATCTCCAATAATTATTTTTTTTAAAGATTTTATTTATTTATTTGATAGAGAGAAACACAGTGAGAGAGGGACACACAAGCAGGCAGGGGGAGTGGGAGAGGGAGAAGGAGGGAGCCCGATGTGGGGCTCGATCCCAGGACCCTGAGATCATGACCCGAACTGAAGGCAGACGCTTAACGACTGAGCCACCCAGGCACCCCTCCAATAATTGTCCTATATACATTATGTATGTGCCTATCAACATAGGACATTATGAATAATTATTTAGTAAAGCACTTTTATATATTACCTTGTTTGCTCGTATTGACAGTCCTATGAGATAGTTTGGCAAAACTATCATCATCACCATTGTATTGATTAGGATTCTGATCTGCCAAAGAGGACATGACTTGTCCATGGTCACACGCCCAGCAAGAAGAGCAAGACCCAGGAAGAATACTCAGATCTATGTGTGCTCTCCATCCCAGTTCTCTTGACAGTGTACTGTTCTATTCTTTGGAATGGTCCTCTCTATGAATACTAGCAGTTTTTTTTTTTTAATTAACACACCAGTGGCATTACATATTAGATGTAACAAAGATACAGTATAGAAGGTCCTTATAGCTGTTCTGAACGAACATGGAAATACTAGTTGGTTTTGAATGAATGAGTTATAACTAAAAGTAACATCCTTTCGCAGAAAACTAATACTCATTGGTCATGATAGAGGACAGCAATTATGATGAATTCCAAAACAGAAATAATGAACAATTGGGATTCAGATTTGCTCAGATTTAGAGAACATTTTTTGCTAGTTTTCAGAGACATTTGCTACTATACCCAATTTGCTGAGGAACTGAACTTCTGTTAGTGTTTATCTACCAGTCAGCAATCACTGACACTGTCACAGAAAAGTTTCCTAGGGAAATTTTAAAAGACATATCTCAAATAAGATGCATGGAAGTACTGAAAGACACTGGGGAGAATGAGTACAGCAAGAAAAGAAGTAGAAAGGGCATTGTTCTAAGTAAAAAATAATAATAAATATATAACTAGTATACAAAGTATATTTTTCAAAGTATATAAAACTTTTAAAAGTATATAAACTTCAGTTATATTGCTGGGAGGCCTTTTACCAAAAAAAGTTTGGATTTGGTCTCTGACTTTGGTAATAGCAAGCATCTTTGTATGGAAAATAGAAATGTCTATTTTGTCTTATTGAAGGGTTTGTGGGGCTGTCTAGTCCTGAGCTCTTTCATGCATACATATGTACTGTTATTAAGAAATAACTTGTAATAATACTTACCAAGCAGCCAAATCTTGTTCTCTCCTCGGGCTGTGATCTTGGTTGGGGTCCTGTGATCGAGCCCCATGATGGGCTCCATGGTTGGTGGGGAGTCTGCTTGGGGATTCTCTCTCTCCCTCTCCCTGCCTCCCTGCTCCCCAGCCTCTAAAATAAATAAATAAATCTTTTTTAAAAAGATGTTTGAGAGATAACTTCGAATAACAAATTTGCTGGTGTTTTGTTGACAAATAAAACAAGAGAAAGAACCCTATATTGTCCATACCTTTTCCTATTTGTGGAATATACGAAGCAGGGTTTTTTTTCTGTGTATGTATGTGTTATTGTCTTGTTTGTTTGCTTGCTTTTTTGTAGAACTTGTAAAAATTTGTAAAACTCTGTATGTTTTGAAACAGCTTCGTAAATATGTTTAAAATCCAGAAAAAATAAGAGTATACATCTGTTGGTAATCCTTTCAAATTTTAAGAACCAAGAGTCACTAATTGGCTTGTATAGAATTAGAAACCTTGGTCTCCCTTATGCAGAATAGACTTTTTAGGCCTTCCAAAATTCTTTATTCTAGAAAGTTGAATTTTATTCCTAAATTAACCCACTTCTCTCCAGTCATAGATTTGAATTGCTCTGGAACTTGACTCCATGTTTCTAACCAGCAACTCTATTCTTAAAACAACAAACAGAAACACAAAAATAAACAAGCAAGCCCTACTCTGTAAATAAAGGAGTTGTGAGCACAGGACTGCCCATGAGATTTCATACCTCAGGTTGCAAAGGCTGATTGAGTAATGGAGACTGAGACATGAGATTCACTTAACTTTAACCTCACTGAAATCCTGACCACCTCTCTGCACATGGCCAAGGTCGACTTGTGTCTGCTCTTGATGATTTGGCTTGCATCTGGGCATTCAGGTTTGCTAGAGAAGAAAACTGAAACTCTAAGAGACTTATAAGTCAAGTGACTAGGTACTGGTGTGGTGTTTGGGGGCCTGGGTTTTAGGCCTACTTAGCCTCTCACTAATCATGTGGAACTTCCTCTCTGTGTCTCAGTTTTCATGGCAAAATGAAGAAGTTGTACTTGACCAGTGTTTTCCAATGTCTTTTAGCAGCTGAACAGCTTTTTACAATGAAATCATATATAAAGCCCCAGTGTAGAAAACAGAAATGCAAAGGCATTTGCCTGGCATGGAGGATAGGAACTCTGGCCCTCTGCCAACTCACCTTCCCTTCAGTGTTCTCAGTGACCTGGGGTACTTCACAAAACCCTTGGTTTCTGCAGAAGATAATTTGAAGATGCCTCAAATAATTTATTAGTGCTTAAAAATTCTAAAAACTGTAAAAATTTAAAACTTACCATCTACAGCTTATAAATACAATACAATGACACAAAAAGGTGCTTTGTGTTAAAATGACATCAGAACTTTTGTACAGCCTGTTGCTTTAAAGAAACAATCTCTAGTCATTTGTGAAAAGGAGTATTTTAAATTTCCTTAAGGCTTTGGGTCACTGAAGTCAGGTAAAGAGTCTCCTGAGAGGGCTGCTGGTATACCAAAACAGGTACGAGATGACAGATGGCTCAATTATTGTTCACAACTCTACCTCTTTCCTGCCCCAACCCCCAAAGGAATATAAAAATGAAGGAGAACCGGGGCACTGAGCATAAAGAGAAGGGGCACTATTCTTTTGTCTCCCTTCCAGAACTCTGCCAGCTCTGAAAAAAAGAATGGACAAAGGTCCATGGTGGCAGTACTGGCTCAGAGAGGCATTCTTTGCATTCTACAGGTCGATAATCACCTGAAATTGATCAGTGCCAGTTTAAAGTAAAGAACTGTAAAACTGTAAATTCCAGAGATCCTTATGTGATCAATCATATGCAAATAGGTGCCTCTCTCTGTTCATTTGCAGTGTCTTTGCTTTATTCTTCTCTTGCGTCACTGCAGGAAACTTTCTGACTTAACAATCCTCACATTGTCCTCAACTATAATGTCTTATGGCTCCCCACTTGATGCATTCAAAGTCTTAAGCAAATATACTGAAGAATCTTGTGCATGCAGATGAGAAATCATATTTTCCATATTCTTAGAAATGAAACATTCTTTGGGCTTGGGGAGAAATGCTTTTTGTATCATGATTTAACTGTTGAGCACCAAGAATGCAACATCACTACCAACTGGTTGAGTGTCAGTGACGAAAATGAAGAGGGTTTCCCCTTTGGCCAACAGCATTAATATGCCTGGGCAGATCATTAGTAGTTCCTAGAGGTCTTGTTCAAGAGCAAATCAACTGTGAATTGTAGGGAAACTGTATTGCTGCTTCCCAGAAAGCATGGTTTATTCATATGTTTTGATTCCCTCCTGGTATGGTGTGCATTATAAAGAGAATTTGGCAAGGTAGGTAATAGTGAAGGAAGAGCTGTGTTTTTAACAACAGGTTTTGTTTGGGTTTTGGTTTTGGTTAAATAGTCAAAACCTTCCTCCATCCTACCCAGCTTATATTTTAATACTTGCCAAAGCCTGTTTAAAATACTTGTGGCCAATGTTTATTATAGTGTGGTTATAGTGTCATATGTAAAGTGGTTATTAAGTACTGTGCTTATAAATCACTTGAGAGCCCCATAACATTCCTTACTGGCTTGTTCTGTTCTGTGTTCCTATTCATAGGATATCAATAACAAGAGTGACAGCTGACATTTCTCTTGCTAAGAGGTCTGTCCTAAATAATCCCAGCAAGAGAGCAATAATTGAACGTTCAAACACTCGGTCCAGCTTAGGTAAGATGTTCAAATGTGGTACTTGTCCAAGCTATGCTTTCAGAGTGGAATGACACATGTTTCATTTGTGAATGTCTTTTCCAGTTTGCTCCCCATTTTGAATGGGGAAGTGCTGATTAACTGAAGAGAATGCTATCCTTGGAAAAGAAGGCAACAGAGTCCTACAGCAGCCAGAGCCTCCTCTCTCAGCTCTAGTCAATTAGTTAATTTGGAATTCTGGTGGGAAGAACCCTCATTGGGGTCTCCTGGTCTGTTACTGCCTAACCATGTGAAACCACTCATCTCCAATCTGCCCCAGCTTTCTCAATGAGGCTAATGATATCTGTCATACCTGAGTCACAGCTGACATGAAAAGAAATGAGATGTTCAACCTTCTCAGATCTGTAGAAGAAAGCTAGATAATGGGGTCTTCGTGTTGCTTCAGCGGCTAGCTGGTAGTACCCAGAATAGTCCCATCTTTAAGTGGAAATAGCCATGAGCATTAACAACATGTAGGGAGTCTAAATGTGTCTTTCCTGGAGCATAGTAGGAAAGCATTCTGAAATTCACCATGATGGAGAAGGGGAAAATGCCCTATTGTTACAGTATTGCAGGGTGCTTGTCTCACGGAGTCAAAGAATGAATCTCACAGACACAAAAGGGTAAAGTGAAAGTTTAAGTGAAGGTGAGAAAAGAAAGGAGAGGAAAAAAACTCTCTAAAGTGAGAGCGGTCCCGCATGGGTTGCCACTGGGGGCTTTCGCTGGCAGTCTTTCATTGAGAACTGACTAAGGAACTTGAGTCTTGACGTCTCTACCACTGCTGGCACGATGTTTACTTTTTCTGTGAAGATTGGTAATTTTCAGTGGTCCAGCTATAGCTGTTACAGAGATATTTCTGACATTTTAGACAAATTAGGTAGATTCATTAGTCTCGTTATATTCCCTCATCTCTGGTTTTGTACGCCTCAGCATTTTCCACACCTGGGATTTCTGTAAGTCTGAACACATAGCCCCCTATGTGAGCCTAGTCAAGTAGCCCCTTACCTATCTCTCCTTACCTAGCCCCACCTGTCCCTTACTCAGTATGTGCTTAGCTACTTTATAAAGCCATGTGTGAACAGGGCTATGGAAGATGGAATCACCATCCACAGAAACAAGTCCATGCTGCTAGGGATCACAACATTCATCTCAAAAGCCTGTTTGTGCTTTCTGTGTTTGCCAAGAGTGGTATAGTCCACTTGTAACTTTCTAGGAGTCTCTCTTGCATTCACATTCTGAGGGCAGTTTGTTTTACTCCCATCTTCCTTGTGGGCAGGGTAGGAAAGATAGGGGTCTTCTGTGTCACAACATCTTCTTAAACTACTGAAATGATGATAGAAAACAAAACAAAAATTCCAAGACAGGGTGCACATCCAAACAACCCAACAATAATTTGTTGGAGGCTGACTCTTGACCCTGATCCAAGAATTGCACAGATTAGAAAGAGGCTACAAAGTATCATCTCTATATTCCTGGCATGGGATTGGCACATGGTAATTGTTCAATAAATGTTTGTTGGATGGTTGCTTTATGAAAGAATGATAAACATGACCAGTGGAATAGTTGTCAGTCCTTATGAGGGCAAGATCCTGGACATCAGTGGTTATTTCTTTAGTTCAGTATTTAGATCCTTCACATACAGAGTGAAACACTCTTAAAGACACAGTATTTTTTTAAAATTTAATTTTATTTTTTCAGTGATCCAGGATTCATTGTTTACGCACCACACCCAGTGCTCCATGCAATACGTACCCTCCTTAATACCCACCACCAGGAAAGACAGTTTTTTGACCTTAAAGAAGTAACAATGTAAGATTTTTTTTTTTTTTTAAAGATTTTATTTATTTATTTGACACAGAGAGAGAGATTACAAGTAGGCAGAGAGGCAGGCAGAGACAGGGAGAGGAGGAAGCAGGCTCCCTGCTGAGCAGAGAGCCCGATGCGGGCCTCGATCCCAGGACCCTGAGATCATGACCTGAGCCGAAAGCAGAGGCCTCAACCCACTGAGCCACCCAGGCGCCCACAATGTAAGATTTGATGATGATAAATCATATTAGGTGACTGACTAAAGTTAAATGCTCTGAGAGACAGGATGCCAAATTAGATTGAAGATTTCTTAAACAAGCATCCATTGTCTGTTCCCCTGTCTTCCACTCTGCTTTTCACTCCACAAAGTGCCTTCAACTTTTAATTACTCATTCCTCTGATATATAATGAGAGGTTAAAAAAGAAACAACAGTTTGCTGACTCTGTCTACCCCCACCACGGGTCTCATGGATATTCTTTGAAGTCATTCTGTGTAATCCAGTCACCTGTTTCAGTCAGTGGAGTGGAGTTGGTATAAATAGTGAGAACAAAACAAGGTGAATGTCAGTTTACTGCTTTTCCCCTTTGCTTTGCAAATTCATATACCTACAACCATTAGAATTAATTTAATGGCAATCTGTTATAACAACCCCTTCGTGAGCCACCTATGTCCATTTGCCTGCTTGTTAATGCACATTTGTACATTCCCCCATCATGTTTATTGTTATGTGCCACACATTATGCCAGACTTAGGAAGTACAAACATAACTAAGAAAAAGTATCTTACCCACAGGCCGCTAGAAAGAAGGGGCAGATGGTTAAAATGCTGTCTGACATTGGAATTATGAGCCAAGAGCTAGGGGTATAAAGAAAGAAGGGTAGGGAGTAAGAGGTATCAGAGAAGACTTCGAAGAAGTTATATTTGAGCTAGTTCTTCAAGGCAGATAAGAATGTGCAAAGACATCAGCATGTAAAAAAACATTGCATGGTTGGTAAAGAGGTAGTTTGTGCAGAGAATGCTTAGAAAAGGGGAAAAGGTGCCATGGTTTGAGAGCAACAGGGGAAGAAATTGTAAAAGTAGGTTGAGGCCAGTGTGTTAGGGCTCTAAGTATGCCTTGCTAAAGAAACCTCCAGAGTAGATTCTATGAAATGTGAATTCTAAAGGATACTAATAGTTGTTACATCCAAAATGTTTTCTGTAGTTAAATTTGGAAATTTGGATTAAACAGTTGGCAATCTTTACTGTAAGACTTTTTTTTTAAAGGGAGACAGATTTTTTTTTAAGATTTTATTTTATTTATTTGACAGAGAGAGATCACAAGTAGGCAGAGAGGCAGGCAGAGAGAGAGGAGGAAGCAGGCTCCCTGCTGAGCAGGGAGCCCAATGTGGGGCTCGATCCCAGGACCCTGAGATCATGACCTGAGCTGAAGGCAGAGGCTTTAACCCACTGAGCCACCCAGGCGCCCCTTTACTGCAAGACTTTTGAGAGCCATTAAGATAGAAAAGGTAATGCATGTTTGAAATTCCAAAAGAAATAATTAGAGCCGGTGATATTCTGGGAAAAAAAATCTCTTTTTCCCCTTAGGATATCTTAAGGGATTAGTGTTCTAAGGGTACTCACTTTGGGAAATATTGCTCTGAACCCAAAGGAGCCATTGGAGTAGTTTAAGCATTTGGTTATAAGAAAGATGACAGGTGACGAGAGATGCTGAAGAGAGATGGGTCTAGATTGGTCATGGTCAAGTTATAGAAGTGTTCATTGGGGTTCTTCCAGCATCTTAGTCCATGACTTCTCAGAGTTCCATTTGTCTGGAATAAGATCATGATGAAACTTCTATTGGAACCTTCTGAGAATCAGCATGGGAAGTCAAGATTGCTGGGTTTTCTTAAAGTTTTTTTGTTGGTTTTTTTTTTTTTTTTTAAGAAAATGGGCTATGTAGATATAAATGCCATTCTCTTTCTCAGGCATACAGTTTATGTATTGAAT
Source organism: Ailurus styani (assembly GCA_002007465.1). Classification (NCBI taxonomy): domain Eukaryota; kingdom Metazoa; phylum Chordata; class Mammalia; order Carnivora; family Ailuridae; genus Ailurus; species Ailurus styani. Next base: position 932,453 of record LNAC01000138.1, on the reverse strand, counting down.
TCCAAATATTATCCAAATATGGACCCACCCTAGTATATAGTGTGACCTATGTAGCCTTCTGGCTTGCTTGCCCGAGCACCTCTCCACTCATCTCAGAATGCCCATTGCCTAAGAGTTCTCTGTTGGTTAAGCCTTAGATGCGCTTGCCCTCTGCACCCATCAAAAACCATGCTTACCTCATTGCTTATGCAGAATAAATAAGAGTAGGTATTTCCATGTTGTTTACATAGTGTCCCTTAAGGGTTCTTCGTACTAGAGCAGTCCATTTTGCCTCACTACCTTTTTGCTACTTCAGGAAACATTGTATTTAGATTTGAAACTTAAAGCAATGCAGACTTGTTCTGCAATAGTCCTGGCCAGGAGTTAAATCAGTGGCAATTTAATGACAACAAATGGAGAACATACCCCAACAGCCAGAAATCTACTACAATACAAATACGCTTTATTTTCTGAACTTCTCATAAGGAAAATCTTTTTAAAACTGTTTTTGACATATGAGAAAAAAAAAGGAGCAGGTATGTTATTATTACTAACAAAAGTAGTATGTGATTTCAGAAGAATTTTGCAAATGAGCCTAATTGTCCAAATTCTTTACATAAATGTCTTGGGAGCTAGTCACATTTCAAAGCAATATAAAATCTTTCAGACCATTGGGATTGGATCATATGAAAAATGGTTCACTCTCGAAATTTCTATTTCTAATACAAATCTTGCATTAAACATCAGTGATTTTGTGGGAAGAATTTTAGGCTATTTATACAAAGCCCACGCAAATAGAGTTACAAGACAGTTTTGAGCATTCATACTCCTGCACACCCTGTCAGTATGTTTGGTTATGAAAGGGAGGACTTTTTGGTGGATGATGTGAACTTGAATATATACTAGATAAACAAAACAAATCATGGCATTCTGGTAGAAACCCTTTTCAATGAGTATATTTAGAGCAACATCACCTCTTTCCTAGACCATATTTGAAGTAATTTTCATCAGGTAACTTTGTCTACTCTGTGTAATTTAAACAAGATTACAACATTGCTAGGTCACGCCTATAATACATAGGCCAAAAATAAAAATAAGTAAAAAGCAAAACAAGATCATCTCTCTGGAAATTAAGTAGTCTAATTCAGACTCTAGACATGACCCAATAAATCAGATGATTTATAAGATATATATGAAAAAGGTTTTTTTCTGTTTTAGAAAGCCAAATTATGCTTTTATTGATAATTTGCTTTGTTTTAAAAATAGCTGGATCACTTCAGACATGGAGAATAGCTAGATTTTTTTATTTGACCGGATTTGTGCAGAGATTCAGGTCACTTGGTCATTACAGCCAGTTAAATAGATTTTCATTCTCAAGGCATTTCAGCATTTATAATATAATTGCCTTAGTTTTTTTTTTTTAATACTGAAGATTATGCCTTAGAACAAGTGTACTGGCCCAAATACTTGAATTAAGACATAACAATATGTTAATTGTAAGAGTAGACCCAGACATTTAACCCTGGATAAAAAAAATAAGCATATTAGTCAAAACAGATGAATTTGGGGATTTTTAAAAAACATATTTACAAAATATTAATATATAAATTATTGAGCGGTTGAAATATTTCAGTGTAATTTGCTTTCCCTGTGATGTTGCTCTACACATATATTTCAGTTCTTTCCTAAATGTGGTTTCAGCTCTCATAGCTAAAGTAAAAGTTCTTTAGAACAAAGCAACAATCATAAACAACATGGCTATATAAATAGCTAAATTGCAGGGCAAGTGTAAGAAGTGAGTTAAGAGAGCCATCTCAATTTTTTTCACCAAATTTTTAGTTTTATGCAAAACTCAACCCATCTCTCTGTCTTTAGAAAAGATCTTCAGTTAATAGAAGTATGAAATTCAAAATGTTCTGTTTTGCAATATAGACAAACATCTGAAAGGGGTACTACGTTTTTAAATATAAGAACTAATTAATAAAAATAACTATGTCCTGTTATGTATTATTTCTCCTTTTAGCGGAAGTACAAAGTGAAATTGAAAGAATCTTTGAGTTGGCAAGATCTTTGCAACTGGTCGTTCTTGACGCAGACACCATCAATCACCCAGCACAACTTATAAAGACTTCTTTAGCACCAATTATTGTTCATGTAAAAGTCTCATCTCCAAAGGTAATTAGCTCCTTTGTTCCTTACAGATTAGAAACTCATTTCCTTTGGAATATTCTTTGGTCTGTGCTTTTTTCTTAGCGGGTAAGGAGAAGATCTTATTGAGACCCTTTTTAGTGGGCAGTTTTAATTCCCACAGTCTGTATAGGTTCTAGAAATTCTAAGATAGCAAATAAAGAATAGCCATTGTTTTAAAGAAGGTCACTTTCTATTGTGGTTCCCCAGACAGGCAGTTTTGCAAGAATATAATAGAAACAAAAAATTAAGAAAGGTGAGGAAAAGTAAGTATGGCTTTTCAGAGACTTTAGGTTCTGTGTTCGGTAATTTCTTGGATCATGCTGATTGGTATAGTGCCTATATTCTCTCCCTGGTTGAGAGAGTACATAGTTCAAGAAAGGTATATACATTTATCATGTATAGAGTCAAACATCACTGTATAAAATCTCTTATGGAAAAGTTATAGATGTTTAGATATGCGCTCAGGTTGGGTCTTCAAGGAATAAGGTATTCTGTGATTAAACACAATGGGATGTCTGCCATGTGTCTTTATACCACAAAGGTAGATAAAAATAAAAATGAGACAGTCTCAAATTGGTCTCTTTTGATTTGGCTGTTCTTTCATTTTTAAGAAGTGATGATATTCTAAAAAGTTAATATGAAATAGATATCCTAGAGAGGCACTGCCTTAATAATTAGTTTCTTTTCAGTGCCTCCAAGAGTGCAGTTTAGCGCTAAGAGGCCAATTCAACTTCGAACCAGAGCAGTAGTCTCCTCACAGATGGAGGATGTCTAAAGAAGCTGTGTCATTCCCCAACCCTAAGCCTCCCATCTCTGCAGGCACTCGTCCTGCACAGGATGGACTTGGGAATCCTGACCAAACCAGGACCTTTTGGGAACCATTAGAATGGACTAAACTTGGCCCCCAAGTAAAGGGGATCCAGGCACCCTTCATTGCAGCACAATAGATTTCAGCCTCTTTTGCCCGCTGCTCTAGGAACCACGGGATCATGAAGTGTAGGAACAGGGGCTCCTGTGGACATACACACTGAGGTGTCATAGAGCCTCACTGACTAGTACTATTTTGGGGTGAGGGTCCTGTTTCTGCTAAAAAAAAAAAAAGGAAGGGAGAGGGAGTATGTGACAAATGCAGTTATAGCTGGCCCCGAATGACACAGGTATTCACTAGTTTATATGTAGCAATATGCCAGTGCAAATGTTTTGCCTAGATTTCTATCATGAAATCTTGTTAATGTAAACTAGAACACCTCAACAATTATCAATGACCAAAAGGACCAGATATATAAATGACTGATATTTATCTGATATTGAGATAGTGATCTAAAATATTACTTAACTGAATTTGGACATAAATGACCTGTACAGATCAGTTCCTTCACTTTTGCAAGTCTCTCTTTGAAATCTCTGGGTAAAATCTAGGGTGGGAGCCTGTGATCCCACCAGGACCCCACACAGAGAGAGAATAGGATGTAAATATCAAAGCCACTATGAGTGAGAGCCAGTGTAAGTGGGTGATGTCATTACAGAGTTTATATATATGATTTTTCATATTGTATTTCCTCTTCCATAATATTTAGGGCTAGCTAAACTATATAAAAGGCCTTGGTTTATCCATTTTTCTTTTAACTCATTGATTCATGTCTTCTTCTATCAGGTTTTACAGCGGTTGATTAAGTCTCGAGGAAAGTCCCAGAGCAAACACTTAAATGTTCAGCTGGTGGCAGCTGATAAACTTGCACAATGTCCCCCAGTAAGTACCATCATTTTTCACCTTAGTCATTCTTGGCCGGGTCAGGAGCGGGTGGTGTGTTTCTTGTTTTCCTACTACCATTGTCATTTTTGTTCTAGAATGATGGTGATGATATGTTGTAATAAACATAAAGGGTTTTTCAAACATACTGCTGCTGTCCTGTTGGCTACACTCAGCATCCAAAACTGGGTGGTGTCTGCCATGTAAGAAGAAATGAACCTAGTGTCCAGTGTCCAATGTCCTTACCTGCTACCTTGATGACCTTGCACTCAGCAGACTAGTGAATCCAATCATGGGGACACGTTTATGAAAACAGAAAAATAAAACATACTTATTTGACTTTCCTTTATTTTTTCTGCCAGAAAGTTCCAGTAGGCAAAAAAGATATGACCTTGAAGGTTGAGAATTTATGGGAACTAGAAGAGCCCTACAGTTATAGCAGATGAAGAGGTCAGGGTTAAGTAAGATGAAAAATTATATTATAGCAACGTTTGTCCTGGTGCCATTGCCAGAAAACAGCTGCTGAGGTGGAAGCCAAGAAAATGGCAGGGATTTGGGGTAGGGGGGTTGCTAACTGTTCTCCCATGGGTCACCAATAGCTGATCAGTGTCTACTGCTCAGCTGATTTACTACTTCTGTGCCTATGTTTCTCTAAAGAAAAGAACTGTCTTTCCTGCTGATTTAATTTACTAGGTTTTTAAATATATACTTGTGTAGGATCATTTATGCTCTATTAAAGAGATAATACAGCATAGCTATTAAAAGCATGGACTCTGGAGCCAGGTTGCCTATGTTCAACTCCACACTGGTTTTGTAATCTTGAGCAAGTATTTCCCTCACTGGGTTGGTGTAAAGATTCAATGAGTGAGTATGCGGTAAAGCTTTTAGGTAAAGCCTGGTATGTAATAAACGCCATCTAGATATTTCTGTTATAATTATCAGATATATTTTGCATTCTGCCATGCCTAACCTTCAGGCTCTGTGATGATCTGTTCCTGTCTGGTTCACTGTTATATGTCAGTCCTTTATTATGATAGGCCCACAGTAAATATTTACTGAGTAAGTGAATGAATGAAAGGATGAGTGAAAGGCAATAAGAGTATGATACATCCTTTTATCGAATACTTATTAGATAGGCGAGACACAATGCTAGATGCTTTACATAGATTATCTCTGATCTTCACTGTTAACTAGTAAGGTAGGCAGTATTATCCCCATTTTGTAGATGAGACTAGTGAAGGGAGAGAGGTTAAGTGATTTTCCTAAGGTCACACAGCAAATTAGAATTGGATTTGATTTATCTGGCTCCAAAGCCAGTTTCCTGTCCTCACATTCCCACCTACCTGTCTACACACCTGGTTACCTGACCACAGATAATTTGAATAGATTGGAGTCTGGAATGCTATGTTAAGAAGTCTAAGTCTAACTTCACATTGCCTGTGAAGTCCACTTACAAAATGGAATGTGTAATTCAAACCCTGCGTGTAAATACAAGAATGTATTACCCAACCCCTGACTCTACAATCCTTACCAGCTAATGGAAGTTAACCTTTACTGAGCAGCTACCAAGTGCTGGGACTATGCTATTGTTTCCAATTTTTAAAACAGTCTTATAATGAGGGTTGTGTCAGTTTGGGTCCTCTGGGAAGCAGACACCTAAATGGAATTAGAAGTGCTAATTTATTGGAGAAAACGTCTGTGAAAGACTAAAAGAGAAAGGACCGAAAAGGCCGGGAGAGCCTTCCAGCCAGACCAAACTAATTTCATGAAAGGAAAGGAGGAAGGAAGGAGAAATGGATAGCAAGAGCCTCAAACTGAGATGCAGCTTTTCTTACAAGTTTGTCACACCTTGAACAGAACTGTTCAAGCTCTAGTCCCCATGCTATGCTCAGGTACTGGCTAGGAGCAGCCTGTCGAGAGCACGGCTTTCCCTTGGACCAGTGCTGTGGTCGTTCCAGAAGGTGCCACAGTCCACCCCACCCCCTCCCCAGGCTATGTGCTGACTACACTTATGACTGAGGGTTTTTCCAGGGAATCTGAGCATAGGCCTCTATGACCACCCTAGTAGATAATATGATCCTTACTTTCTAGAAGGGAAAGCTAAGTCCCTGATTAGGAAAGTTGTTGGAGGTAACAATTAGTAAATGAGCCCCCGGATTCAACCCTAGGTCTGTCTGACTCCAACAAACCTCCATTCACTGTGCCCTTCCACCTCTACACAGCTGTGTAGTGCAGGTGAGTCTCTCGCCCCCAACTTTGCTGTGCAAGAGACATCCCCAGGACAGAACAAAGACCTCAAATGGTAAGGAGGAGTTGTTAAGGAAATAGAGGGAGTGGAGGACGAGAGTTCCAGTTCAGGCAACCATTGGCCAAGTCCATGTGGTCCTTCAGGATGGATGTTCTGCTGCATTAGACCTCATCTGGAACAGAGAATCTTTGTAAGGCTGGAGACATGGAAGTCCCTACTCTCTGACATCTGCAAGAGAGTTCATTTCTTTTCTGTCTGAAGGAGAGGAGGTCTCCTCTCCCTCTTTTCCTCTCTTGTTGCTATTAATGGAACTTCTGTTTGCTTTTGTTATGTCTAAAAGCATCCCCGCCTTCCTTTGTTTTCTTAGTCAGTTAGCAAAATCTCTTCAACCAACTTAGGCTTTTGGGAAACAAAACCCAGGAAGGAAAAAGGAGACCTGGCAATTTCCTGCCACAGCACGACCCCCGCCGCCCCCCCCCCAGACGAGGAAGCTCAGACCCTCCTGCGAGAGTGGTAAAGAAAGGGGGGAAAATACAAAAGGAAAAATACAGATTAATATCTCAGAATTCGTTGGCCATATCTGTCTTCACAGTTGTAGAGGGATCTACATCGTGCAAGCGGCCTAGTTCTGTGAAGTCCCTGGGGTGGCCGCAAGATCTACAGGAGTTTTGGGAGCAGATCTAGGTGGACTGGAGAGTAGTTAGGCCTGTCTAATTTCATTGGACAGAGTGAGCAGACTCACCCACCAGGAGCAATGCATTTCACAAGTCTACACAAATGCAAATGCTGAAAAGAATGGGATGGCTTTCTAAGTGGTGAGCTCTTAGTCTCTCACTGCATTCATCTGGAGGCAAGGTGGGGGTGGAGTGGGCTCTGAGAATGAATGTCAGAGTTGTGGGAGGAATCTCCTCTGGTGAAGGCCGAAGGCCACAGTATCCAAGACCCTTCTCAGCTGTAAGATTGGTTCTATCTAGATTTGGAAGTGATCAGTGTAAAGATGTTGGTAAAACCATGAAGACTTTGGAGCCCAAGGAAGAGGAGAGTATAAAAATAAGCAGAAAATATATCAAGTAATATCCTCATCGTTTCAAAATGTCATTAATATCAGATACGTCTATGGACCAATCCACGGGCATGGCTGAGGACTTGGCATCCATGTCACTGTAGGGTTAAATCAGACAAACTCAAAATATCTGGTCATCTCAATTTTGTGTGGCTCACCTACAAGAACTGAAATACAATCAGCAAATATTATTTAAGTATTAGACCTGGGGCACCTGGGTGGTTCAATCAGTTAAGCGTCTGCCTTCGGCTCAGGTCATGATCCCACGATCCTGGGATGGACCCCCACATTGGGTTCCCTGCTCAGCAGCGAGTCTGCTTCTCCCTGTCCCTAAGCCCCTCCCCCCTGCTCATGTGCACATGCGCATGTACGCGCTCTCTCTTTCTCCCTCTTTCACTAGGTGCTGGGTATTCAAAGGCATGTTCCTGCCTTCAAGGACTGCATAATCTTTTTTTAAGATTTTATTTATTTATTTATTTGACAGAGATAGACAGTGAGGGGGGAACACAAGCAAGGGGAGTGCGAGAGGGAGAAGCAGGCTTCCTGCTGAGCAGGGAGCCCAAGGTGGGCCTCAATCCCAGAACCATAGTAGGGTCGTGACCCGAGCGGAAGACAGACCTTTAACAACTGAGCCACCCAGGTGCCCCAGGACTGCATAATCTAAACAGACTCCAACACAGAGAACAAACTGATAGTTGCCAGAGGGGAGGTAAGTGAGAGGGCAGATGAAATAGGTGAAGGAGGTTAAGAGGTACAAACTTCCCGTTATAAATAAATAAGTCATGGGGATGAAAAGTACAGCCTAAGCAATCTAGTCAATAATTTGTAAAAAACTTTATATGGTGACAGATGGTAACTATGCTTGCAGTGAGCATTCTATAATGTATATAATTGTCGAATCAGTATGTCCTGCCCCTGGAACTGATACAATATTATACATCAATTATACTTCAGTTTTTCAAAAAAAGATTACAGTTGGCTAAGTAAACTCTTAGCAAACAATTTGGTAGATCATAAATATCCTTACAGATACTACTTTATAAATCTCTTATAGATTAAAAGAGTGGTTTAGATCAGGGTTTCTCCACCTCAGCTCTACTGACATTTTAGGTTGGACAATTCTCTTTATGGGAGCCTGTCCTATGCACTGTAGGATGTTTAGCAACATCCCTGGCCAGTAACAACTTCCATATTGGGACAACCAAAAATGTCTCCAGACATTGCCAAATGTTCCTTAAGGGAAAAAATCACTTTTGGTTGAAAACCACTAGTTTAGGTTAATATAGATGCACGTTTTGGTGAATAACATTACAAGAAGTCTTAATAAGTGATTTCTTGAGATACATTTTAGGTGAGTTAAACTTGTTTCTCTGATCTGTTTATAAGAATGAGTTTATTAAAATTTTTTTCCTAATAATAATTAGAGAAAATACTTGTGTCCTTTTAAAATTGATGTATTTTAGCTGCAGAGAGAGTTGATAATTGAGTAGTTGTGTATATAATGCAATGTGTTACCTCTGAAATAGCTGGAAAAGAAAATATATATGCATACTTCAATGCAAATAATATGTGAGATGTCTTAGGATTTATCCATATGTCAGGAATCTCAAATAGTCTCATGCACTGGTTAGACAGCCTTGCTCTATTATATCTCAGCACTAAATTCCTGTTTTATGTAATTGATCAGATAACTTGAAATATTAAACAAGCAGTCTGGTTAAGTAAGGTTACCTTGTTTTTAATATTGTCTAAATACTGTTTATATTAATAAACATGTTCATTTGATAGCGTTTGTAATGCTAAGGGAATTTTATACTCTATGTTGGCACATGTGAAAAAAATCCTTGGATTATAAAAACTAGTAGTAATCTAAAAATGTGCCTGCATTTATCCCTGCTTTACTTTAAAACCATAATTATAATTGTCACTGAAAGACTGGTGATCACTGTGTCATTTTTGTTCCTCTAGGAGAATTTACAGCTTGCTTAATTGGCCACTGCGTATCCAATCTGAAAAGTCAGCAAATTATACTGGCAGAGTCATACATTTGCTAAGAAATTAAAGGCAACAGTCTTTAGAAAGGGAAATCTAAAAGAGTACTGAAAAAAAGCTAGCTCTCTGTAGCCAGAAAAATGAATCCAAGACCCAGGGATTGTTGAAGCAAAAAAGAACCTTGAAGACCACTCAGTGTAGTATTTCCTGGAGCGTGTTCTTCCCAGTGTGGGCTCCATGTTGTCAGCAGGTGCTACTGGCAAAGAGCTCTGATACCTTAGTGTTTGAGAAAACACTGTGCAAAGATAAACTGGTTACTCTACGGCAGGAGCCTTAATATGCTAATGAGCATTTTATCTCCATCAGGACAGTAGACAGTGTTTCCCATAACTTTGACTACACAACCACTTTCCACAGAGCAACCTGCGGATTTAGTGTTTCATGGAACACTTCTCGGGAAGAACTGATCCAGTCTAGCTACCTCATTTTTCAAATGAGGGAACTGAGACCAAGAGAGGTGAACTGGCTTTCCAAAGAACATAAGCCCTGGCCAAAGTCAGCATAAGATGGTGAATGGCAACAAACTGGTTATCATATATTCTGGAAAGAGAAGGATGGGTTTTGTACGTAAAGCTTCTTTTAGGAGAGGGGTCAGCAAACTTTTTCAGTAAGGGCCAGAAAGTAAATATTTTAGGTTTTGTGAGCCATGTGGTCTTCACAAAACTACCCAACTCTGCTTTGGTAGCAGGAAGGCAGTCACACACAATACGTAAGTGAATGGGAATGTTCTAGTCAAACTTTGTTTATAGAAACAGGAGGCAGGCCCCGTGTTGCCAGCCCACCAAAGTTGCTGCGCTTGTTCTAGGACAAGGTTTTGGTTATCTGTCACTGTGCAATAAACTTCCCTCAAACTCAGTGACTTCAGACAATGAGCACTTGGTTGTATTCAGCTGGAACTGACACGGTCCCTTAGCAGGGATGGCGGGCAGGCCGGGCTTAGTCAGCTCCTCTTTCTCTCCATGTGGTCTCAGGGCCTTTCCGTGGCTTCTCTCCAACAGGGATGTAGGCTTCTTACATGGTGGCTCCCAGGGCTCCAAGAGCCAGGCATTCCAATCTCTTAGGCTTAGATACTGGACTTAGAGAATGGTACAGCATTCTGTGAGGCAAAGGAGTCACAGGAACGGCCCAGATTCAAGGAGAGAGGACATGAATCTCCATCTCATCGGAGGAAGTGTCAAAGAATCTGTGACCATGTTTAATCTGCCACAGACAGCTGTATTCTGGAAGAGGGAAGACTTTGTTTCATTGCCTGCTCTGGATTCACAGAAAAAAAGGATGGGATGCAGACAGAAAAGGAGCCAATGAGACTAGGACTCATGTTTTTGTTAATATGACCAGCCTAAATGTTTAATTGGAATATCCATCTATGCAGTGTATTGCGAGAATTCATGTTGCTTCTATCAGGTATTAGTACCCTTTTCCTTTTCAGAGAAATTGAAAATAGTACATTTTAAGAAGACCAAAGTTCAAATCGCCCTAGTACTGTGGTAATAAGAGACTCATAATACTTGGTGAGAAAGGCAGACAGGCAGACAATTGAATATATAAAGGAAATATAATCCCTTAATCCTACTTAGTTACAAGCTGGCTTGTGTTACCATAAGATGACCCTGTGGCTCTTTGGGCTGTGTAATTTTTTTTGAGCATGCAAATGACATTGATCGCTCTCTCTGCAAGCCGGCAACTCATCTCCTCACACAGTCTTGCACACCTCTAACATTACAGTAACCATAGGAGTTCTCCTCTGTCACCCCTTATTTTCCGTTGCTGAATAGACTCAGATTTATTCTAGTAAACATAAGAACTCTGAAGTGAATGATAGTGCCCGGCATCCTTGACCATATTGCTGTCATGGTAGTAATTTTCCACTGCTCTTTTCCAGCCATTTTATGTAAATTATTTAGAATCGTGTGGATTCACCCATCTATTTAAATTAACTGTCTCCAGTGGTGCTTTCATTACTACAGAGCCTCCGGGCATCCACAGTTTAATTCATAATAGTGCTTTTGAAAAAGAGACTCATCGATTTGAGAGGTTTCCTTCATGAAACAAGACTGCGTGGGATCTAGTTTCTCTTGATCCAGAGACGACTCTTGTTGCCGGGTTTTCAGCCTCCCAACTTGGATAACACCAGCTTAGGTCCCCACTGACTTAGCATTCCCACCAGGGCTCTGACTTAAAGCATTGGATTAATTTGAACTTGACGAAAACACTGGGTGCCTCTTCTACAGACAATAACACTGGGAGATGTTGTGTTTTTTTGAAGAAGAGGAATGGCCAGGACGGAGGGGTGTGGTGAGGAAATGTGCGTGGCTTCATGAGGAACGTCACAGATTGTTAAGAGAGGAACTACAGAGAGAGGGATCAAAGTCACTGATACTCTTTGCTTTCATGTTTTGCCTCCAGAATTAGTGGCAAGAATTCTGATTGTCTTTTCCCCGTTCAGCTTCTTTAAGTTGGAAACTGAGATGAGCTGCTAGAGCCCACAATATTGGTAGGCTTTCTGTTATCCCCTGTAAGAACTCCTAAGCCTTTCAAGATTCCTTTAATTTAGTATCCAGTTCCTCATCACTAGTTGACCAGTGAGCTAAGTACTCAGGACTTCAAAAGCCTTAATAATATCAAGAATGCACTTGTGATATGAAAGACATATCGGTTGGTTACTTTATAATTACCATTACATATTTGCCATTCAGACATTTTATTTTACTGAATAGTATCTGCCAGTCATTTTTTTTTTCTAATGGTGGCAGATTCAGGATCTCTATATTCTAAGAGCAAAGAAATAAAAGTGCACTTACCCCTACTATTTCTTTTTTCCTCTTAGAAATAGGAAATAGGTGCCACTTAAGATTTTATCTATGCACGATAAATAAGTGTAAAGTGATGCATATCCCATGGGGGAGTTTATATGCATTTAATTTCATGCCTAGCTAGTATTCTGTAATGCACGAACTTAAAAAAAAGTTAAAATTAAATTGAAAAATTAATTTCTAAGTTTTGTAAACTTTTTATTGTGAAATGTTCAATAGCAATATCCCAGATAAAACATATTACAAATTATATATGTTTCATGAGACCCTCCCCTCTATGCTAAAAAGGATGGATTTCATAGTCATAAAGACCTGTGCACTCTGTCTCAACATCTCCCCCTCCCAAAGGAATGTAAAAAAAAATAAATGGAACCTGCTCCAATTCTCAATCTAGGAACTGAGAAGTACTCTATCTTCTGTAAAAACTAGGGTGACCAGGTGCCTGGGTGGCTGAGTGGGTTAAAGCCTCTGCCTTTGGCTCAGGTCATGATCTCAGGGTCCTGGGATCGAGGCCCGGATCGGATCCGGCTCTCTGCTCAGCGGGGAGCGTGCTTCCTCCTCTCTCTGCCTGCCTCTCTGCATACTTGTAATATCTCTCTCTCTCTGTGTCAAATAAATAAATAAAATCTTTAAAAAAACAAAAACAAAAACAAAACTAGGGTGACCAACTGCCCCACTTCCCCCGCCAGATTTTCCAGATTCAGGCACTGATAGTCCCAAGTACCCAAAAACACTCAGTCCCAAGCCAATCAGGATAGTTGGTTGCCTTGATTCAGGTGCCTTTCCTGGGAAACTTTGTGAGGCTCTGTGAATGGACAACCAAACAGGTTGTTAAGTACTTAAAATTTTCTTAAAAGATATTGCAGAACTTCTTCCTTTCCACTGAATCCAGCATCAGTCTTTGCTTTCCCTTGTCCCTGTCGCCTCGTTCTTTGAACCACTAGATGAGCTGGAGGCCTGGTTTTCACTCTTATATTTATAATGCTTTAGTATTTCATTTTCCCCAACAAGCTTATGCAGAAAATGCACCTGCTGTGCCTGGTTTTCCAAGAGTTTGTTTTGACTCCTCTGCTCATGATGTATTTACTTTAGCAGCCACATTCTTTCTGCCCACCTCAGCTAAAGAAAAGATCCCATCACAGTATGTCAGAGGCATCACTGTGCAAGAGCTTGCAAACAGCTTCGTGTTACCCTATCTCTGGCATTCACCAAGGGCATGGTATCATTGAGTGGGTCCCTCTTCACTGCCCGTGACCTTCCCCTTACTCACACCCTCTGCTGCTGATTAGATAGCTGTCTGAATCCATGTCCCATGCTGGAGGTCTCACGTATTGCACAGTAAGGAACTAATTAGACTTGAACCTTTAAGTTTTTGAAAAATTGGCAAAGCTGATTTCCATAACTCATGGGGCTGCTTCTCTTTCAATTTCATGTATAATTTCTTTTAAAAATATCTGCCCTCATACTCACATTCTAACACTCTGGTCTAATCAGCTGTGTTATTGCCTAAACAGTTGAAAAGAAAAATTGTCACAGATATACAGGCTGTGAAATTCTTCATTGTTGAAAATAAGACGCATATGTCAGTATTCATTCAGAAGCTGAAATTTGCTTTCCTTGATGCTTTTGAAAGCGTAAAAGCAGTTTCAAATCATCTTCCATCATATAGCTGTCTTTTTAGCAGGTGCAAAAGTACTGTTTCCTAGAAATAATTGAGGCTTGAGCGAACAGCCATGTGCTGATAGATAGAAATTCTGTCCATTGGCAAAGAGGAATACTTTATTAAAATGACTTGTAATAAAGTGTATGTTTAATTTTATCTGCAGCCCGACTGTGTAACATGTGGAACAGTGAAGTGGATATAAACCGTATTCAAATAATACCCTTTAGTGGGGGCTGCTTACCTGGTTTTGTTCTTTCTGGGCTTAGTTGTCCTGACTGTGATAGTCTAGACCCTCAGTCCAGGAGTCCTCGTAAGATTCTTTCACTTGGGACTTTATGAGAGCAAAAAAATGAGTTTTTGAGACCACACATTGTTGAGAATGCACCTTATAGAATAAAACCTATGTAAGTGAAGTAGACAGTTACCATAAATGAAATTATGTAAACCACAGACTCCAAATCACATACAGTTTAGAAGTCGTGAACAGTTTTAGCATGCAGTGGCTGAGAGTGGGCCTTTGTTCCTGGACTGCCTGGTGTCATCTTTCTTCCCAGGTCATCTTTCTGAGTCTGCGCACACTCTTTGGGGGTAGGGGGAGCGGGGAGGACCATTCTCGTCCCACTCAAGTTAGTGCGGCAGTGCTGTCAGAGAATGCAAGTTCTTATCAGAGCATTAGGGACAGTTCTCCGATTCAACATTTGTACCTATTGATGTGTTACATTAACAGGGGCAGGGGGGTTTTGATGGCCAGAGGCAGAAATTCCCTCGAGTTACTTTCGTGGAACAGGGAATTTATTGTAAGGTTGTATGTTGACTGACACTGTAGGAATCAGCTGCTTTCCCATTCTCTTGTGGGCCACATGGTCTCTTTCTCCCGTTGATTCTTCTCTTTATCCGTTTTCTTCTCTTCCCTCTACAGATAGAATTCTTTGACTTACTTATAATTTCCCCTCTCTCATAAGGATGACTCTCCCCTGTGTCTCTGGGCCTCCTTCTAAATTCCAAACTTAAAGCTGCAGCTCTGGACATTCACTGGTTCAGTCTCTTTATTGTTCTGAATTAAAGTCCCAGTGTGATTTGGAATACTATGGATTTTAATACTTGTGTCTCCCACAAGTATTAAACAGGGGAGTTTCTTGAGCATAGGGTTAATGTCTGTATCCTTTGCCACTGTGTACTTACAATGCCTAGCACAAAATAGGTACTGAGTACATATGTTATGAATAAATGAAATATGCAAAAAAACTATCTGAAATTGACTAATAAGAGGAAAGGTTTCCTTTTTTTTTTTTTTTTTTTTTTTGGAGAGAATCTTAAGCACACTCCACGTCCAGCACAGAGCCCAGCTCAGGGTTCAGTCTCATGACTCTGAGATCATGACCTGAGCTGTAATCAGCCGGTTGCTCAACCGACAGAGCTACCCAGGCACCCAGGGAAAGTTTTCTACATGAGCTGAATTGGCTGAGTCTTCTTAAATGCCAGTCGGTTTGGACTGAAGTCACCTTATTCTTTACCTAGTTGCTAAACATTTCTCACAGTTAAACATTTCTTCCTGGCTTTCAAATTGCTCTGCAAATTAAGGTCAATTAAGGTCAAAATGCTCAGTAGAGATCAATGTGATGAAAACATTCAAATAGTAAATGTTGGGAAAGAGATCGTTTCCATGGTGACTTCTGCTTGAGGGAAGCCTCTCACCAACGAGTGAGTCAGCTAACCTATCACCAACTCGTAGTTGTCCAGTTGCCACGAACCTACAATCCAGCCACAGTATCAGTGCTGATGGGAGTAACCCTTGAGTCATTAGTGGAAGGTTCTTATTTTGGCAAGATGAGCTTATAAAAGCAGGTAGGTAGTGGCAGAGTGGTGTGAGAGGGAAGGTATGAATCCAGCTGTTGGAAGCTGGAAATGTGCTGTCCCTTAGTGATGGGATTGCTTTTCTCTTTGTGAGGGCCACAGTTTTCTGACTGTCCGCCCTGTGTGTTCTCAGCCACTCTGCCATGACCCTGACATGCCACTTTGCTCCTTTGTGGGGGGAAAACACTTCCTGATTATAGGCCAGATGTTGGACAAAGTCCTTACTGACAGAAATATGGATACCAGACGCTTCTTGTGTGACACTCCTTCCTTCCCACAATTAAATACTCCTGATCCTTGTTCTTTTTTTAACTGTTGTTTCACACAGTGATCTTTTGGTAGCAGAAATCACCTTAATGTGGTTTTCTGGCATTAATCCTAAACTTTCTTTCCATATTGTTTTATCATGAGACAGGTAACATTTTAACAGACATTCTGAAAATTATCTTAGTAAATGTTATTCCCTTGAATGTAGTTACTTTGGAAAATGAAATGTTTATTCCAATGATATGGTCATTGCCCAAAATGTTTTTTGAACTCCTCTTTCAATGCCATTAACTTGCTTCTCTTGTATTCTGAAGTAAGTGTAATTGAACTTCATAGGAATCTGTGGATAAACATGAATAGGTTTTTGCTATATTCTACATATGACACATATACACTCACCTCATCTTTTTCTTCTAAATAATGAAAGATCTAAACATTTAATGAGCACTCCCGTTTTTGTGCCAATGTCCAAATTTGCACTCTGTTAACTGTGCAGCTCCTCACTTGACTTTAATTTTAGAAACTACCAGTCCAGCCCCTCAGAAGTGGTATTTGTTACTGAATGTTAGAAATGCTATTATCTACATTAAGTGGAATTCTAGGTTTCATTGCCTAGAACCTGAAGCATAAGTAAAATGGATTTTTTTCTTATACCTGCAGGAGATGTTTGATGTTATACTGGATGAAAATCAGCTGGAGGATGCGTGCGAACATCTGGGAGAGTACCTTGAAGCCTACTGGCGTGCTACCCACACGACCAGTAGCACCCCCATGACCCCTCTGCTTGGAAGGAATTTGGGCTCAACTGCTCTCTCACCATATCCCACAGCAATTTCCGGGTTACAGGTATTGTCACTTTCCACCCATGTTTTTTGCAGCCTTACATTGAAGATTCTACAGAGAACTTGATCGGGGTAAAGACAGGATTATCCTTAATGTGAAGAGGGAAACATAGGTGGGCATTATATAAGAAAAAAAAATCCCAAATGTTACCTCGCATGGTCTACCCTAGGCCGACCTACCTACAGTGGCCCTTTCCACAGAACTTTGCTCTCTGTTAATGTATGATGACTTTAACTTAGACAAATTAATCCCCCCATGTCTAAACTCTGCCAGGACACTTCCTACTGAGTGCAACTGTCCGTTACTTCTCCAAGTCACTTCTTAAAGATTATACATTGGTGGCAGTGTAAGGCACCATGGCAAGCTAAGTAAAATGTTTGGGGACAGATGAAGCTTTTGACTGCCCTTACCTCATCCTGCCCCCTCCCCCCAGGCTGCCAGACCTGTCCCCGAGGTTACTTAGTACAGAACGTGGACACGAGTAGAGCCACTCTGTTCAGAAACGGTGACACATCCCTGAGTTTCCTTGGGTGTGTGTTGGCATCCATCTTGGCTGGTGGTGATGGTAGGTGTCCTTTAGGGAAGCTGGGGACAAGTGCAGGAGAAGGAGGTTTTCTCTTCTGCTTTTCTAGTGCTGCACTCAGGGCTAGGTGTGAGGAACCAGAGACACTATGATACAAAGGGACATTTGCCTTCCTACATCAATTATTATTTACCATTTATCACGAGCCTGCTGGAATGTAGCCTAACCCACAGCTGGCTAACGAACTTGTAGTCTTGAGCCCTCTTGTATCGTGACTAGTTTTATATTCATGGATTATAATGATAATTGTAATTGTAGATCACATAGAGTTAACTCTGAAAGAGCACTCTCTGAAATGCTATTCTAACTGTATTACTTTGCTGCAGAATTTCATCTTTGTAAGCAAATAACTGCCCTATAAATGAATAGCTTTTGAGTCTGGAAAAGAACATGGGAAATGTGCTCGTGCAATATGTGGTATATTTGTGTGCACCAGGACCTTCACTTGTCTGGTATCGCTGCCTCTGTGCTAATCCAAGTGTAGCATCTCCATTGACTAGTTTGGATTGGCTCCAAATTGTACACGGTGGGACGAGAAATGGATGTACAAAGCATTATGCTTCTCTAATGTAGGTAGAAGTGAAGTGTGCTTTGTTTATGAGTATAAGACTCCAGACTGATCACCTCTAAGACATCCACCTGCAGTGGTTCTCCCAGCTTCCCTTGAGTTAGCGTGACACCCTTTGTCTTGGACCCTATTTCTCTTAGTGACCATGGGTACTTAATTGTTAGACTCCTGGCTGGGGTTAAAGGCACAGGCTATGGCCGTTGAGTGATTTTCCTGCTGTGTGAAGGTGAGTGTCCCTTAGAGGAACTAGATCTGGGTCCTTGGTCTCATCAGGACCCTGTTTGTTAACTGAGGTGACCTACCGAAATAGAGAGACACAGCTATGATACATATTTTCCCATGATTTGAAGAAAAATGTTGATTAACAGTTTCTGAGCCATCAAATAAGTCTTTGATGGTATTAATTTCAATTAATGGTATTAAAAGAATTTAGTTTATATCTGAAGATAATTTTTATAGGACATTTCAGTTGAGGAAGCAAGAACTGTAAGTATCAGTTAGCCAGCTCTAGAATTATTGTATACTACTGTGGAAAAAAATATTGCTGAGAGCCTTAACATTTATGTATGATGAAGAAACAAACACATTATTTTATGGACAGCACAAATCCTAATTTCATGAAAATATTTTTTAAAGGTATAAGGAGCATTCAGCTAGATAAAGGTGAAGTGTGTGACTTCAGGAGGAGAAGGATTTTATCAGTTTAAGAGAGAAATAAAATAATAGATGCTATTCTTAACTTTAACTTATTTCCCAATAGTAAAATGATCCTCATGTTTGCAGTAGAAGTGGAGTTAGTAGGTCTTCCTAGATACATTAAATTCCATTCAGCAGTTAACTGTCAATTGTCTATTTTTAATAGGAAGCATAATCATGTAGCATTATGTAATTAAATTCATAAACTATTTGCATTTTAGTATCGATGCATGTTGTGCCCCAATAAGATCTTTTGAGTAGACCATTTGTGCCTCAAAATGCTTTATTAATTTATAATAAATTATATTTAGCATTTTATTGTACAGACCCTACTGTTGTACATACATTTACATATTCTAGATGAATGAAACCGACATGATGTAATCAATGAACTATCTGGTATTTTTAGAGTCAGCGTATGAGGCACAGCAACCACTCCACAGAGAACTCTCCAATTGAAAGACGAAGTCTAATGACTGCTGATGAAAATTATCACAATGAAAGGGCTCGGAAGAGTAGGAATCGCTTGTCTTCCAGTTCCCAGCATAGCCGAGATCATTACCCTCTTGTCGAAGAAGATTATCCTGACTCATACCAGGACACTTACAAACCCCATAGGAACCGAGGATCACCTGGGGGATATAGCCATGACTCCCGACATAGGCTTTGAGTCTGCAGAAGCAGACAAAAAATTCATCTGTTGACAATTTGCCATAGCACTGCTAGGATAAACCAATCATCTTAACTTGGCAAGTACAGCACAGTATTTACTGTGCTTATGGGCTGTTGTCATTTGATGCTAAGTAAGGGGCACCAAAAAAAAAAAAAAAAAAGTACATTATGCCCTTAAGTCTAGATGGTTATTAGATGCCCAGTCATATAGATATTTTTAAGCTCAGCATTTACATAACAGTACCTTTTGTTTTCTTCATTAGATTTAGACACATCGATTTGTAATTTAGGGTACTTATCAAGGCACATATAAAATAATTTCCCATGCTGGAAATTCCAAATGACCAGTTCCAGTTGGAACCAATTTATAAACCAATTCCTGTTGGAATTTGGGCGAATCGACTAGAAAGTCTACTTGAGCATGTTGCAGTCAATTTAAAAATTTGAAGAAAAAAACAAAAAAAACCCAAAAACCTAATTAATAAGAAAATCAAAATACCAAAAGAAGCCAAAACTAGGTATGGTATTTATTTGCTGGAAGCTAAATTTACACTCAAAGTTGGAATGTATAAACATTTTAACATATGTCAATGTTGACAGAATGGCTTTTCAAACTTACCAATGTATTGATAGTGCCAAAAACCACCTCAAATTAATGCAGAAATTTTACACTCTCCTCAGATTTTAATATTTTTGTTTCTTTCCTGGCACAGCTATTGTATTCAAAGTGTTTTGCTTTTTGTTTAGTCACCACTGTTAGCTTGTTTGAAGTTGGCAGAAAAAAACTCAAAATTTCTTTAGCATTGAGAGAGAATAATATAGAGAAGCCCAGTCATAGCCGGTCACGGGAAATGGAAAACGGGGTGTTGTTTCCCCTTTCCTACCTCTGAGCACAACTACATACATCCAGGAATCTGGAGTCAGACAGTAAGGATGGTCACAGATCCTCCTGAGTGAGAAGCTAAACATCTCCAGATGGGAATTCATCTCTCCAACTTCCCACAAACATGGGCCGGTATTTCCTGCCAGCACAATTGCGTATCTTTCCATTGCTTCATTCAGTCTCTGTCTTTGAATATGTGAATGTTCTAGCCCTTCCCCAAATTCTTTACAGTCATGCTAAGGACTTTTGTTTGACATGGAAACATTCAATTTCGATATTGAAAGCGGCATTTATACAAAATGATGAAATGAAAAATGTGAAAACAAATGATGAATTTAAAAGCTTGCAATAAAAAGTAAACTCACTAGATTCAGAGTATATTTGTTCACTAAAATTAAAAGCATTTTTATTGTCGAGAATTATAAAGAATTTGGAGATTGAGCTGCTTTATTTCTAATGAACCCTCCTCTTCACCTCTTGAGTCTTGACAGTTTTTCCAGTGACTATAATTACAGAATTGGCGACCTTCTGTCTTATATTATCAAGGAAGCCTTAGATTCGGTCTGATCCAAGGAATTATTGAAATTGACCCTTTTATACAGTACACAAATATCTTTCAGAATAGACTCTTGTTTCTAAAAGTCCACAATGCGTGCATTTTTCTAAAGCCCCAGTAGGAAGAGGCATAAAAATCCCTTTCTACTGGTACATGTCATGAAGCTTATATTTGGAAAACAATAATAACTGATTTCTATTACCTTATTTTCCTCCCACGCCTTTCAATATTTAGGCTTTCAAAGCATATACCTGTTATATAATTTTCCTGACCATGAAAATAAATTCCATATTCTTGATTAGTTATACATATCTTGAACCCTGTCATGACCTCCCATATTCCCTCCCCTCCTGTTCACTGTGCATACTCCATTACGAACCTGTTTAGCTATGATGAGGATGCCTATAATTATGTAAGTTATCTCACATATTTGATACAATTGAAAATATGGGCTCGGTAAATTCTAAAAGTTGACATCTGATATTGGCTTATGAGTTTCTTTTGTCATCTAGTGAACCTTATAGAACTTTCAGTTAAGACATTTAAAAGAGCTGTATCCATTAGACACTTTAATAAACATTTAACCTGCCATTACTGAATACTTTGTTAGAGCACAGAAGAGCATTTTCCAGCAAACAAAAATATATTTATTACATGTACAGCACATATTTGCATGAGAAAGAAAACATTAGCCAAAACATTTTTCTATATGCTTTACTGGTTTCTTGTTTGTGCGCATTCAAGTATTTAATTGCAAAGAGTGCACCAAGGTGATAAATTTAGACTAGACAGCTGTTCAGCTTTTTCTGTAGTAGCATTAGCAATCTGGTCATTTAACTACTTTAAGATATTTACATTTTATGGCAGGTAGCTGCAACAGCATTTACATATATTTCCTAGTCAGCAAGATTATCATATTCTTTCAATTTTTAAAAATCACTTGTTTTTAAAAGCCTCTCAAAGCCTTGTTTCTAAGTCTTCCATGTCATGCTGATAAAGAGAGAGGTCCATTCAGTATCTGTGCACAAAACCAATTGTCATTTACCATCAAGTGTCTGTACCTGTTTTGCTTTGCATTCTTATTCAAAAGCTAACTATCTTGGAAAGGGTATAATGTATATTTTCTTGATGGAAATATTTAAAATTTTACTTTGATTTGGCATATTCTTTTCCATTCCTTTTGTAATAAGTTTATCTTCTCCAAATAAATAAGAGATATACATTTTCCTTTTTTTAAGTGTTAGAGTTTACTGTGTAAATGATACTAAAATACAGATATATACTAAATGAAAATTTTATTTTTGCCAAGCATATCAAGCAACTTTGAAAAATATGTATTCCACAAATACTTTGTTTTTAACTGATTTCATTTCAAAATAGCAAATGATAAGCAGGAGAAACAAGTCTTAAAATGTTTTGAGGCTGTTTTACCTTGTATAAATCACATATTCTATAACTTCAGTATATGTAATATCAGAATATGTAAACTACATATTCTGTAATTTCAGTCTGCGAACATGTAACAGTGTAGACTCATGTGACAATGTGAAAACATAGTTCTGGGAAAAAAGAGAATGCAATTTGTCCATCCTGATGTTAATTCTCAAGGCTGTAATGTGACTCCAGTATTATAATCAATAATGTTATCTTGTTTACTCTAATATTTAAAGCAACACTTGGAAATGTTTATAAATGACTGATGATTCTCTCTTATCTTTATATAGTTCTATTGGAAAGCAAATTGAAATTAACAATTTGGACTGATAGTCTTTCCTAATAAGAGAGTCTTAATTATGTGACGATATGTCATTGCACTTAGTCCTTAATGAAATGGATTTTTTAAATATAAAACAAATTATAAGAAAATTATTTGTTCCTTTTGAATAATTTGTTAATTACTTTAATTATTATTGTTGTTGTTTGCAAAATGTATTTTTGGAATGTTAACCTCTTTTCATACCTGCATACTTGAACTTGTCTTTTGTGTGGGGGCCTTAAAATTCATAATAGGAAGCTAGGGCAGTGAAAGGGAGGGAGAGAAGGAAAATATGCCAAAAGATAGTTTGCAAATTTAAATTCTGAATGAACATATCATAAAATGTTGTTGAGACCCAGGATGTCAGTCAAGAATGTTTCTAGGTAACCTTAATTTGCATGCCACTGTATTTTTTTTTTTAGTTATACAATTTTATTTTGGTATTTGCTAAAAAATAAAAATGATGTAATGCCCCTGTAGAAATTGCCCTATATATTAATATTTATACTACCTCTTCTCTAGAGAAGACAATCTGTCTTTAAAGAGAAAAACACTTTCCAATAAGTAGTGATCAAACTTATCACTCTTACTGCTAACCTAGCTGCAAAACTAGATGCATAAATTCTTAAAATATACTTTCCCTTTAAATTTTAAACTGTTTCCAAAATACTCTTGTCACCCTTCATTTCCTCCATGTTAGTGAAGTTTTCTTTGAATTGGTTCACAGATTATCAGGACACAAGGTTAATTTAAGAAATCAGTCATCACAGGGAACAAAACAAACTGCCAGGGAATTGCCTTCGTGTGCAATTTGTTATAATATCTAGCTCTAAGCCTACAGAGTAGATCCAGAAACTTGATATTTCAGTGCAGCTGGTTTGAAAATTCAAATTTTGTTGATCCTTAGTGTCTCCTGTGAACAGTTAGCCATTTCCTACATAAGAGTTTGGATTATCTTGGACTCCCATGTCACTGGAGCAAACTTCATATAAATGTTCTAAATAAATGGGAATGTACCCCTTATTTCTTTTATATTTCTGCCTTTGTGTTTCATGACAATGTTGCATGTTGTTTTCTTTTTAATTATACAAAATTCATCTTTGAATGACTATATGAATGAAAACATTACAGCAAATTATGTAATAAAATTTGTTTTATTAGTTCCTCATATCTTTAAATATTGTTAATACTCTGTTATTAAGTTACTTACTCAAACTGTGTCTATAGGGCAGAGAACAGGCCACCTCTTTTACATAATTATGATCAAACCAGTCAGTACAATAGTTGTCAGCAGACAACAAGGATAACTTTTTTGTTGTTGACTTAAACAGTCTAGTTAGTCAAATAGTAAAACTGGTTTATATAAGCAGAGAGCTACAGCAAAAATTACTTGTAAAGATTTCTTCTTTTATTAAAATGAACTTTCTCAAATGAAATACATCCTCTTATAGCAACTATTTCTATCTACTTGTGGATGGTTTAATCCCAAATGCTTCCTGTAATTGAGGGACAGTATGAGACTAGAAAATATCTCATCAGATAAGCTTGAACAAGGGCTGTAACTCCCACCTACCATAAGAAACTTACAAATAGGAGTGAATAGCAAGAGTGTTGGAGAGTCATAGATACATATGAAACTTTCTTTTGTTTCTTTTGAAGTATGCAAAAATGTTTGCAGAAAGATGGTAGAAAATGTTACTAATGAATTTAGAGTGGTCTGGGAAGTATACTGATGCATCCTCTTTGAAAATGATAAGGAATTAAAAGGAGAACTTTGTAAGAACCCAAAGTGGCTGGCCTCTAGCTTTTCAATATTTTGTAAGTGTTCTTGGTTATGTTTCAAACACTCAAATTTCTCAACAAATGGCTATGTCTATATTTATGTAGGGGCCACTCTTGCCCTACTTGCATGCCATTTCACACACTTTTAACTGAAGTCGGTGTGAATTCTGTATGCATAAGGGATGTATCGAAGATGCAGGATCATTAATGCTATATTGTTGCATACTATTTTTCATATGCCTTACAACATTTTCTGGGACGTTATTAAAATGAAAGCATTTTATTGCCAAAATAAATCTATGTTGTTACTTGTTATCTGCATTAGCAGTAGAAAAATAATGTAGCAAAACATATATTGTATAGTACAAAATTATAAAAGATATATATTTTGCCAATAATATGAAAATAGATTGAGGAGAAAGAAGCACATTTGTTATAGCACAAACTTATAACAAAATCCACTGTTAAATTTGGCAGTCGTATTTTTTAAAAGTATATAGATTTAATTCTAAGTTTTATCAGATTTATTTCATCTACCATCTTTTTAACTTGCTGCTTGATACTTTTCCAGCAATTTGCTTCATAGCCTTGCAATCTGTGGATGTAATTTATTTTATTTTATTCCCTTGCATAAAACTTATTAAATGTTATTTTGTGATAAGACCCATACTAAATACTGTTCTTATTTCTGTTCCTTCAGTAACAACTACAAAAACTAATGGTACGTGAGCTCATAGGGCTCCTCTAAATTTTAGACATGCTTGAAATGCTTTGTATTTTTCACAGCCTAAAGTCAGAATGCTATATAAAAATGTCCCAACAACAACAAAAAAGTAAATTAGTTAGGGATTCTTTAATTTGTTTTGTACTGAATACTATTTTGAAACATAAGTTAAAGCCATTAGCTTGTCGGTTTTTTTGTTGTTGTTTTGTTTTGTTTTGTTTTTTGAAGGGGTGGCGGGAGGGAAAAACATAATTTTATTAATGCTAAAAATAAATAAGGCAAGTTGATGTAAAATGATTTTATCAATTATTCTGAGGGCTGTTGATATCCCAAGCTATTGCTATATCTCCAGGTACAAAGTGGAAAAAAAAATACTGCCTTTGTCAAATAATTGTTTCCTTTCTTTAAATTTTAGTTATTTATTTTAAAAATTTACTCCCTTTTATTTTTATTATATAGGTAAATGTGTAGCATTCTACAAGGCATGCTGGGTAAAATATACTATGCAAATGTGTACAGTGCTGCATGTTTTGTTCTCCCTCTGCTTTAGTGGCTTTAAAGAAAAAAATGTGTTGTTATTTTTGTGAACAAAAACATTCAACAAAGAAAATGCAGAGTGCATGCATAGAGTATCCTAATTTCTATGGATTTGTTTTATGGAATTTAAATGTGTACAAACCAACTGCGTTAATTTTTTCTTTTATATAATAAATGAGAAAACACTGAAACCAGCGTTATACCTCTGCTTTATATTATTCTAGAGATACTTATATTATTTTAGAGGTATGTTCCTATACCTCTTGCAGGAAAAAAAAAGTCTAAACATTCACTCTCACAGCCCAGATTCAATTAAGTGACGATTTCCTGAATACTCTGCTAGGTGCTATGAGTTACTACAAAAGAGTATCATATTAGGAAGAGTGTGTAAATTAAATATACACACCCAAAATAGAATATATTAAAATATATGTGCAGATAGGATCAAATACAATATAGAAAAATAAACTAGATAAACTAGAAATCCCTAAATGATGAATGTAAGAGTTATCAGACATTTCCAAAGGTATCCTGTACCCATAAACATTCCATGGATGGCATATAACTTATGACTTGATATTTCATGTGCTCAGTGTCAGGTGACCATGTTATGACTTGATTGACATTTTACTTTTCTCTCAATGCAGTGCATAAGAAGTTCAAAAGAAAGGTGTGCTGTGTCGATTATTATCCTTGTATTAACACTATGCAGTGACTTATTGCAGCCAAGTTATTTCACAAACATTATCTTGTTTAATCCATCTGACCATCCTGGAAAATAGACAGGGCAGAGATTATTAGGCCCAACTACAAATGAGGAAACCAAAGATCATTGTAACTTTTCTCTGCAAAGTACTTTTACCTAAAAATACATATATCAAATGCTTTTAAGCTGGCATACAAAACAATGCCAGGAATATAGTAAATGTTGACTAAATGAATGGTAGTTTTGTTATTGGAGAAATATTCGATAGGGCTGTCCTATCTATCAAGGCATTTCAACCCACAATCCGAATCTCCCAAATGGGAGGATTGCGCTCACTGCAAGGGACTCTGTCGACCCAGCCACATGCCTGAAGCCACCTCTCTGGTCATCACCACATCTCTTCTACTAGGATGAGTTCTGGAGAAACATCTTGTTGTCCTGTCATACAACATGCAGATTAGTATAGCGGTTAGACTGTAGGCTGTAACTCTTGCCTCTGTTCAAAGCCTAGAGCTGGCAGTAACCAGCTATTAGCTTGGGGCAATCACTTAACTTGCCTGTACTTCAGTCTGTTTCTGTAGAGCAATTTTCCTTGTGGTTACAGGTCACATTCTCTTGTTTCTTTGTATGTCCAGTAATTTTGTTACTGGATTCGAGATACTGTAAATTTTCCATTGTGGATGACTTGATCTCTAAAGAATGCTGGACTGATTTTGACAGGCAGTTGTAGATGAGTTTGAGCCTCTCACGATTTGTGTTGAAGCTCCTTTAGGACTGGTCTAGAATAGGACTTTTCTCTTAGGCTAATATAGCTTCCCTTCTAAGGTCTCTGGGGTATCTACTGAATGTCCCAAAAATGTAGTGCATACTCTTCACTCTGACTGAAGGGAACTCCAAATGATTCCCGGTCTTTAGTGAGCTCTAGGAATTATGATGTTTCACAGCTCCCTGGTGTTTATTTTTTTCTTAGAAATTGCCATTGGCCAGCCTCGTGAAGTTTCTGCACAGGTACAGGTTGATACACGTCAAAAACTCAATGGCTCAACCCATTGAGCAGGTTTCTGGAGCTTTTCCCTGTATAGCTCCCTCCTCTCAGCCGCTCTGCTTCACAAATTCTAGCTACCTTGATCTCTTCCAACACTGATTCAACTCAAGGAAAGTGCTGTGTTAGACTCAATTTGAGTTCCCACCCCCTCGGCCACTGGTTAGGAATTGCCTCCAGGCAGAAAATCCAGGTAATGGTTAGACTCATCTCATGTGTGTCTCTTATCAGGGATCACAATCCTGTGCTGTGTGTTGTCCAATATCTGAAAACAGTTGGTTTCTATATTGTGTCCAGTTTCCTGTTTGTTAGTGATAGGAGGGCAAGTCTAGACCATCTACTCTTGTACCTGGAAGCAGAAGTCTCTTTAATGATATTTTGCCCACTTCTATAATCATGGATAAATTAATCTTTAAAAAATTTTATAAGGAGTCTGTTTTCACAAATAGCTTCATACCACTCAACAAACACTTCCAATTACTTCCATAGTTGATCCATATTTGTATTCCATCCATAGATCCTATACTTGGACAATATTGCATTAGGTAAATGCCCCTTTTACTCTTTTTCCTTTTTATTTTGAGAGACACTTAGAAAATAATCTGGCAGACTAAGCCCTAACTTTGCAAGTTAATATGGATAGGACAACCATTTAATAAGTGGACAGAGATAGGCGGGGAGTTTGCAAAATGTCTTAGAGCTGTTAAAAGCACCACCAACAGTGAGCAAGAATGGAAATATTAAAGAGTAGATGTAAATTAGTTATGCAAACAATACTGTTGCTTTTCTAAACAGCCTAGAGAGTACTTTATTATATAAATATAAACATAACATAAAATGGATTAATATAGTAATTTTCTTTCCTTTCATATATCTCCTCTAACTCTGGCTTTTCAACCATAAGCGCCCCAAAAGTCAAAGGACTTTTTCTTGCACAGTTGTTCAAAAAGAGACACATTTTAGTCATCAATATTGCCCTTTGCTTTACAGGTACAAATTTTCTAGCTCAGTTAAGAACTGTAGACTCTCAGGGACTTACTTGTATTTTTCTATATATTGAGACAAGATACTTTATGACTAGTAGATGTGGGGAGAAAAGATGTAGTTTATTGTTGATTTTATTTAATTTCATTCAGCTTTTGAGGATGGAGTGTCAGAACAGTCCAAAATGCCTTTTACGGCTTCTCTACTTCTTTCTTTCTCTTCCTTTTTTACCAAGGTTCAGGAGAATAGCAGGGGATGGAGCCGTTTCAGATTTCTTTGTGAAAGAGAAAAAGTAAACACCCTTACTTTCTTTTTTCCTACCTCTTGCCTTTAACAAAACTAGAGACTAATTATCAGATTATCAGATGACCTTGTCATCGGATGACCTAGAATCAAAGAAAGACCTTAGAGACAAACTCACTGCTTTTCCATATGCGAAAATAGAGGCCTAGCTAAAAAATAACACGTGGAAGTAGAACTCTGAAATCACGGAACCTAATGATTCACTTCTATTGTAGTTTTCAACTAGATGTCCCATAGCAGAGGGTTGATCAAATGCTGTGGCACTTGCATAGCATGGGACATAGCGATTCTAGGTGTACAGGCGCGAAGACTGGAAGGGCAGAGAAAATATTTGACCAGGTGTTTAACCAGTTTGGAATAATGGAAATTGCAGCTGGAAAGGCTAATTGGGGCCATATTCTGGAGAAAAGGGAGTATCTAAGGTTTTTGGACTCTTCTGCTCAGTTTTAGTGGCCACCACAGATTTTTTAATATAAGAGGAACTTGATCAAAATCGTTGCTCGGGGCAAGACTGACTCAAAAGTGGAGGGAGATTGGAGAGGGAAGAGCCCTGAGGTCCAAAGACTTCTGTCAGACGACTGCTGTAAGCGATTGTGTAGATAATGCTACTGGCTTCAGCGGGACGTACGCGGCCAGCGGTTTGAGACAGACAGCGGTTTGAGAAGCTTCCGTCATAGAACTCCCCCCCCCCTGCGGGGCAAGACGTGGAACTTTCGGTGTAGGGCGTCTGAGAGACTGCGGATGGGCACTAGGTACTCAACCTATTTACATTATGGTTCTGTCGAGGAAATGCAGGGGAAAATAGAAAACTGGCGAGGACGTTGAAGCAAGCAAGCAAGAGCGATCTGCCATAAGCGCAGCCCATTCTACCTCGATCCCCGGGCTACTCCCGCAGCCTACAGGTCGCCTCATTTCACAAATAAAAGAGGGCTAAGCGGGCGCCCTTCCCCAGGCTCCGCCCCTCTGGCCGCGCGCCTGCGCCCTCGCGTCCCATCCGTCTCGCCTCTCTCCTCCCCCGCCCGCGTGGTCGCCGCCACCGCAGCCGCCCGAGAGGAGCTGGGGGAGGACGGTGGCCCGCGAGGCTCGTCGCAGACAACGCGGCGGCGATGTCCGCGAGCCAGGCGAGGGCCGCGGCGGTAGCGGCGGGGCCTCGCACGCGGCAGGGCGGCCTGGGCTTCGGCCTCCCTCCGGTTCCCAGGAAGCGAACTGGCGGCCAGCGCGGGAGCAGCAGCAGTAGCAGAGGCGGAGGCTCCGGCGCGTCTCCTGCCTCCCCTTCAGCCTGAGCCGGGGGAGGCCAGGCGGCCCGGGTGGCTGGAGGGGGTCCGCTGCCCAAGAATGGGAATTCTCTTCACCAGGATATGGAGACTCTTCAATCACCAGGGTGAGGGGCGCGGGCCGAGGGCGTACGGGTGGAGGCGAGGGTCAGCCCTGGCTGGCTGGGTGTGTTTGGGGGGAGGGGGGGGTCTCCGAATACTTCCGGATTGTGGGCGGTACGGCCGCGC
Source organism: Ailurus styani (assembly GCA_002007465.1). Classification (NCBI taxonomy): domain Eukaryota; kingdom Metazoa; phylum Chordata; class Mammalia; order Carnivora; family Ailuridae; genus Ailurus; species Ailurus styani. The sequence goes on along the minus strand of LNAC01000138.1, from coordinate 902,437 downwards.
GCCGGCTCCGCGCCGTGTCCGGGCGGCGTGGATGCGGGCCCGGGGTCCGTTCAGTTCCCACTCCCGAGTTCGGGAATGGCTTTTTTTTTTTTTTTTTTTTTTTGGTCTTAAGGGACATTCTTGAAAAATCCATTCTACAAATGCACCCATTGCTCCGATTTCGATTTGGAGTCGGAAAGGTTTCGTGCCCCACGTCGGACGTCCCTGAGTGGAACGGCCTGGCCTATCTTGTAGCCCTTTTTCCTCCAGCAGTTGGGTTTGGACACCACGGAGAAATGCTGGCTCTCGGGCGAAGGTTGTAGGTTATGGCCAGAGCCGCAACAGTGAGCGATGGAGGGTTGCAGAATGCGGAAAACATGAGGAATCGCTCTTGTCGAATACACCTCGGGTTTATGAACCCTCCCTTTACCTCTATTTCCCCCCCACATCCCCCCCTTGGGGAGACTAATGCATCCTCATTGGTGATGGACTGCTCTCCTTTTTCCATGTTTATATTTGTGTGTAAGGTTAAGCTTAAGATCATATTCATGTTGATTAAGTAGAGGGTGTTGTGGGGGGCTGGGTTAAAAATGTTTAAGTATTAATCTGAAAGCATTTGAAAACTTGCCATATGAAACATTTGTTAATGTAGGTAACTAGCAAGTTACCTACCTATATTATCATATGGGAGATACTTAAGTTCATCTGAACTCAAACACTGCCTCGAAATGCCTATCGGGTTTATTAAAATTTGTTACAAAATGAGTGTCTGAAATACAACTTTAACAGAAGACTCCATAGTCCTTGAGATAAAATATAGTTAGTGATGTTCATTTGTTTCTTTTTTAAGTCAAGTTGGGTGCTTTATCATTTTTGCTGTGAGTAACTTGGTTTTTCTCTCAGGTAAGTTTTCCAATAAAGACTTAAATGAGTGGTGGCATCTGTTAGGTACAAGGTATCCCCACTTCCTCCTTCATGATCCAACTGCTCCTGTAAGGTGATGAGAAGGGAGCAGAACTGAACTTGGAATTGCTTATATATGTTTAAAAAAAAAAGAAGAAGGTAGTGTAGATCACATGATACTCCATGGAAGAGCAGTATTTCAAATGATTTTTCTGATATGGGTATTTTTCATAAAGTAGAGAAAACCAGTTTTAAACTGCATTGTCTCTGGCTAGCTTTTTTGTTGGAAGAGGGGAAGTAAGCCCCAGTCATTAATTTGGGTTTAGATGTTCTCAATGTAGAAGGCCAGGGATCTTGACTCAGTGACTGTGGAGCCTACAAATCTTGAAAAGGTAATCTCTAGGTCTCAAGAATGGCAACTTTACATTGCTGTAAAATTGACGTTATGAGTTGTAGATAGGATCTATTCTAGTTTTAAGCTCCGTAATTTTTGTATTATTTTTAGCCAAGCTAGTATTTCAATCTGCTATGAAATTTATATTGCTTGTTGATTGAGCTCTAGTCCTGCAAGAAAAATGAGGTATCTCCACGTTCTGTTTTGAGTCAATGATAAAATTATTTGTGTTTGTAACTTAAGAAGGAATTAGAGCTTTGCCAAAAGCTCCTTGCAGGTAGGTAAATAATGAGGATATTATTGCATCATTACTACTAAAAATTGCTAATAGCGGTGTTCTTGTTGCCTGTATTTTGTGGTTATTTTTGATTGGACACTTATTTCAGTGTTGGGAAATTAATAGAGGAACTAATCGAGTTAAGTTTTAGAAATTTAGATGTCAAAATATTGTGAAAATGTGAATAAACTATTCTGCTAAATGATGTGGTTGTCATCAGTAGGGTCACTTTTCACAATATTCACCATTAAATCTAACGTCCGATACTTAGTGGTCGTTTTGGTTCTTTTAAATTGGAAATATATGTATCATATGTATTTTATATATGTCAGATGTATCTTGGACGCTTTATTTTACCTTCAGAAGATATGTAACACAATCCTATGTCCTTTTCACATAAACTCTTGAAAGAGTTTAGGGAATTGGAGAATTGGCTATGCTATGAAACTTAAACCATACTATATCTCTCTTCTCTGAAACACCTTTAGAGTAATCTCAGTTTTAGTGTAACTTGGTCGAGTGCACAGTGAAAGCTTGCATACTGCTCAAACTTGAAAAACCAGAGGTTGCCTTTAGGTGATATTTGAATTCCGTAGATTATAAGCTTTGTCCCAGATGCTTGTTATATGGATTATTTAAAGAAAAAAATGTTTTCAACGTTCTTAATTGGCTATTTTTCCCCTCAAAAGGAGGAAGGTGAGGTTCCAGTGATATTTTTTCCCTGGGCCGTGTGCCTGGTAAATGCCAAATTAAAACACTGAAGAAATATGTTGCAGATAATTGGTCTTATTAAAGAAGGGATTGGTGGGGCGCCCGGGTGGCTCAGTTGGTTAAGTGTCTGACTCTTGATTTCAACTCAGGTCATGATCTCAGGGTTGTGAGATGGAGCCCAGTGTAGGGCTCTGCACCAGCTCGGTGCTGGACGTGGGGCCTGCCTAAGATTTTCTCTCCCTTGGCCCCCTCCACCAAAAAAAAGTAAATACGTAAAATAAAGAAGACATGGGCATAATTTTTTTCTTTGATTTTCCCCCCTTTTGTTTCTCAGTTACTAAACTGTAAGTCCTTACTATATTAGGACTTTGAAGAGTTGCCGCTTATATCTTCTATTTTTATTTATTTATCTATAAGATTTTATTTATTTATTTATTTGACAGAGCACAAGTAAGCAGAGCAATAGGGAGAGGGAGAAGCAGACTCCCTGCTGAGCAGAGAGCCCTATGTGGGATTCCGTGCCAAGACCCTGAGATCACAACCTGGGTGGAAGGCAGATGCTTAACCAACTGAGCCACCCAGGCGCCCCGCCACTCATGTCTTTCAATATAGAAAGGCTTGTGATCCGTGGTTTATTAAATATTTTTGAGCACCTGTTTGTGCCAGGAATTTTTTTTTTTTTTTTGTAGGTGGTGAGGATAAAGCAGGGAACAAAACACACAAATCCTCCCTGTCTTTATGGAGTGTTCATTCTAGTGTGGGGAGACAGAAAATAAGCTAACTTCAACTCTGTAGAAAATAATAGCAGTTAACATTTGCTGACTTACGCATGGTTAGGGTCTAAGTGTTTTACAGAGTTAGTTGATTTAGTCTTCACAACAACCCTACAAGGAAGATTTCTTCACATTTTGCAGAGACAGAGAAAGAAACTTTACGTAACTTGTTTAAGGCTCTGCAGTTAAAAGAGATAGACCTGGGATTTTAACCAATTTCATTTAGTGCCATAGTTAGTGTTCTTTAAAAACAAACAAAAACTGGGGCGCCTGGGTGGCTCAGTGGGTTAAAAACAAACAAAAACTGTCTTTGTATAAGAAGAATTCACGTTAGCTCAGCTTAGGTGAACTATGAATAAGTTGTGAAATTTCCTTATTGATAGTCTGTATTGCTCTTCTGACTGGGTTCTTGGGAAAGTAAGTTATGAATGAATGTTGATGAAGCTGTCTGTGCTGCTGGAGTCTGGTGCTGGGAAAGCCACCTCTGCTCCTGTTTTTTATTGTATGGGAGTTCAGATATGTAGAAGAGTACTTACGGAAGCTCAGTAGCCAAAGGGATGGACTATGACAATAACGTTTAAGTCTAAAATCATCCTTCTTGCATGCTCTGTGGATATGGAACTGGATCCTTTAAATATTTTTCTGTTGCCAAGTGGCACAATATTAAGCTTTATCAGTAGACGGTATTGGAGGGACATTACAGGAGGAAAGAGTTTTTCTTCCTGGGTACAGTGTGCTTTCAGCAGGTTCTGCCCTGCTTTATTTATTTATTTTAAGATTTTTTATTTATTTGACAGAGAGAAACACAGCGAGAGAGGGAACACAAGCAGGGGGAGTGGGAGAGAGAGAAGCAGTCTTCCTGCCAAGCAGGGAGCCCCATTCGGGGCTCGATCCCAGGACCCTGGGATCATGACCTGAGCTGAAGGCAGCCGCTTAACAACTGAGCCTCCCAGGCACCCCAGGTTCTGCCCTGCTTTAGGAGTGCGAACACCTTCTCTAGTGGCTGGCTCCTGCTCTGCGTAGTGGTTAGCAGCTGCCAACAATTTCTAGCACCCACTTTAGTTGAGTTCAGCATGGAGGCCCTCTGGCAAAATACCTCTCAATGAAGTTTTCCCCAACACCCTAGAGGGAGAACTTCCAGCAAGATCCACACACGAGTGCCCACAGCTACTTCTTGCACCATTCAGTGAGCCGCAGCCAGGTCCCAATGAGGTCTGCATCTCAGTCCTAGAAGGTGGGGGGAAGCTCTGTCTCAGCCGCTGAGTGTGGTGGATTCTCCTTGCATTTGTCAGTCCCATATTCTTTAGAGTTATTTTTTATTAGCCAATCCCTCATTACTTTGACCCTCTTTAATAGTTATTTTCTTTATATTAAACTTTGCAAGTTCAGATTATTGTGTTTTCTCTTTCCTGGTTGCATGTCTAGTTTTGTCATGTCATTACTTTTCATTCAGCAATCTCTTAGTGCGAAAGAGTTGTTTTTTCCTGAAACTTCACTACCATTGTTATAAATAGCAAGTTAGTTTTCAAACTTTTTTGCTGGTGATAGTTTTAGATTTTGAAAATGGAATTTTTAATACAAAATGACTTGATCAAATATTTCCTTTCGAATATCTTTATGTCTTCCAGATCTGATTTATTTCTTCATACTCTCTTAAGCACTAGTTTTATTCCAGACTGTGCTAGGGAACCGGAGAATGATCGAGAACATGACAAATGGATTTTTTGCTCTCTGTAAGATAAAATTAGGGTTTCATGTAGTTTGGCTATGAGGTAAAAATGAAGAATCAGGGTGGCTCTCAGTTTATCTGCCTTAGTATTTGTGGTTTTTGACTTTGCTGTGATTCACAGAGATAGAAGACCTCCCGAGTGACAGTGACATCTTTTCATGTAATTTACTGACTGGTAGGTGGAGGAATATATATATTGACTTTTAGAACCTGGCAATAAATGGAACTGGTAGGCTGCCTGGGTGAGTCAAGAAAGAAGTGAAGCTGGGAAACAAGGAACATTGTCATATGACAAAACAGTGAAGTATTGGCTGGGAAACTGAAGCCTAAAAGATAATTCAGAATTCTTTCCAAGCATTGTAACAGTGGATAGTTGTGTGGCCTTATCTGAATATAACTTTAAGAATGCTGTGGCATAGATAGTCTAAAAGAAAAATCATACTAAGCACTAAACCTATAATGAACACACGCATCAAAGAATCGGAATAGCCAAAAGTTTGGTTACATTTGCCCCTAATAACATTATCTCTTAGTATGCATGTTCTATTTTAGGTTTTGAGGAGTATTTGTTTTGGAGTGCCTTATAACACTTTGGCTACAAATTTAGGTTTTGTATACAATTCTCTTCCATCTTAGTAATGGGAGGAATAGGCTGGGGTGGTGAAGGAGCCTAAGGATTTCCAAAGGCAGTTGATACAGGATTAGAAAGTCTGAAAAATCTAACCCTGTTGATAATAAACTGGCTTCTTAACGTGAGATTGGCACCTGTATCTTTGAGCCTATTACACACCTTAACTGACTGAGCCACCCAGGCTCCCCTCTTTCTTTTCTGTTAAAAATATTTTAACTCTTTTAAAAAACCTCGTGTGTTCAGTACATTAGTTTGCCTTCCTTGATGGACTATAGAATGTTTTAAGAGTTTGGTGAAATGTTTACATATTTATGCATTTTTGGTGACAAAAGAATTTACTGAGTTTGTAAAATGAAATACAAGAAAGAGGTTTCCAGTTTGGAGAATGGTATGACCTGCTTTATTACTTCCCCTATCACTATCTTTGATACTCTTTTCTCCTGTTTTCCAACATGCCAGACAATTCTCATCTTGTGCCATCCACCATACCTTCTCTCCCCAGTGCGCTTTCTTTATTTCTAGGCACTACTGAAGAAAGACTTATAGCCATTTAAATCTTTATCCATCACAGATCATGTTACCTAATTTCAGCTTATTGATTCTCTAGTTCATTCTGTACAGTGGCTGTAAAACCCCATCCTGTCCTCAGCAGGCAACTAACTTGTGTTATGAGAAAATGGAATCTTCTGGTATGAGCCTCTTCTGCCATGTGCTTTTTTCTCAGTCTGTCCGTGTCTTTGTGTTATTGCATAGTGGTTGTGTTCACAGCCGTTTTATCTTATTTATCCTGTTCATCTTATGGTCAGGTATGATAAAGACTTTTTCTGGGGCGCCTGGGTGGCTCGGTCTGTTAAGCATCTGCCTTCCACTCCGGTCATGATCTCAGGGTCCTGGGACAGAGCCCCACATCAGGCTCCCTGCTCAGTGGGGAGTCTGCTTTTCCCTCTCCCTCTGCCTACCCTCCCCCATGCTTGCTCGCACATGGGCGGTCTATCGCTCTCCCTCTCCCCCCCAAATAAATAAATAAAGAATCTTTTTGTAGTATTTTTTTTTTTTGTCTAGTTAGTACTTCCTTATACAAGTGGCGGAAAAGTACTATATTTGAAATCAGGAAATAAGTTCTGTTGGGGATGGCTAAAATAAGGAGACTGCTTTAAAAAACAAAACCAGGTGAATTTTCACCTTAAAAGCTATCATTTTAGAAGGCCGGAGAGTTTTTCTACTGACGTGTCCGCTAGTACTCAAAATACATATTGAAACTCCTTTTAGAATTGCCTAAGAGACAAATCTTTAAATCATTCTTACCATTTAGGGATCATAACTCCTTTAACAGCAAAAAGATAGCACCCGTTTTAGCTTTTACTTTATGATGGCTGAAATAATATCAAGTGGCTCTCGTCTCCCTTTAAAAATCAAAATCATCTTCAGCGGTTAAAGGTTCTGCAACCTTTGGGAATGCTCCAAAACAGTGTACCTCAGGCTCTGAAAGCAGTTACAAAAGAGGAGCAGCAAAATACTTTGAAAAATGGTAGTGTGGTTAGAATAACAGTTTAACCTCTCTAAGTGATTAAGGACTTTGTAAGAGACAATGCATTTGTTTGTATTTGGGGTCTCTATGTGTTACTTGTACACACACACATTTTTTTAGTCATTCTTTTCTTGCCTTTATTTGTATCGTTTGTTTTTGCTCCTGTTAATTTTATACTTTCTTAGAATTTTTTTTAAGATTTTATTTATTTGTCAGAGAGAAAGAGCGCGCGCATGCACATGCGCATAAGCAGGGGCAGTGGCAGGCAGAGGGAGAAGCAGGACTAAATCCCAGGACCCTGGGATCACCATCTGAGCCAAAGGCAAACGCTTGACTGACTGAGCCACCCAGGCGTCCCTAGAATGGTATTTCTCACATTGGTCAGAGTAATTGTGTTTTCTTCCTGAGTATTGGCAAGTCTCTAAATTTAGTCCTGTAGCTAATACAAGGGGGGTTACAAAATGGTATTTCTGAAACCAAAAATAGCTGACATTTTGAGAATGATGTATTTTTTAAAGATTTACTTAGCATGGGGGAGAGAATCCCAGACTCCCTGCTGAGTGCCTCTGAGAATGATATTATTAAAAATTAGTATTCAGGTAGGAAGCCAAAAACGTTTATCCAAGTCAGAGATTAGGGTATAGCATGATGTGAATTCTGCTTAATTAAAATGTTTATAGGTGCTTGTATTAATAGAACTGAAAAAGCGGTAGGCCATCAAAAGAAGAATGCTTAACTTGGGGACATAGAAAAATACAGAGTAAAAGAGGCAAAACTGCCATCCCATTTGAAAACTTTTAAGGGGAGGGGCGCCTGGGTGGCTCTGTCTCTTAAGCATCCAGCTCTTGATTTCAGCACGGGTCATGATCTCAGGGTTGTGAGATTGAGCTCTGCATTGGGCTCTGCACTCAGCAGGGACTGTGCTTGAGAGGATTCTCTCTCCCTCTGCTCCCACTCCCCTGTGCGCTCCTCGCTCGTTGGCTTTATCTAAAATAAATAAATAAATCTTAAAAAAAAAAAAGCTTTCCAGGTGAAAAGGTGCCTTGCTTAAAGAATTCAGTAGTCTTGGGGCACCTGGGTGACTCATTCCTTAAGCATCTGCCTTCAACTCACGTCATGATTCCAGGGTCCTGGGATCAAGCCTGGCATCAGGCTCCCCGCTTGGCAGGGAGCCTGCTTCACCTTCTCCCTGTGCCTGCTGCTCCCCCTACTTGTGTGCTCTCTCTTTCTGTCAAATAAATAAATAAAATCTTTAAAAAAAAGAAAGAATTCAGTAGTCTGGCTCTAATGCAGGTATGTCCCTAACGTGAAGACGGATTTATCCACTCATTGCAGCCTATAAAATACTGCCTCTGATGGGATTCTGTGTGGTTCAAGACCTGATTTTAATTCAGCCACCCTATATTACCTTTTCTTAGGCTGCACTTGTCAGGTAGTTGTGAATATTTGGTCTCATTGTATGTTACTCATTTTGGCATTCTTGTTTACTTGTGAGTCACTTCTGTGAATTGCCTTCTCTGAGTCCTGTCTACTCCAAGTAGCAGAATTGAGTTTGTGGACCTGGGAGATGAAGGACCATACACTAGGCAAATTCACCAGAACAGTGTCACCCGATGAGGCCTTTTGGTGGTTATTCAGCTGAACTTACCTTAGCATGCCCTCTATATATTATTAACCCTTTATTTAAAATAAGTATCATCTTTGTAGTTGATCATTTTCTCAGTTGCTTTATCGTAGTCATCTCTAAAGATTAAGTAGAGTGGAACCTGCATCTTTAAAATTATTTTTAAGAACCTATATGGGGCAATGTGGTCATGTCTCTTTAGAACCCTAGTGGTTCTAAGTTGCTTGCCTTTTCTTCAGAAAGATGAGTGATTGGATAAAATAGACTGTATTAAAATTTTCTGTTGATCTTCCTATTTTTTTTTTTATAATAAGAGGAATTCCCCTCCATGGTAAATGACAACTATTTGGAAAACCTCTACCATCTGATTGAAAAGGCTTTTCTTAAAGATATCCTTACTGTGACATGTTATCCTCAACTTATTTATTGTTTATATTTATAATCCTCATTATTTATAGGACGAATATGAATTAATTCAACATTTAGAGTACCTTGTGCCAGGAAAAGTTGTAGTTACTGGCATTATAAAGATGATTAGCATGGGATCTATATGCTTGAAGGGTGCCTTATTAAGCTTTGAAGATTGGTGTATGTGTAAACAATTATGATAAGAGGTGTGTTAGAGGTGTTGTGGGAAAGCATGCAAAAGTGATTTTTGGGGGAAAACTAAATTTAAAAGATTACTGGAAATTGCCTAGAGGGAGAATTGGAGAAGGCAATTCCAGCTCAGGGAAAAACTGAGTAGAGGTATAAAAATGTTTGTTGTGAAGATGTGTGGCTTATATGCGGAGAATGGCTTGAAATTCAGCTTAGATACCTGCTGTAGTGGTGAGAGATAAAGCTGAAGCCTGATCAGTTATGACTGTCTATTTACTAGGCTGAGAACCTGTGCCTTGTCTTCCTGTCAAAATGGAGAACTGTCATTTATTTTTTTTTTTTCTTAGGAGAGAGGGCGTATGCAAGTGGAGGCAGGGGTGGCAGAGGGAGAGAGAGAATCTTAAGCATGAAACACAGGGGGCTCAATCTCATGACCCTGAGATCATGACCTGAACTGAAATCAAGAGTCAGACACTTGGACTGAGCCACCCCGGTGTCCCCCCGCAGAACCATCATTTAACTAAAAGTGGTGTTAACCAGCTTTTAGTGTAGAACAAATAGAAACAGTAGAAAGGTGGATTGGAGAGAGTCCACTAGGGAAGGTTTTATAGTTAGAAATGAGGAGGACTACGGCTAGGACAGTCAGAGGTTCAGGATATGTTTTTGAAGGGGAATTCATAGAACTTGGTGACAAATTAGATGTTGGGATTGAGGGAAAGACTGAATAAACTTCAGGGGCATCTGAATTCATGGTAATGCCATTAAGTCAATTAGGTATGATAGAATTAGAAAAAGACTTGAATGTTGGGTTTTGGATGTGTTGAGTGGCACTGTGTCTGTCCACTAGGTAGGTTGGAGTTCAGGAGAGATTTGGAAACATGGATTAGGAACTGTCTTTCTTAGTGGTTGGCACTACTCATATGCTATCTTAATCATTATACAACCCTGAAAGATAGATATTGTTGTCCCTGTTTTATAGCGAGAAAACAGGGTTAGAGAAATAAGTCATTTGCACAAGGTCACACAATTACAGATATTTTCCCATAGTGCTTGTGTCATCTACTGCCGTGTAACAAACCACTCCTAAATGTTGTGACTTAAAGCAATAACTTTTAATTATCTCTCATGGTTCTATGATTTAACTGAGCTCAGCTAGGAAGTTCTAGTTTGAGATTCTCATTCGATTGCACTTGGCAGCTAGAACGAGAGTCATCTATAGCTTGACCTGGCTGCATATCCAAGATGGCTTCTTTTTTTTTTTTTTTTAGATTTTATTTATTTATTAGAGAGAGAGCGCATGAGAGGGGAGGTCAGAGAGAGAAGCATACTCCCCATGGAGCTGGGAGCCTGACTTGGGACTCGATCCCGGGATACCGGGATCGTGACCTGAGCTGAAGGCAGTGGTTTAACCAACTGAGCTACCCAAGTGCCCCAAGATGGCTTCTTTATTTGTGTGTCTGGCGTCTCAGCTGGAATGGCTGGAAAAGCTGAAACAGCTAGGGGCAACCATGCGGTGATCTCTCCCCACAAGGTCAGGCCACACAATTAGTCTAGGCTTTCTCACTCATCTATATAGTGGTTTGGGGATAGTGGGACTTGTTACATGGTGTCTGGTTTACTCCAGGGGGAGTTGTCCAAGAGAGCCAGGCAACAGCTGCAAGGTTTGTAATTATGTAGACTTGGAAGTCATGCAGCATCACATCTGTTACATTCTGTTGGTCAAAAGCGAGTCACAGGACCCCTCACATTCACAGGGGGTCAGGAGTGAGGGAAGACTGTACGGGGGCATGAATATTTTGAGGCCATCTTTGGAAATGAGCTTCTTCCACACACTGCTATCTTTGGAATAGTTTTTAGATAGCATAGAAATAGATGGGTCCTAAGAATGCCTTGCTAAAATGTGAAGAGAATGCAAGAAGACAGCTCTGGGAAACATGTTTTTGAAGAAAGACCCAAGAAGAGGAGTCAGTGGGAGAAAAAAAAAAATCAAGAGACGGAGGAAGAGAGCTTAGAGAAAGAAAGATCCAAGAAGAGGAGTCAGTGGGGAAAAAAAATATATCAAGAGACCGAGGAAGAGAGCTTAGAGAAAGTGGTGCCACAGAGGCCAAGAAGGAGGGTAGTCACTGCCACCGTAACCCTACATTCTTAGATTTGGTTGTTAGGTTAGAACAACTGTATTAAATGTACTCAGATAGTTTTTGATTACCTATGATGGGACCTGGCCTTCTGCTACCAGATTTTAAAAGCTGACCTTTTTTTCTTTCTCATTTATCCCACCTCACATGTATACATATACCCAGTTGATGCCTAAATTTCACAATTAGAACTTAAATGGTCTAGTCTAGCGTGAAACATTTACACTTTCAGTCATTTGTAAATTGTGATTGCATTTGAGATACTTTAGTGAGAGTAGACTTCCATATACTAGAAAGAATATAGTGTTTCTGGCTTCCTAGAGAAGTGAGAGTTCTCTATGTAAAATGAGAGCGTGGGACAGTGAAATTAATGGCACACTTCTGCTGTTCTTGCTAGGATATTCTTTTGAGTTCCAAAAAGGTAAAAAGTACCATGCACTGAACTATAACATAACTGGAAAGAATGGATAAAGGAGGAAATTTAAAAGTTTTTGTTTTTAATTAATAAATGGCTATCGTTTTCTTTATTTCAGAGCACAAAGTTATCATTGTTGGGCTGGATAATGCAGGGAAAACTACCATCCTTTACCAATTGTAAGTATTCACTACTTTAAAATTTTTACTTTATTGTTCAGTTATTTTTTTCTGCCTGGGTGATACTTGATTAACAAAAGCAATAAAAAATTATATGGAACCTAAATTAATTCTGTAATAAGGCAGTTTGATTATAAACCAGGAGCCAGATTTAAGGAACTGTTTAAAGAGAACTAGGAATTTATATGACATAGAGCATGTTGTTCACTTTTTTTTGTTTGTAGAAAGTAGAGAAATACTGTTTATGTAGTTTCTGGGAGTGAATCTAGAGTATTTAAGATAGTTCACTACCTGGTCCCATCTCTCTTTAAACCCTTAACTCACTCTTAGGAGCTAGCAGAAAAGGGCCATTTGGGTATAAAATAGAAAAACTCATGCTGATTTAACCCTTGATTGAAAAATGCTCAAACAGTCTTGCTTCCTTGCTAATTGTAACATATTTGAACTTTCTCCCCCCCAGTTCTATGAATGAAGTTGTACATACATCACCTACAATAGGAAGTAATGTAGAAGAAATAGTGATTAATAATACACGTTTTCTAATGTGGGATATTGGTGGCCAAGAATCTCTTCGGTCTTCTTGGAACACTTACTATACTAACACAGAGGTAATGTTTCTTAATATACTAAAATTTGTATGAACAGAATGCTTGGGAAACAGCATCTAGGTGTGAATTCTCATAGTTAATCTTTTTGAAATATCCCAGTATGTTAATAAAAGTTGAATTTAAGCATAGTGGAATCTTTGATTCCCTGTGTTGAGGTTGTTATATACCTACTGTCATTGAACCTCTGTAGGGAAAATTGGAATGAGGGGGTGATTGATTAGTCTCATTGTGTATTGATCCCACAACTTGTCTTAAGTAGTTGTTTTTAACAGTGAGTTCCATCTCATAGTTTGTCATTTCACTTCTCTCTTACTATTTATTTTTGTAGACATAGAGAAAATCCTAGTTAAATGAGAGGGTACAGGAGGATAAATCCTGGCCAAACTTTTACTATGTATGTTCTTTAATGCCGCACAATGCACATGAAAGAATTCTTTTTCTTTTTGGTTATAAAGCAATTTAGACATAATCATATGTTTTTATTTACATGTTATTTCCCAAGAGATTTATTTCAGGCCTATGGCATTTGAGAGCTTTATTGTATTGATCTGACAAATTGAAAGACTGTGACAATCCTTTTTGTAGTGCTGATTGTAAGATAATAAAACTCCAAATATATATTAAAGTGAATATTATGTCTTTAAGACACTATTAAGTGTTTTTAATGAGCTGATCCCCTAAAACTTTACTAAGCCTTTGATCATGTTTTTTTGGAAAAAGAAAAATATATATGGTTAGTACTTCTCTGTATAATGCTACAGGTATCAAACTTATGACAGCACCTTAAAAATTAATAGTTTTATTAAAATGCCTTGGAATAGAACTGGTCTTATTAATAAAGCCACATATCAGTAAGTATCAAGTGAGAATAGAGGGAAAGTAATAGTTCTCATCTGCCATATGGTTAATGAAATCTGAAAAATAGAAAAGACCCTGAAAATTAACAGTGGTTTATCCGGAAATGAAGAGCTAGTTCTAAAAAATAAATAATGCATGTTGATTATAAGCATTCAAAGTTAACTTCATGGCATCACCTGTGCTATCATAAAGTGACTCTGCTCCCTTTTCTCTTGTGGTTTTTGGTGCTGGTAGAGTTGAGGAAGAGGTGCAGTGTAGCTCAGTCCTGTCCGGCTCCATTAGGAGTCTCATTGCATCTTCTGACAGTATTCTCATCATCAGTTCAGGAAAGAGTTGTGCTTGCAGGCAGCAGGTTCCGTTTACATAAAAAAAGAGCATGGTTTTAGATACGGATTTATTCTTTCCAATTTATTGATTTTTAAAAATTGATTTAACTATCACGTTACTCCTCTATCATGCCCTTTTTAGCATTTCAAATTGATACTAATAAATACCTGTAGAAATATTTAAAATTTAGGATCATAATGTATTTTTTTCATATTGACCTGAGTGCACATAGAGGGATATAGGTTCATTACCATTCAGGATATTATATATTTTTTAGAATATTAACAATATCTAATAGAGTGTTACCATCATATTCTCTTTTATTTTCTCTTAAAAATTAGCAAATAATATTTGAATTAGAAATGGATCAAACCTTAGGCTTCACAATGTATGGTGGGTATCTCTGGTTTTGCAGTAATATCATACCATAAGATTCTAATTTCTTGATATTTATGGTCTGTAAATCAAATAAGTACTTTATAAATCTTACAAATATCAAATTATGTAATCACTTATTTTTTGTGTGATTATTTTAGTTTGTAATTATTGTTGTGGACAGTACAGACAGAGAAAGGATTTCTGTAACTAGAGAAGAACTCTATAAAATGTTAGCCCATGAGGTAAGTAGGATTGTGGCTTGAGTGCGTGCGTGTGTGTGTGTGTGTGTGTGTGTTGGAGGGAGGGCCTTCCTCTCTTTCTGTCTTTCTTTTCTTTACTTTTCTCTTTTCTTTTCTTTCTTCTTTATACTTATTTAAGTAACCTCTGCACCCAATGTGGAGCTCGAACTCACAACCCCAAGATCAAAAGTTGCATGCTCTTCCGACTGAGCATAGTCGACTGTGCCCCTGTGTGTGATATTTCTATCACATTTGTTCTTTCTGCCTTCTCATGACAATACTACTCCAATTTTTATTTGTTTATTTTTAAAATAAACTTTTAATTTTGAAACAGTATTTTTTAAGGAAGCTCTACGCCCAACATTGGGCTTAAATTCATGACCCCAAGATTAATAATCGCGTGTTCTACCAACTCAGCAAGTCAGGTGCCCCTACTTCAAATTTTTTTAAAAAGTTAACTTATCTGCTGGCCATTCCTGCTTTATAATTTTGACACTTGCCAAACTAGAAGTGTATCTGGAAACAGCAGAAAGATTGTGGAATCAGTTGTAGAATTTTATTTCTTTTATCCTGGATTAATTTGGTCTAGAAGTTTTCCTGGGTGAAAAGATTGAAATTGGATTGTATTTGCATTTTATATAGATTAATTATACAGAAGGTTATCACTGGAAATGAATTTTTTAAAAAAGATTGTATTTATTTGTCAGAGAGAGAGTGCACAAGCAGGTGGAGCCGCAGGGAGAGGGAGAAGCTGGCTCCCTGTTGAGCAGGGAGCCCGATGTGGGACTAGATCCCAGCCGGGGGATATGACCTGAGCCGAAGGCAGATGCCTAACCAGCTGAGCACCCAGGAGTCCCAGAAAATGAGATTTTAAGATACATTTTTTTTAAGGTTTTTTATTTGTTTGCGGGGGAGAGAGAGCGTGTGCATACATGATGGGGGGAGGGGTAGAGGGTGGAGGGGAGGGAAAAGCAGACTTGCTGCTGATATGGGGCTTGATCCCAGGATCCCACAGTCATGACCTGAGCAGAAGGCAGGCGCTTAACCAACTGAGCCACCCAGGTGCCCTGGAAATGTGATTTTAAAATCTCATGGCCAGGGCGCCTGGGTGGCTCAGTGGGTTAATGCCTCTGCTTTCGGCTCAGGTCATGATCTCAGGGTCCTGGGATCGAGGCCCGCATCGGGCTCTCTGCTCAGCGGAAAGCCTGCTTCCCCGTCTCTCTCTGCCTGCCTCTTTGCCTACTTGTGATCTCTATCTCTGTGTCAAATAAATAAATAAAATCTTTAAAAAAAAAAAAAAAAGAAACAGGG
>LNAC01000138.1:643491-886688 GCA_002007465.1 Ailurus styani | reverse complement strand
TCTCTCTCTACCTGCCTCTCTGCCTACTTGTGATCTCTCTCTCTCTGTGTCAAATAAATAAATAAAATCTTAAAAAAAAATAAATAAAATCTCATGGCCACTTAGCAAGTCTTGATTGTAACTCAGTTATCAGACTAATATTTAAATATTGTTGCTTTCAGGTTTCTCTGATATTGTCCCTTTGACTAAACAAAACTATTTGACTAGCCACATTTTCTTAGTCTTTGAGACCTATTACTGGTATCATAATTTAAAAATTAAATAAAGGGCGCCTGGATGGCTCAATGGGTTAAAGCCGCTGCCTTCGGCTCAGGTCATGATTCCAGGGTCCTGGGATCGAGGCCCACATCGGGCTCTCTGCTCAGCAGGGAGCCTGCTTCCTCCTCTCTCTGCCTGCCTCTCTGCTTACTTGTAATCTCTCTCTCTATGTCAAATGAATAAATAAACTCTTTTAAAAAAATTAAAATTAAAATTAAATAAATAATATAGTCAGTCCTGATAATAGTAACTATAAAATCATATAATACTGTAGTAGCAATTGATTTTTTTTGTATGCCTTTCATTGCAGATGTTACTTTCTCAACTCATAGATGGAAATAGGAAAACTAATATTTAGATATATATGTAATTTTTAATTTTAATGGAATTTTAACAAAGCTTAAGAAAATTGGAATATCTTTTTGGGGTGCCCTGGGTGGCACATTCAGTTCAGCATCTGATTCTTGGCTTCTGCTCAGGTTATGATCTCTGGGTTGTAAGATCAAGCCCTACGTTGGGATCTGCGCTTGGTGCGGAGTCTGCTTGGGATTCTTTATCCTACTGCCCTTCCCCCTCTCAAATAAATAAATAAATCTAAAAAAAACCTGGATATCTTTATAATGACATTTCGTATTAATTTTTTTTTAATGGAGGCGGAGAGAAAGAGTGTGAGTAGGGGAGAGGGGCAGAAGGAGAGGGAGAAAGAAAATCCCAAGCAGGCTCCGTCAGCTTGGAACCCGATGTGGGAGTTGATCTCATAACCAGCGGAGCCACCCAGGTGCCCCTGAAGTTCCTGTTTTGTGTGGTGATCATGCCCATCATGGTGCAGTGCCCCGTTTTGGATGGATTCTGGCAGCTGTAGTAAACCCCTTAGATTTTTTTTTTTAAATACACATTGCTAATCATTCATTTAAAAGTTTTGATTCTAGTTTGGGAAATAAAAAGTGATAAAATAGGTAGAAAACTATGGATTTTCTTTCTTTCTTTCTTTCTTTCTTTCTTTTTTTAAAATTTTCCCTTTGTATTTTATACCGAGGAGTTATTGCGGTATAACACCAAAGGGTTATTGTTATGAAGACTTAGGAAAAAGTAAAATAAGACCCAAATGTATTTGTCTTTTGGCTTTTTTTTTACTATTTTAACAGGTAGCCTCCTTCTTTGAAATCTCATTTGCCAATATGTAGCAGGATCAATGAGAGTAGTAGGATTCAAACAAAGTCATTGAATTTTACTAGCTGGGGGTATTAACTTGAGCTGGTCACTTAATTTAATCTATTATGGATGTTACCCATCTTTTATGGATAAGTTCACTGAGGCCCAGAAAATTAATGGCTTGATTTTTAAGAGCCAGGATTTGAATTTAAGCATTCTCATCATTCGGGCCCTTTGTTAAGAAATAATGCCTCGTTGGAAAGTGAGAAACTGAATGGGGAGATCGTCAGAAAAGAAAGGAATTATGGACAAAGCTGGAAGCTAGATTAAGCCATCTGATATGGTCAGGAAGAGCCAAATAGGCAGTTTTGGAAGCACAAATGGATCAAAGAATGAGAATGTGAGTGAAAAGCAAATTTTGGTATGGGTTTATAGTCAGGTGTTTCATATATACCATAGTAACCAACAAAATCTTACTATCATCACTAATAATGATGCTTTACATGTATTACTAGATACGAAACTATAAAATGATTTTAAATATTTGTGAATGCTTCCTTTTTTTTTTTTAAGATTTTATTTATTTATTAGAGAGAGAGAGCGTGAGCACAAGTGCAGCTTGAGGAGGGGCAGAGGGAGAAGCAGACTCCCCACTGAGCAAGGAGCCCGATGCAGGCCCCATTCTAAGACCCTGGGATCATGACCTGAGCTGAAGGCAGACACTTAACCCACTGAACCACCCAGGTGCCCCCTTAAAGCCTCATCTTAAATGAAGTGCAAAACTTTGAAGCTCCTGAATTTTAAAATAGTCCCCAACACAAAAGTATAGATGAAGTTTTATTCGGAGTGACTCAACTTCTAGGAATTATCTTCACAAATGAAGCTTTGAGAAACAAATTGACAACTGCGTATGGCATATGGAAGATGCTAAGTAAATATGTCTTACTTGTGCTACTGTTCATCTTTTTGACTAAATGAAAAAATATTTTTAGACTCTTAACAATAATCTGTGATAGGTAGCAGAAAGTTTTTCAAAGTTTAAAATGGCTGATGTATAAAAATCACAGTATTTCACCTAGTACTTTGACCTCTAAGTCAAGTTGATGAGCATCCTTAATCCAGTATATCTCTTTTCTTTTGTTAAAATGATGCATAATTAGTCCTGAGGTTGTTTAATAAAAAGTAAAAAGATTTTCATCTCTTCCTTAATACTCAGAAATAGGGAAAATAGCTATTTGTTTGTTTTTTTAAAACAAGAACCCCAAATTTAAGAATTTAAGCCAGTGAAGTGTAGAAAAATTAGATTCAGTATGGGTTTTGTTTTGAGACCTTTCAATAAATAGCTTTATTTTTTATGTTTCCCAATTTTCAGTGAAGGTGCTTCTCCACCTTTCATCACCAGGAGTGATGAGTATAGATTACACGCAAATAAAATAGCATAAATGATGTGTTCTAACTTGTACCAGGTATTTCTAATGTCAGAAATGTGCTCTTTCAACATGACAGCATTAGCTGTCCTGACCTATATAAGATTTCAGCATACTCTAGCAAGAGATACTGAAACCTGGAAGATAGGAAGATAGGAATTCCATTCCATGGAAAGTCCACCTACTCAGTGATTCAGCCACATATCAACTATTGATAAGTGTTCTATTTTTCCATTTAGGATAGGAGAAAAAGTATTTGATCCTTGATAATGAATATAGTAGATGTACTGGTTATAGTCCATCTCTTCAACTTTTTGCCTTTTACATAGACAGGTGAACTGAACATAGGTAAAATAAATTGAATGTCAAATCTTAAAACTAAACATTCTAGAGTATCCCTTTCTGACCATGCTTTTCAGGTAACTGTCATTAACCGTGGTAGCATAGCTGCCATCCTGCAGAGGGTGCTGTAACTAAAAGTCTGTCTTGATTGTTCTATAAAACATTTTGCCTAACTCCTTTTAACCAAATAAAAAATTTGTACTTATATTTTTATTGACATCAGGAAAAAAATCAAAGAAATTATTGAAACTCTGTTCTCACAGAGTAAAATAATGTGGACTAGTGTCTACTTGTATATACTAAAGACTTTGTTTCAAACACATATGCATATGATTGAAATGAAAATATTCTATAAAAATCCCTAAGAAGAATGATGTCATTCAACACAGTTGAGAAAACTTGCAAGCACAGCACTGAAACTTTAGTTTTCTCAGTATCTCTGTGTGTGTGTGTATATATATGCAGAATTTTATGAAAGTTTCATCTACCAGTTGATACATCCATCATGGCTCTTAATTCAGGATCCATGAATGGAATTTAGGGTATCTTGTGACACCCTAATATCATATATACATCTTTTTTTGCATATATACATATGTACATTTTTATGAGAAAAAGTTCCATAGTTCTTACTCAATTATCAAGGAAGTCCCTGGCTTTAAAAATGGGAAAGGGAAGGGTAGGATAGAGCAAAAGGAGATGAATAACCATTGGACTGCTTTGTGAGTAAAACATTAAAACAGTCACTTAGGTAAAGATGACCCTCATTCTCAGGGCAGTAAGTGAACTAACGTTTACAGTAGACTGTTACCCAAAGCCAGGTACTGAACTGGAGTATTTTTCATGTAGTAGTTCATTCGTCCAAACTATATCCCCGGGAGGTAGGTGGTGGTCTCAGCATTTTATAAATGAGGGACAGCAGCTATAGCGGGAAGATGTCAGTTCAAACCTGGTTCTGTTATTGAATAACTATATGATCTTATATGAGTTACTCACTGCTGGGTCTTAGTTTGCCTCATCTATAAAATGGGAATCTTACAGGCATCTTATGAGTATTTAAGAGATTTTGTTTGAAAAATAGTTAATGTAATGGGTGTTTTGTTCAGATTAGATAATAAATTTAGTTATGAGGAACAAATTCTGAAAAATTAAAGAACTTGCCTCAGAGGCAAAGTCTAGAAGTTGTAGAACTGACCATCTGATTGGGAAATTTGATAAACTTAATGCCAATCCAAAATGGCCCTGTTGAATATTCAAATCTAAGAAATCTTCATGAATAAAGATAGAGGACCTAGGTCTCAGAGGATTGGTTTAGGATTCTACCTTCCAACTGAGAATTAAACTCTAAGTCCCTATAGGAGGCATATACTGTGTATGATGACTTAGTTTGTTTCCTATGCTCCTGGAAGGTATTAACTTTAGGTATGGGTACCTAAAGAAAAGATTGGGGTAGAATTTTGAAAAACACTTGAATGCCATGCTAAAAAGCAGCTCTTAGCCATGGAAACCTAGTTTTGGGTTGGGTGGGGGAGGCAAATATGTATTTGAAAATATGACTGTTAAATATAGCACTTAGGATCATAAAAAGTATTTTAGGGTTGTAAGAAATGTATAAATCCTTATAAATACAGAAGTATGTATTTAAAATATGTTTAATTTTAAGTTACTATCCATCAGCATAAGCTGTGAGATGCTTTTATGTCAAGTAGTTGAGGAATTCTAGGTTAAAAGATCAAAAGTATTCAGTTAATTAAGTTGGAAAATCTATGAATAAAATGCGCTGGCCTTTTCAATTTTGTTTGTTCCTGTAGGACCTACGGAAAGCTGGATTACTGATTTTTGCTAATAAACAAGATGTTAAAGAATGCATGACTGTAGCAGAAATCTCCCAGTTTTTGAAACTAACTTCTATTAAAGATCATCAGTGGCATATCCAGGCATGCTGTGCTCTTACTGGCGAGGGGTAAGAGGTCTTCCTTTTGGAAAACACATGTTTAGTTTAGAAGTATGTATTTCTNTTTTTTTTTTTTTTAAAAAAAAAAAAAAAAAAAAAAAAAGAAGTATGTATTTCTTCTTAAAATCAATAAATATTTAAGATTACCATGTGTAAAACAATATAAGGGAGAGATGTGACACATAGTCCTTATCTGTAAATTAGTTTTTAGCTTGGCTTTATAAAGAATAAAACAAAATATAATACATAATAACATGTAAGCATACTGAACTAATCCATGTGAACAAATAGAATAGCTGTAGGAATTCAGAGAAATGGGAGTGTCACAGAGAGCTGGACAAGTCAGGAGACAGTTCTTGCATGGGTGGTGGGTCTTTTTTTTTTTTTTTTTTTAAGATTATTTATTTATTTATTTATTTGACACAGAGAGAGAGATCACAAGTAGGCAGAGAGGCAGGCAGAGAGGGGAGGAAGCAGGCTCCCCGCTGAGCAGAGAGCCTGATGCAATGCGGGGCTCAGTCCCAGGACCCTGAGATCATGACCTGAGCCGAAGGCAGAGGCTTTAACCCACTGAGCCACCCAGGCGCCCCTGGGTGGTGGGTCTTAACACTGTAAAGCCCTGTGCTTTGAGTGCTTTCCATACAGTGTGTCATTTAGTGTGGTAACAGTCCTGTGGACCACTTGGTTTTAATTTACATTTTATCCATAAAGAAGCTGAACTAGAAAAGGATTCAAGTGTGAGACTAATTTGGGGATACTCATTTTGCCACCAGTGTAGTCAAGAGGGGGTTGTTGCACTTTAAAAAGGGGGCAGGGTGGAAATTGGAGAGAATTTGGCACGAAGGTTCCTGGTTTGGGAAAGAAAGATAGATTTCTACCATAGAATTTTGCCCTAGTGTAATGCCCAGAGATGAAAGGATTTCAAGAAAGAAGTGATTTGTCAGCTTTGTCAAATATAAGGTCAAGGATCAGGAGGAGGGAGAGAATGCTATTAGGAGAGGAAATAAAGGAGGTTAGAAATATGATAAAAAGCTAAAAGAGATGAGCAAATTAAGGTTTTCATTATAGTTGTTTTTCCAAAATATGGTGGATCTGTGTATTTAAAAGCAATAAAAAATAAATTGGAGATGAAGATTCTAATTAGAGGTCTTGAATTTGAGGTATAGGAAAGGGCAGAAGCTCAGGGCAGAGAGTAACTCCTTATATTAGTTTACCTTCACCATGGTCTTGAGGAGGAGAATTTCTCCCATCTTAGCTACCTCATTATTTCTGCCCCAAGCTTCTGGTCTTGCCTAACATCAGAAGAACCTCAACCCCAAATTTAAGACCTCTATTTAGAATCCCTCATGTGTGTATTTAAAAGCAGAGGAAAAAAGAATTAAATTGGAGATGAAACTGAATCTTAGTGAAAAAGAAGGCCCTATTACCCAATTACAGACATTTGATAGAACATAATTAGAACCTCAAAACAAGTATGTTTGTTTAAAAAAAAAAGTCACAGATAGTACCCACTGTCCACATACTGATTTAGGTAAAAATATCTATTATGTATTTCTTTGTCAAATAGTTGAATACATGTTGATATAGGTATATCTTTATATGTTATATCTGTCTACCAAAGGTCTTTAAGCAAAAGCACTGATTTTATAACTAAGTTATATGAAGAAGATCATGTAGGATTGGCAGAAGATTTGACTTAAATACTTGGAGTAATTGTGTGGAAATATATCATCAGTTACGATAGATATGAATCCTGGCAGTTTCATTTTTAAAAGAGGAAATCAATGGATGGTGTTAATATCTTTTTAATTTTTTATTTATGTGGGCTTCCCTCTCCAGTAGTTATCAAGTGGAAATGTTTGGTTTTGGAGAAACTACTTCCCTTCTGCAGTCTGGCCACCTTGATCCAAGCTCTAGGTTTTAGTATTGGCATTTTGACTCTCACCTTTTCCTTTTGCTAGCTTTTTTTAAGCCTGGTTTCCCTCTTGTAGTATGGGAAGGGTTCTGGTCACAGCATTGTAAAAATTAAGATAATGGATATTAAGTGCTTAGCGCAGTTTCTAGTTTGCTGTTAGGTAACTGCTGTTCATTTAACAGTTTGGACTTAATTTACGTACCTATTATTTTTATTATTTTGGACCATTTTCTATCAGTAGTTTAAAAGTAAGGAATCTGGTGTAGGGAAAGCATGAGCCAACATCAAAATAACCGTTTATTTACCTCATTGTCTTTTCTTTTTCTTCTTCTTGTACATTATTAGATTCATACTTCTACCAAAATCTGAGTTCTGGTGTTTTTTAATTAAATATAGTAGTGTAGTTTATCATATCTATAAAAGCTCCTCATAGATAATAGGTAATATTTTATAACAGTCTTTTATTTTGTTATAACATGTACAACCATTTTCTTCTCTCTAAACATTTAGTTTTATTATCATAGTGAACATCTCTTTCTATGTTTTGTGCCGTTCTCAATTACCAATTGTTCACTAGCAACTATATTAGTGATTAAGAGATTTTATTCCCTTCAAATTTTTAAAAATGTATGGATATAACATGCATATTATGTGTATACTTTGTCTTACCAGTTCAACTATATATTTAGTTTAACATCCTGCCACTTTTATTTCATTTATATCATGAACATTTTATCATGTATGTAAAATTGTCCTTGAAAGGAAGTTTTTAATATTTCACGGTATCAGTGTTCTGTAATTTAATTTTTTTCTCTATTTCTGTGTATTTAAATTTTACTTTTATCTATTAAAAACGCTTTGATGAACAGTCTTATACATCAACCTGCCCTTGTCTCTTACTGTTTTTTTTGGAATATATTTCTAGAAATAGAAAAAAAGATATTTTAAGTATTTTGTTGTTGTTTTTTTAAATTTATTTATTTGACAGAGAGAACGAGATCACAAGTAGGCAGAGAGGCAGGCAGAGCATAGGGAGAAGCAGGCTCTCTGCTGAGCAGAGAGCCCGATGTAGGACTCGATCCCAGGACCCTGAGATCATGACCTGAGCCGAAGGCAGCAGCTTAACCCACTGAGCCACCCAGGAGCCCAATATTTTAGGTATTTCTGATACATATTGCCAAATTACTTTCTATGGATACTCATCATATAATTACTGTGCTCCTTTTATCTGTCAGGCAGTGGTCTAGGCCCTAGAGACATGACAAAACCAGAAAAGCATGGATGTACTACTGTGTATGAGAGTATGGCTTCACCACAAAAACATCAGCATTGAATATTATTGATTTTTTAATCTTTGTTGTTTAAGAAAATGAAAAATGATTATCTTTTAGTTTGTTGTTCATAGCTTTTCAGTTGAGAATTTAATCAAGTGATTTTATATTCTTCATAGATTATGCCAAGGACTTGAATGGATGATGTCACGACTTAAGATTAGATGATCTCTACTGACCTCTCCTCATAGACTTTGTATAAACGAAGTGCTGGACTTTACCTGAAAGCTGCAAAAATCAATGGTTTAGATATATTTATAATAAACATTTAAACCTTTTCTATAAGAAGAAAAATTAAGACCACTTATTTGAAAACAAAGATGAAGTCTCACTTTCCAATCTGCTTTCTCATTAGTTCCTTCCAAAGCAAGGTCTTTAAAGCTGTGATTGCCATTTTTCTCATAATGAATCCTCTCAGGCCATTGTGTAGCCTGTGGTAAGTACAAAGGGAGAAGAAGACATTCTTCACTTTAAGAGCTTTATTGTCAGTATAACCCTCCCTAGTTGAATGTGTATTGTCTTTGTGTTCCATTAAGTCAAAATACAAATCAGCACAGATACTCAGTTTCCAATATTTTAAAATGTAATGTTAATTATGAAAAGTATTTTGCATAAGGTTGTGTATGTATTATGTATATACCTCAAATTCAAGTTTATGGGTTTGATTATGTTCTAAAGAAAAGCAAATAATACAAAAAGTAATAATATCCTTAGTTAATGACCATAATGAGTACTGGCATTGCTGTTAAATGCCATTTTGTGCTTTCCCCCTGTGTTCTCTGTATTGTACTAACTAACCCCCAAAATCAATGGGCTGCTCTTAAAAAAAAAAAGGGAGAAAGCTCAACAGTGTGTACCTAATTTTTGTTGATCAAATTATATACATGAAAACATGTAATCCAACTGAGTGGAGTATCTGCAGATTTTTGGCTTCGTATTATGAATGGACAGAATTTCACATTGAGCAACTATCAGATTGGTTCCTTTATTGGATCTATGCCATCTAAATTATTGACAAAATTGTTAATCCCTTAATCACTCAATTATTAATTGTGATTAAAATTATCAAGTGATTTTTTTCCAACATTAATGGGAAGCTGTTGTGTAAAATATGTCTACCCTGGGAAGTATCACCCTATAAATATTAATCAAATAATTTACCTAGAGTCTTAGGTATTCAATTATATGTTAAGCATTTAAATTGAGTTTGAGATGAAAAGTAAAGCTTATTTTCTAAGCAACAAAGGTTATTTCTTAATTTGAAAATTTCTCATATTAGGAATTGGGATAGTTTGAGATTTTTGTTTCTGTACGTTTTCTTTTATCTTCCGAACACCACATGAATGCATTGACGATTATAAAATATAAACTTTAATGCTTTTAAGAATTTGGTTTAAAAGTTGATCAACATGATGTATCATTTTTACAAAGAAGTAACTTGGCCCCAAATATGTTTGCTTAGGATATTTTTTTTTCCACTGAAAATGGAAAGATATGAAGGTTGAAGGTATTTCTGTTGTAATTGTAAACAAACTTATCCTAAATGTGTTCAAACGTATTTTTGGGTACTCTCCCTGTGTATGTTTCATGCCCTGAAAATCTGAAAGCTGATCCAAATTGGCATGTTTTAGAATATTGAAGAAAAGAAGTAACTACTTTTAATACCAGTCTTTTAGATTTCATGCAGATTTTGATGAGGACTCATAGTATATATACCACAAGCATTGACAAAACTTGGGAAGTTTCTTTCTGTAAAATATAATATACTTATTAATATCTGAATCCAAGTCAGGCATGGGAGATCAGTGTTTAACAGTGGATGTTTTGTGTTTTATATTTATATTACAATGTTCATAATGCAAGTATAACATTTTAATATTTGTCAACTTGCTTTTACAAAAGTAAAGTCTGAATTACTAAGCTTAGTTGTTCATATGTTCTCATACGTTTTCAGATCACTATTAGGAATTACTTGTTTTATATTAAAAAATCCCATAAACCCCAAATCTATTTTGCAGATGTTGCATTTTCATCAGAGATAAATATTCTGTAAAGTAGTCCAGCAAATTCACATCTTCTACCCTTTTTATCTTTTCATTTGAATTATCACAGCTTAGTTCCGTGGGTTGCTGCCGCCTTGGTTCAACAGTATCCAGGCATACTCCCTTCTCTGCAGGGTGCTAGCTAAACTTTATTCTTAGTTGGATGTTTAAAGCATGCACTACATTGTCAAGTTGGTTTAGTGTGGGGTGACTGACATGGCATCATGAGAATGCATGAAATCTTATACCACATTTACAAAATATGATTTTTTGGTTGCATTCTCCCTTTCTAGGTTAAACATTAGAAATAAGGTTGTTACTATATACTTGTATATAAAACCAGAATTACAATGAGAAAAAAATTTAATTCATGTATGAATATACATCAAGATAATTTTAACAGTATTATTTCCAAATACGATGGAGAGCCTCAAGAGTAGTCATATTGGCGATTTATACATAGTTTCAGTAGAATTAAGCAAAGGGCAGTGCTTCTGGTTTTTAATATGCTACTTTTGGGTGTAAACAGTCATCTTATTTAGAGTCATTGTGCTCACCTCTGAAAAGAACAAAGCTTCATACCTCTGTACATGTGGTTGGATTTGAATATCCTTGTTTGATACTAATTTTGAAAGTCATATAATTATTCTTGATGTCTTGGTAAAAGTAACCATATGCCATAAGCATTTAAATATGTTTAATTTTGTGATAATAGCATTTATAAAGTATATCTTATACATTATATTGAGTCTAATTTGAACATTTTCAGTTCTGTCTTCTTTGGCTCTTATAAGGCAAAGAATACAGTGAAGGCAGGTGGTTTGGGGGGCAAAGGGAAGTCGATATGTATGGGATATGACATTTTGCCTTAAGAATAAAAAAAGTGCTTCAGCATTGCTGGCTGGCATTTTTAATGCAGATAGTTAGTGATTTTAGAAGTGTGGCGTGAAATAGAAGAGTTTCTGTTTTCTGGCCTTTAAGAAGTGCCTAGTAGGTAGTTACAGCAAAGTACAGGGAGCTTGAGGAAAAGCAGGAAGTCTCTGAGATACTCCTTTCTTTTTTGTCTGAGTGTATAGAATTAAGATGCCTAGATATGGGATTCTTTTGTCCTCTCTCTTGTAGGTACTTTACATTTCTTGCTGTGACCACAGCAACCACATACAGTACAGACAACCTCAAAATCTGTTTTTATTAGTGTAAATAGAAAAACTGTAAACAACTTTCTAGTTTTCTCTGCAGGCATTTTTGGGAATGTATCTATAGTATGTTCTGCTTTATATCTAGAGGATAGCAGCACATCCCAGACTTTTCTGTGGACTTTGGAAGGTGGTCATCTCTCAATTACCCAGTTATACCCTGGTATCAGTCCCTCTTTCAGAGCTGGGTAGAGACAAGGTCTCTTTGCACGACTTAGCTTTGACCCCTCCCAGCTGTCCACATATCTAGAACTTCTTGCTGCAGATCAGCTTTCTCATCGCTCAGCCATCCCTTGGTCCCCTGTATCTTCATTCACCATCAGTGAAGGTATGTTACTCAGTCCTGGAGGTATTCTAAACTTTGCCTTATAGCCGTCTTTCCCCAAACCACCAGTTCCCAAGTAGGTTCTCTAGTTCTTTGCTATCTTCCCACCACTGGCTTGATTTATCAATTTGTACTTAGCTCATTAAAGAGTATTGTCAGGGTTGTTGAGTACTTCAGAAAACTGGCTTGCTGTGTATACAGCATATAAATGCCAGTAGTAAAATCCTTTATACTATATTTAACATTTTAATGCTTCTCAGTTTTAGTTTCATATGCTGAAAAGTAGATTCAGAAAGATAAGAGAACTACCTAGACTTTGCCAGCTCCTTAAGCTGTTAGTTAGGAATAGAAGGGATGAAGTTATGTTTATGTTGTCTTCCCATTACCAGCAATGGATTATGTTTTGGAGGATACCTATGCAAACAACTTGAGTTAGAAAAAGATGCCAAACCAAATTTATATGTAGTGTTTACCCCAAAGATATTCTTAAAACCGTAGCCCACATTCTGTTTTTTTCATGTTTACGCAAAGAACACAAACATTAGATGTCTAAAGGAGTTAGTAATGAGAAGCCTATCTTTACAAAATAAACCTGTTGAAATAGGCTTTTAAAGACATCAAAATCATCAACCATCATGTGTTGATTCTGTATAGTTAGTACTCATTTAAAGTTCCCCCTATACAGAAATAGAAGTTCTATCTCATGCTCCCTGAAAGAATGTGTGATAGTTTTAAGACCATATTGGTGAAATAAAGGAGAAAAAAAACTTTTAACTTTGGATGCTAAAAAAATGACTTTTTTTTTAAAGATTTTATTTATTTATTTGACACAGAGAGAGAGATCAGATCACAAGTAGGCAGAGAGGCAGGCAGAGAGAGGAGAAAGCAGGCTCCCTGCTGAGCAGAGAGCCCGATGCGGGCCTCGATCCCAGGACGCTGAGATCATAACCTGAGCCGAAGGCAGAGGCTTTTAACCCACTGAGCCACCCAGGCACCCAATGACTATTTCTATTAAACCCAAAGTGGTATGTGGAATTGTGAAGAAATTGTAACAGGATATAGTCGGTTAATTATGGAATTTTTAAAATCAGTTGTCTAGTTATGTATTGTTCTGAAAACTAAAACTTTATGGTCTTGCCTGCTGAATCTGCTGTTCTTTGAAAGAAGATTCCCATAGTCTATAACCCAGAAGTGCCTAAAATTGATTTGTGTGGGATTTTAAGTCCATCTAGTAAATTATATGTGTTTTCTCTTGTATTATATGTGCTTGGTGTACTGATGACAAAGCCCTGAGGATTTCTGAGTCATAGTTTGTGCTTTATTTGAGTTAAAAAAAAAAAACAAAAAAACCAGCAGCAGCAAACCTAGATAACAAACCATAGTTTAGGAAACATGAACAAAACCATTTTTCTCTCTTTCCTGATAAAAATGTTCTGTTGCCCTTCTGCTAAGGTAGAGGCTAGAAAACTGAATCCTATTTCTGTTTTTTTAAAAATAGTTTTCACTCACAGAAAATTATATTTTGTGTTTTAAGACCTTAGTGAAAGTTTATTAAGAGTAGCCTCTTAACTCTCCTCATACTTAGTGGTTAGTAATTTTAATCATATTATTTAGATCTTGATCCATTTCGTGTGTGTGCATGCCCAAATCCTTCCTCTTTGTTCAGATTCTACTTACAAACTAAAATATTTGATTTGATAGATTTCTATTATGTTTCTCATAGTTCCCTTTTTACTACTACTCTCCCCCCCTCCCTTTTTTTCTGACCATAGAGTGTGACTATAAATTCTGAGGGCAGAGACTTGACTGTATTTTCCGTGATTTATAATTACATTGTGTTTATATTTCAAATCATCTTGCATGGAAAGTGAAATGTGTACATGATTTTAAATAACTGTATACTATTCTCTTCTCCAAAACTTCTTACATTGGTGATATACAGAATTCCTCTAATTATTTTTGCTTGAACTAGTCATTTAGATTGGAGTAGCCTTTTCTTATATTATGTCCCTTTGTGGTTTTTTTGAGAGGAGGTTATACCTGCAGAGCACTTTTAAAAATCTTTTCTGGGTTAATGTTTAAGATAACACATTGAGGAGGAAGCTATAATTATGTCTAAAGCAGGGCTCTTTTGGTTGCTAGAGATGAGAAAAATGTATATTAATTTTAATTTGTGTTTAAAATACATCTTACTAATAGTATTGATTTTAAATATGGCAAATTCTTGTAGGTAATCTTCCTTTATTGTATTTTCCTGGAGAAACCTACATGAAAATGCTTTCAAGTAGTCTATTTGTGTAACTACCCCTCCCAAATTGAGCTCTATGTATATTAACATACTGAAGCCACATTTAATACAAAAAGGAATTAGAAAAACTTTTGGAAGTTTTTAGGTTTGTTGTATTGGAATTTCTAATATGATAAAAGGTTTTGAGTCAAACTTCATTTGCATGAAGCGGCAGAAAAGTCTGTCTTCTCTCTTTATCTTTTTTTTGAACTTGTGTTTCTCTGTATCCTAAGAAAATTTTACACTCAAGGAATATTCCTAAAAAGTAAGGATCTTAGAGCACTTGGGTGCTTTTATAGTTCATCGCTGCTCATGTGTTAGATACCTAGGGAAATAATGTTTCAGGTCTTTCTTGACAAGACAACTTCATGGATGGCTGGAGGATGTTTCTGTTTTTGCAGAGGTTGGGAGGGAATGGCAGATTGGAAGAGGGACCTCACCATTGGTAAAGTGGTCTTATCAGCTGCTTTGCAGGTGTGTTACTTCATTATACTTATAACAGTGTTCTTATGTCCATAACTCACTAAACTGTCAAGCTCCAGAAATGTAAGGCATTGGTCGGGTGACCAGTGTTAAGGCCTTGTTTATTATGAAATAAAGGAATCATGTCAAGATACATTTGGGGGGAAATGAAAAATAAGGTTTTACTGGTGAATTTCCATGTTTAATATGTATATTAACTTTTTTTTTTTAAGTTGCATGTTAACCTGGGATAAAGTGTTGTCTCTGCTTTATGCTTTGAGTAAAAAGGGAAAAAAAAGTTGGGTTAAATTGTTTCTATTATGTACTATTACATATACCTTTTCTTTTAGAAGGGGTTAATTATAATTATTATTCACACGTCTGTGTTGTCAGTGTTTTTATTCTGATTTATTCTCTGAATGTATTTAGATTTAGTGATGGTAGCTTGCTTTATTGGCCAGGGCTGGGATCTGTCAGGGCAGTTGAAAAGATATGATGCATTATACAAATGACAAAAAGATTGTCCTGACCTCTAGGAACCTTTTTATGGAACTTAGATAATAAATAGAGAGCTTTCTATCTTTTTCTTCTTGATATTTGAATTGGACATGAATCAGATAGTGTCCAGTTTGTGTAACTAATTTGTCTTAAAATGTGAGAAAAGTCCGGTCATTTAAAATGAGTATTATTAAAGTGAAGATTCATGAGAATGGTTGATAGTAAACAAGAAAAATGAAGAAAAAAGTTGGGGAAGAAGAGTCACCCCTATGCACATGCTTATTTGACTATTGTCTATCTCCCCTCCACTGGAATGTAAGCTCCAGAACAGCAAGTGACTGTGTTGTGTTTACCAATTTATATCTCTCACTGCTGAGCACAGTGCTGAGTCTGTAACAGGTGTTCCATTTATTTTTATTGATAAATGAATGAATGAGAACAAATAATATTTTTGTGATTCCCCCCCCCCGATGGATAGGTTTTTCTTAACTTACATAATTACAGCATCCTGACTGATTTAATTCTCATTTAATTCTGCCTTATTTCAAAAAGGATTCAAGGTGACTGTATGTTCTTCTCATTAGTTCTTGTGGTAGAAATCAGTTTTATTTCCTTAAAAATGGCCTAAAAACATCATGCAGTGCAATAAAGGTTATGTACAAATTTTATTTATTTGAAATTTGTATGGATTTGCATCTAGGAATGTTAGGAGCATAGCAGTTTATTGTAAGCATTTGTAGACATTGAAATGGTGAATGGTACAAGCTCTTTTGGAAAAAAATCTATCATCATCTTGATCTTTATGCCCTTTTTCCATTTTCACATCTGGAATATCCCTCTTCTGCTACTAAATCACCTTTGTCCCATGAAAAGAATGAGATGTTCACAACATAAAATAGCCTCCGACATTCCTTTTAAGTGTGTCCCTTATGACTGGTACCAACCTTTTGTAATTCTGACTTGACCTGCCTAAGTGACCAGTTACTCACATCACTACATGCCCTGCATTTTAGCATATCATTATATATCAACATGGATGAGATCTTTTTGAGACAGTCCCAATGTTTGGATGCTTCTACGTGGTGGATCCCCAAATAATATTTTACTGTATTTTCATTTATTTCAAGGACCATCATGAAGGACATATTCTACTGAATGCTTTTTTTTCATGGTTAGGAGTAATTTTTTCATAGCAGTGTTTCTTTTGGCTAGAATTTCAGAAGTGCAACTACTGGATTAAAAGGTATGATGGGGGGCGCCTGGGTGGCTCAGTGGGTTAAAACCGCTGCCTTCGGCTCAGGTCATGATCTCAGGGTCCTGGGATCGAGGCCCACATCGGGCTCTCTGCTCAGCGGGGAGCCTGCTTCCTCCTCTCTCTCTGCCTGCCTCTCTGCCTACTTGTAATTTCTCTCTCTGTGTCAAATAAATAAATAAAATCTTAAAAAAAAAAAAAAAAAGGTATGATGGGGTTTGAGAGCGTGCCTATTCATATTTAATTAATATTTGGGTTTTTTAAAACCCTTTCTGCTTTAATAAGAGGATAAGTATGTTGTCTTATTTTGCACTCGATTGTTTACTGATACTATTTTTCTATATATTTTAGTTTCTTCTTTTGCTTTGTTCATTTATTATTAGAATCTTGGTTTTTTTTATAAATCAATTAAATCCTTTAAATAGTAAATACATTAGCACTTAATCATGATTTTACAGACTTCCCAGTTTGCCCTTTTTATAATTATATTTTTAGCATGTGTTTATTAATGTAAAAAATTACATAAGAAATACGTATTTCTTTGAGTGAAACCCAAAAGGAGATATAATAAACAAAAAGAAAATTAAAATCATCCGTTGTCCCACCATTCTAAGAAAAACAGTATTGGTACTTTGGAATGGGGGTGTGTGTGTGTGTGTGTGTGTGTGTGTATTTGTGTGTATGTTTTCAATATAGAATTCTAAATGCCGTGTAGTTTTCCCACAACGTACTATAGACTTTTTTCACATATAAAAAATTATTTTAGTGATGTATTTGCTGTTTGGTTGTCCCAATTTATTTAACCAGTCTTGTGTTGATGTACATTAACTTGTTACCTATTTGTTGCCATTAAAAACAATACTGCAAGTAATACTTGAATTTAGTTTTCATTCAATCTACAAGTTGAATTTCTATGTCAAAGTCTATGGACTTTTAAAAGACATTAGTGGCATGTTGTCCAGTTGTCTTCCCCAAAGTTTCCCCACATCCTGGTCAGTTCTTCACTCATACATCTTTTTATTAAAACCATCTTTATATTAAAACACTTTACATTAACCTGTTCTCACTATTCAGAGGCCGCCACCACTTTACCCAGGCATTTTCAGGTTGTGCGTGTATGTTCACCACTTTTCTTCCCCAATCAGCAAAATGCAGCTTTCTGTGATCTTTAGCCTTTAATCTGTTGTACAAAGCTTACTTGTTAACCTTGTTGTAATGTGTCCAATATGTGCTAATCATTGATTCCTTTTTGGAAGAATAGGAGGGAAAAACCTATAAAAAAATACACTTCCAACTGACTTTTTTTAATATTGGGGAAGGATGTTCTCTAACACTTTTTATCATCTAGCATTAGATGACCTGTCTTCCTCCTTGGTGATGCTTTCCTGAAAGCATGTCAGTCTACAACTGTCAGCCTTTAGTGCTGGTCCTTTTACTTTTCTGTTAAAGGTTCTTTGTCTTATAGAAAGTTTATGTTCAGTTTAATAATATAGACTGTACTCTTTCCCAAGTGTCACTGAATTCCCAATTCATTATTATCTTTTTAAGAAAATGGCTTTTTTTAAGTCTCATCCCTGGGTGAAAAGTTATACCTCATTTGTATAATTACATTTCTTTGGTTACAGCTGAGTTTGAACGTCTTCATAGATTTTTGGTCATTTTATTTTATATAAAATTTTCAGTGTCCTTTGTACTTTTTGCTGCTGGCTTTGTGAAAGTTTAAAGAATATTAATCTTTTGCCATGTGTCATTAAACTTTTTACCTTGTTTTCTGGTATCTTAAGTTGATCTCATGAGAAGTAAAAATTTTAGTTAAATATGTTAGCCTGCCTTTATGGTCTGTGTCTCTTGTTCAGAATTTTTGTGTGAAGAAGATGGAAAATACTACAGCTAATGGTTGTTGGATATTTTTATCTGTCCTCTGAGTGGATGATAGTGACTCTTCCTTTTTTCCCCTTAATAAACAGTTTACGGGTAATGTGATGGGATTCATAAAGAGAACTGGTTGGCTTTTTGACCTGTTGGAATATATATCCTTCATTTTCTTTAAGTGTTCATAGGTTTTGCCTTTTTGCAGATCCTGCCTAACCCCTACATTGAATATAGTTCAGATGTAAAAATAAGTGTTGGAAGTCTTCTGGTAAATCATTCAAAAAAGACATCCAGTGTCCATCTGTTAATGACCAGCATGTTAAAGAATTTGTTAAATTATATGATGAAACATGCCATTAAAATTTTTTTACAAGGAGATTTTAATAGCGTGGAGAAGTGATGATTGTGACGTGAAATGGGGAAAAAAGGATACAAACTTTTACATCTAATATCTCAACTATGGAAAGTAAGTATAGAAAAAAGGAAGAAAGAAACATTATTATGGGTTGTTGTAAGGCAATAGCATTATGATTGATATTTTTCTGATTTTTTTGTGCTTTTGTGTATCCTAAATATTTTCTATCAAGCATACTACACTAATTAGAAAACAGTGTTGGATATTTTTGTTTTTAGAATCATTTTAATTGGGATGGGAAGGAATACAAAAATAGTTGTTAATTTATGAGTAAATGAGATGCTCTTGGGTTTTGTTTCTTGTTCTTCCTCCAACACTGCATTTTGGGGCATTATAAAGAGAGAGCAAGATGATTAATAAAAATCAATTAACTAATGCAATACCAGTTGCAAACTCCAGTGCAAGGTTGAATGATTTTGATAGAGTTCTCATCAATCATTGTGGATATAAAAAGATGAACTACTCTTTTAGTTTATTACTTAATATTTCACTGCTTTTGAAGAATGCTTGAACATATCTTTATTCAGATGGTTATTTTTAAAAGATATAAACAAAATGCAGTATGAATTAGAAGAAAGAGGTATTCTTTCCGGGGGGGTTCAAGAAGGCCTCATATAAGCAGGATGGTATGGTAAACTAGACCCTGAACGGGACCACAGCGTGGGTTGTAAGCACAGGGCTGGTGTTATTGTATGCATGGCTTTATGCATATTGCCAGTGCTTTAAGACCTCAACTTCACCGTTTCTCAAAACCTTCTTAGCAATGGAACCCTTTTTTCACAAGGGGTGTTCTGTGGAACCCTTGTGTAAAAAACAAAGTTGACGTTTTATTTCTATGCAGTTTCTGTTAGACACCATGATGTTTACTGGTTAAAAACAAAAAGTGTAATTAAAATTAAATTTAATTAAAATTTCACACTTCTTTTAAAATTGATGTTTCACATCAATCATTTTTGAAAGTTGGGAAATAATTGACAAAAAAAAGATTGATTTACTAAAGATAGAAATGACAAATTTGAAGTTAATGGTCTCACTGTGCATATAAATGGTGCTAACGTTTTAGCTTTATGTTAATAAAACTCAAACGATTTTTTTAGGGAGAGTGGTAGTCATTTTTTTAAGAAAATGTAAGCTCTTTCGGATTATAAAATCACCTGCCTATTTTTGTACTTAAAAAGTTATTTATGGTTTAATGGAGTGGTGGTTTACTAATATTTGTCAGATGAGAACTTTTAATAAAAGATGTGAGTTGAATTTCTACAACATGTTTTTCGTGGTGAATATGGCTGTCAAATATTTTGTTTTCTATTATTTGATTAAATAAACTAAGTCATTTGATAAGACAAAATCATTTGCTACCCCTTAAAATGAATGTAAGAGCCCATCCATGAAAAGGCAAAATTGATACATGAATAAAGATCAGAAGGGAATGACACCAAATGGTTAACAGTGGCTTTTTTTTTTTTTAAGATTTTATTTATTTATTTGACAGAGGCACAGGGGCGGAGAGAGAGTGAACACAAGCAGGGGGAGTGCTTGTGGGAGAAGCAGGCTACCTGCCCAGCAGGAACAAGTGGGGCATGTTCCCAGGACCTTGGGATCATGACCTGAGCCAAAGGCAGATGCTTAACGACTGAGCCACCCAGGCGCCCCCAGCAGTGGCTTTTCTAAGGAATGGGATTATGGGAATACAGTCTGAGTTTTATACCAGATATAAAAATGACTTAGCTATAACAAATGAATTTTTAAAATTTAATAATTTTTTGAATGATTACAATTAGTATCAAATTAATTACAGTAAATAGTGTGTTAATTATATTGATGGTTGGAACATAGAAGTGTAAGAAATAGAAGTAAATTTAATGAATATAAGCAAATTATAATTTTCTACTTAGTATCAAAATTAATACACTGAAAAGTAGAAAACGAGCTAGCACGTTAAACTTTAATTGTAAATCTATTAAAATTAAAACTGCTTTTACTTTAAAGGGGGATTCAGGTAATTCATGATAAACTTTTTAAAGCTGCCAACTGATCGAGTGCAGAAGTGATAACTTTCTGAATACTGTTACTATAAACAAACATCTCTTGGGTTCCTGCTATGTGAAAAAGAGCCAAATGTAATGATTGTGGTCTTATTCAAGGACAGAGTGCTGATGATATCATTTCCATAGACAGTGCAATGCTGCAGCTGGCTCTTGTCAGTCTAGGAAGAGAGCTCACTTAAAAAAAAGACCATGAAGTGATTTGCAATTCAGGGGCAATACTTTAAAAGAAGTGAGCTGAAAATCTACTTGTTAAAATCAAAAGAAACCTTGTAGGGTTTTTTTTTCTTTAATATTTTTGTCTCTTTAAAGTGTAACCATACTAGTTTGCATAGCCCATCTTAGGAATTCAGAAAAAGGGACAGTGTTCGGAATTTTGCTTTTTGGAAAAGTTCTTTAGAGTGAGACCATGGCGGGGGAGGGTAGTTATATAGGTGTCTGGAATTTAAACCAACATTGCTAATTTCATTTAAGACATTTAAGAACTATGTTTCAGAGATAATTTATTGGTTATCTGTCCCCTCACAGTGTCAGGCATGTAAGTACACGAGTCCCAATGGCTTGAAAGCAGAGTCAGAATTCCCACCTTAATTGGCTCAAGGGAAGCACAAATGAAGTAGCACTCAGTGCACTGGTCAAAAATAGTTAAGTACATACCTAATTTTCTTATGATAATATTTTAGCTACAAATTGTTTTTTGATACTGTATTGATCTTCCCACCCCCTTTTTTCCCTAGGGCCCCAAAATGTGGCCTTTGGCTTCCTAGACACAATAGCAAAATAAAATTAAACAGATACTGTACCTAACCATGTTTTAGAAACTGTGCTAGGGGTCACGTATGTAGAGTATGAAATAATGTATGTTCCAGGGTGGTTTAATCTGGGGTGGGAGGGGGGAGATGTATGAACAAATGGCTTGTGCAGTATTAGACACTTAACAAATAAAAGGATTTCTGCTTCTAGTCTTAAAAATTCCAAGTTATGTACTCTTGGAATGGCCCAAAGACCTGTAAGAAGCAAATCTGTTCCAGAGTGTCTCCCCCTTTTATTAGCTGCTAAGCTAACAAGCTTCTTCCTGGGTTATTTTTTCATATTTTGCCTACCCGCTTTATATCCCTGCTTTGTGGGCATTTGTTAAGACATGCCACCACTCTGCTACTTGAAGTCATCTAAGGTTTTACCAGACCTCCTCCTCCATCCTTGACCTTTTGTTCTTTATTTAGACTTATGTCACCTACTGACTCATGTTCCCTATGTGCTTGTTCAGATGATGTCTGAAATGTGATGTGTACATCAGAAGGAATTCATCCTCCCTTACCACCCACCTCCTGCTTCCTTCTTCCCAATTCCCCCAAATTTGGGTACCATTGATCTCATCCTAAGTAACAGCCTTCTTAAACAGAATGGCCTCTCCTTTTTTTCTTCTTCCCTCTCCTCCTTCAACCTTTGTTACCACTAAATTTCTTTCCTTCTTTCAAAATCCCAACCAGAAAAACTCTGGAAGCCTAAATTGAACTCATGAAACTACTCTTTTGAGTTTGCTCTTTCAAAATACGACTCAAGTTATTTAATCAATTATAGTGTTATAAAACTACTGGTATACCACATACTTTTAAATGACAGTAGAACAATAGCAACATTATTTCAAATGTATAATTTCTGGTAATCAAACCTTTAAATTAATAATGTTTTGAAGGCACGTGTGTCTTGAATTCCCTAACCACAACAATACTGGGATTAAAACAATTCTAAGGTGTTGTTTGAAAGTAAATGGATAGGAAACAGCTCTGAGTTAAACTTTCAACATATTTAGAGATTTTCTAGTCTTCCAAACCTTTATTCTTTCCTTCTTCAAATGTTGGAACAATCTCGGGGCACCTGGGTAGCTCAGTTGTTAATGTTAAGCATCTGACTTCATCTCAGGTCCTGATCTCAGGGTCCCAGGATTGCCCTGCATCAGTTTCTGTGCTCAGTGGGGGATATGCTTGTCTCTCTCCCTCTGCCCCCTCCCCACTCATGTTTGCTCTCTCAAGTAAATCAATAAAATCTTTAGAAAATTTTTGCAACAGCCTAAATAAGCTAATTGAATCTTTTTGTGTATAAGAACCAGAAATCCCATAAAAGGATCAGATGCTTCTGAATTCAACTGGCTACTTTTCCATAGATTTGCCTTTACACCAATTCTTTCATTTTTGGTATTGTAGTCTTCTTAACTTCTCTTTGCAACAAAAGAAGCTGGAGATTCCTTGAAGTTGTTTGTTTCTCCTGTAATTGTCCAGGGCAGGTATTCCGGTTTGAAGGCCATGTCCCCTTGTGGCTCCACCATCTGGAAGGCTTTGCTGTCACCTGTATCAAGACTGAAGGCCAGAGAACATGGAGGAGGTATGTCTGCTTCTTAAAGGCCTCAGCCCTAGAAGTAGAATGCCTCACTTCCTTTCACATTCCATTGGCAAGAGCTAGCCAATGTGGCCACTCCCAAGGTGCAAGGGAGGTCGGGAAGTGGGGCATCCACTTCTTTGTTAGCCTCGTATTACAATCAATGGGAAGCATGGGGTTTTGGTTTGCTCTTTCATCTAGGACCTTTGGACAAAATAGCATGATTATAATACTGAGAATACATTTAATTTGGTCAAGAGAAGCTTTTGGGAGGAGATGGCATTTGAACTGTCTTGAAAAGCATGCAAACGTTATTTGTAAATCATTTATCTTATAAAGAATTTGTATCTTGAATACATAAAGAACTTAAAACTCAACAACAAGAAAATAAACAACTCAGTTAACAAATAAGCAAAAAATCTGAACACATTTCACTAAAGTAGAGATACAGAATGACACATTAATACATGAAAAGATGTTCAGGGGCATTAGTCATTAGGAAAATACAACTTAAAACCACAAGGAGTTACCATTACATACCCACCAGAACTGCTAAAATTATAAGGACTGACTAAACCAAGTGTTGGTAAGGATGAGGAAGAACTGGAACTCTCATATTGCTAGTGGGAATATAAAATAGCACAACCACTTTGGAAGACAGTTTATCCGTTTCTTAAAAAAGTCAACCCTACACTTTATTATATGACTCAGCCATTTCACTACTAGGCATTTTACCCAAATGAAAACGAGCGAAACAAAACATATGCCCATACAAAGACTTGGACACAAATGTACAGAGCAGCTTTATTCATGAGGGTCCAAAACTGGAAACAACCCAAATGTCCCTCTGCAGATGCATGGATAAACAAATTGTGCTATAGCCATACAGTGGAATACTACTTAGCAAGAAAAAGGAATAAACTCTTGATACTTAAAACAATAAGCACGGATCTCAAAATTATGCTTGGTGTATGCCAGGCAAAATAAAAGTCCATGCTCCATGATTCCATTTCTGTAAATGGTCAGTAGCTGCCTGGAGCTGGAGGAGGTGTAGGAAGTGGGATTATAAAAGTGGGATTATAAAGTGGCATGAGGGAACATCATGGCATGATGGATATATTCATTTTTATAGTGATGACAAATTTATGAGTGTACTCTACATATGTCCGAACTCATCAAATGTGTGCCCTTTAATATGCGTGATGCACTGTATGTCAATTACACCTCAACAAAGATATTTTCTAAAAGCCTACATGATGTTCAAATTCCGTTAATATGATATTTTTGCAAAGGCACTACTATAGGGACAAAAATTGGCGTGGGGGAAATTTTTGGAATGATGGAACTGTTCTATATTTTGATAGTAGTATTGTCCACATGACTATGTGCATTTGTCAGAATTCATAGGGTTGTACACTAAAGGGGGAAATTTTACTCTAGATTATACCTTATACTAGATTATACCTTAAATTTAAAAATAGAAAATCAAGGAATTCAATGAACAAGTATTTTAATTAAAATTCCATGTAATGGTACACATTTAAATCAAGTATATTTTTATAAATGTTTATTATTTATACATTTAAACCAAAATACATGTACAAATAAAAATTTAAAAACTAAAGTCAATACACATAAAGTGGTTTAGTGCATGCCATAAAATAATAGTAAATGTTGATACTATACCTCCTTGTCCTCTTACTACTATTGTCACCACCACCACAATCTTCGCTAGTATTTTTGCTTTCTATTTCCCATTAAGATTCAAGGATAGCCTTGCTTAATTGGAGGAGATACTGTGACCATTCTCTTCTTAAGTTTACTTAAATTTTAAGAAATAGCCATCTGGCATAATTTCACCTGGGATCTCCATAGGCAACGATTGCTTTTGATTTAAAGTTAAATGGAATAAATCTTAATGACTTACGAGCTCCTGGGCATGCAGAATTTGTCCTTGGGAGAAAAAAACAACCACCACTTAATTCTTAGGAGGAAAAATGGCACTGAATTGGAATGTATTTTGGCCATACAGAATCCACAAAATTTTGTTCTCTATCGAATCTCTAGTCATCTAGGGGGAAAGTGGATTTCCAAGAAGGAGGGGAGTAGGGAGGTAGTGGTGCTGTGTGGAGAAAAATGACCTTGCCCTTAGACCTTGTCTCTGCAGGGGAGTTGTAGGCCGGTGGTGGCCAGCCGCATTCCAGCCGGATTCAGTGTTGAATCTTCATCCCTTCCTGGTTATATGATGGGAACAGATTATTCTCTCAGCCACCTTTTGTAGCTTTGCTTTTGTTCACAAATGGGAATAACAGATCTACTTTATATGAGGATTCAATAAGGTCATACAAGTGTGGAGGAAAGGAAGTGTGATTTAAAAACCTAATTTCAGATGCTCCTTTTGATGTATCCTTTTGATTAGGAACGGATGTCGATGGGCTGTTTACTTCTGAGAGGCAAAGCTGCACACCTATCTGGATGGGAGAGGTGGAGGTAAAGTGGTAGTAAAGGTAAACTCTAAGTAATGAAGTGCTGGGACTTTAAAACTTTCCCCCTCAAACACGAGAAAAGGAGTTTGTACCCTGAAACAGAGGCAAAAGAGATGGGGGAACAAGCCCAGAGTGCTCTTTGCAACAGGCAGACTGGATCATAAAGTGAAGTTGGCTTTTTCTTTGGTGCTTCGGCTTTTTTGTCTTTTCCTGGGTCTGTGGCAAAGCTTTACAGCTTCCTTAGACTTATTAGCGCTGCTTTGGTGAACTGAGGGAAGGTCATGTTCAGGGCAAGCTGGGGTAACTCACAGAACGGCAATAGACAGTCAAGTCTAGAGCAGGGAGCAGAAGCAAGTGGTAAGAGGAGTCACCAGGAGAGTGTAACGTCCTCTCCCTCACTCCTCAGACATACTAAGGAGAGAGCGAGATTCTCCTAGTTGTATTTTATGTCTCTGCATTCCTGTGATTCCAGAGAGCTGCAGGACTTAGGGACAAGTGAAATGCACTCTCTCCTGTGTCCCTCCTTGTACGAGCTCCTGCCAACTCAAGCTGCACAGTTGCTTTGCCTCTGAACTAGCTTCTCTGCATCCTCTGTTGTCCCTTCAAATCCATTCTTTATACAATTGCCAGAACATACACAGTTGCAAAATGAATGAATCTTAAATCCTTCATTGGCTTCCCAATTCTACCTTGAATAGTCACTGCTCCATCCTCTGCCCCTGCTTCCCTGAGCAGCCTCACATGGTACCCAGCGGCCCCCTTCGCTAACAGTGCTCGAGGACCCTCAGGGTGTGAACTTGCTCTTCTCTCTTCCTGAAGTCGTCCTCCTCCTGTTGGCATGTGTCTGGCTCATCCCACTTTCAGGTCCCAACACCAATGTCATCTCTTTGGTGGGACCTTTCCTGCTCACTCTAGATAAATAGGTCTCACCCTCTGACCCTGGTTATTATGCAACACTTTGCCTGTTTCTTCATCACACTTAATCTGGTTTTGCGATTGTTCATCTTTTTGCTTTTTTATTTACTGTCTTCATGAGGGCAAAGACTTTGATTATTTCGTAAACCCCACCATACACCTAGCACCTGGCTTAGTACCTGAACCTTAGTAAGCACTCAATAAATATTTAAAGGATAAATGAATGAAGACATATCCAGAGTAACCCCATCCAGTAGTAATATAATGTGAGTCAAACTGTAATATTAAATTGCGTAGTAGCCACATGAGAGCATGTAAACAGAAAGTAAAATTAACAAAGTATTTTATTTAGCCAGTATATGTAAAATCTTATCATTGCAGCATGTAATTAACATAAAAATTATTAATGAGATATTTTACATTTTTTCATACCAAGTCTTCAGAACTTGTGTATTTTTACACTTACAGCACATCTCCATTTGAACTGGCTATATTTCAAGTGCTTAGTAGCCACATGTGGCTATTTGTCCTATATGGATAGTGCAGGTCTGGAGCATGCTAGCTCCTAATGCATGGTAGCTGTTGGATAAAAATGATGTAGAGCTTCAGAGGAAGAAAGGCCTGCTTTAAGAGCTGTGGGGAAGAGCTGTGCCCACTGGTCAAGTCAACAGGATGAGGCTCACTCACCTGCTAACATCTGAGACAGCAGGGAGACCACGAGTGCCCACATGGGTGAGTAAGACAATGGACCCAGAGTGAGGTGGGCATCTGTGCCAAAGCCCTTGCCTTCTAGATACCCGAGGAGAGCAAAAGAGCACCGGCTTCGTGCATGAGTCGGCGGAGAGTGGGCAGCAGGCTTTGTTGGGAAGGCCTCTGCCAGCAGAGTATCTCAAAATGGAATCCATCCAGACACCATCAGAGATCTTGCAGAAACATACTGTTCCTGGGATTTGTTGGTGGCAGAATATGTAACGTGGATTTTATTTTCTTCTATAAAATTCCTTCCACTAGTTTGTGGCCAGCATGCTTCCAGTTAGGATGTTGGAACTAGATAACAAGGCTGTCTACTGTAAGGAGTTTACCCAGGTTTCTGGGCAGGAACTGTCCCCTAAAAAGTAACTTTTAGTTTTGAGCCACTCACTAAATAATACTCACCATCATATCTGTGGCACAGGGCTCTGGAAAGAAATCCGTTATGTATATTTAAAACTCAGTTTCGACACTACGAGAGTAAAAGGTGTGTAGTGCAGAGAGATAAGCCGCTTACCCTGGTATCCAAAGCAAAAACCTGTCTCCCACCCATATTTGACTAATGATTCTGTTTCATGGCTCGATGCCTTGTCTCCTGTCGCTGCGAATTCCTGGAGCAGAAGGACAAAAGGGCAATTACTGCCAAGCCACCAAGCCCATCTCTTTGCTCTTCAGAAGCAATCTGAGTGGTGAATTCTGACTCATTTTGCACAGAGAGTTCCCAGAAGCATCGGTGGAGCATCTGACAGCAGGGCTGAGTTTAGAATATTTAAGGGAGAATTCCACACTGCAGAGACAAGAATCCAGCCTGCAGCTCAGAGAACATTTTGATTTCTCCAGAAAATGAAGACCCTTCCCCCCAAGTTTCAAAGAACATCTGTCAGTAATAATTTTGTTGGAGAACCATTACTTACAAAATGTACAATACTTTTGGTGAGAGATTTCCAAGGTAGGAGTAAGGAAGGTAAGGGGTCCCAAGGACGATTTTCCCAGCACTAATAAGATTGTTGCTAACTTGGTAAAATATCAGC
Source organism: Ailurus styani (assembly GCA_002007465.1). NCBI lineage: Eukaryota > Metazoa > Chordata > Mammalia > Carnivora > Ailuridae > Ailurus > Ailurus styani. The sequence goes on along the minus strand of LNAC01000138.1, from coordinate 858,357 downwards.
TGCTATTTGACAACAAACAGAAACACAGCATGAAAACACAACTGTTCCTTTCAGACTGTATTAATAGAAAAATCGGGTAAACAAGAAAGATTAGTACAAGAATGTTCTACCAAGCAGATCCAATTTCTCTAAGGAAATGTTAATCCCTCTTCACTACAGGCTTTCACATGAAAATAAAATGAGTCATTATTGTATCATGGATTATTTTAAGAGATTTTATCAAGGTTAACAGGTGTAGAGTCAAGCGAGTCTTTTAATTTCTTTTTTCCCCTTCAAATATTCCTAAAGAACATTACAGATACATTCTTAATGAGATAAAACATTAAAATGCACTTAAAGATTCTTATGGGTGCCTCACCAATTTCATTCCTCTTTTTCCGGTAAACTTAAACTACATTATTACATCTCAGTTCCTTGCCTGTTTTTTTACTTGCTGTATATGTATGTATCTATAGATGAAATACAGTATTGTTTTTGTGTATTTTAAGTTTTAAATGGTAACTACTGCTTATGGTTTGTGTCTTGCAGAAATTTCTATGAGTATATAAGCATGTATATACACACACACATTGTCTCATTTCTACACCTACTGTTTCCACTTAATGGATCTTAGATATCTTTTGATATTCACCCAAATAGATCTACCTCATTCAGTTTAAGAGCTGTAAGTATTCCATGTTAGATGTACCTTAATTTATTATCCCAATTTCTTACTGATGGACCTCTACATTGTTTACTTTTCTCTATTGCAAACATTCCTGTATTACAAATACTACTGAAGATATTTCTATGTACTCATAAAAGTTTATCTGTGACCTAAATTTCAAAGGGTGGGTCCATTTTAAAGTTTGATAGACATAACTAAATTGCTCTTCAAAGCATGAGAGTGTCTGTTTTCCCATATTCTGGGTTTTATCAAATGACTTAATGTTAGGCAAGCATTAAAAATTGGCATTTTATTGCTTCAATTTGTATTTCCTACCTACATGTGAGATTATAAACTTTTTTCATTTATTGAGCCTTTATATATTTTTTTCCTTTGAACTGCCTATTCATAGCCTTTTCTCATTTTTTTTAATGGAATCTCTTTTTCAAATTTATATGAGTGTTTTTGTACATTTAGGGAAATTAATCCCAGTCTCATAAGTATTGCACCCATTTTTTTAACCAATTTCTTTTCTTTTGACTTTGTTTATGGTATTAAGTTACAAGACCCTACAGAATTTGATTCTCTCTTACTTTTCGTCTAGACTGAACTCTTGCCACTCAAAGATTTCATACTGAACAATACAGAACCAAAGAGGGCATTGTGAATAAACCTGCCTCACAACACTGAGGAATCCGACTCTGGCATGGTTCACACAGGCACCAACGGTCATCTGACAGGAACGTTATGTGGAGGATGGGGAGGTTGGATTAGAAGATCCTAGAGTTCCTTCCAATTCTCAATAGTCTATGGTGCTAGGAAGTTTGTTTGGAGTCATTTTTTGAAGTCTTTCAGAATGAGCATTTTTTAGTCCCCTGCATGGTCTGTGGTTTCTGGCATTTATTTTAGGGGAGTTTTCTTTCTTGGTTGTGATTTTAAACCTGTGTGACCCTTTGGAAAGAAAAGAGGTTGGAGACATAGCTTGGACTATGGCCAACATCCCCCATTACTTACACACACACACTCCTGCCCTTGAAAGTCCCAGTACCCTCCCTGGTACAGGTGGGGAATGAGGAGGAGATTTGTGTCACGTGTGAGGCATCCTACAGGCTGTTGTGGGATCACCTGTTGACCAGCCAGAACACAGCACAGCCCCATCCCCAGCACACATGCAGTGTGGTTGCTAGCTGCTTCTTGAAGATAGGCACATTCCCTGTTCTGTTTACACCATGACACTCAATACACAGCAAATGGTGGTAGTCATAATAATAGTTGGTGCCTCAAAAAGCAAACCCTCGAGTGAAACCAGCATTAGGGGACTCCAAACAACTGTCATATCTCAGGCGCCTCAGAGCAAGCTTGCTATTTGGTAGCCAATGACCTTTCAGTGAGAACCTGCTTCTGAGTGTTACTGGAGGAGAACCAACCGCTTTCCCAGAGTGCACAGGGGTGGCTTCCGACAGCTGTGTTTGCCCAACTGTTTGAGGTCACCTCTCTATTTAGTCCATGGGCTAGATCTGAGAAAATAAAACACAAAGCAACAAACTCTAAACTGTAACCATGACATGGCAATGAAAATGGCTTGTTTGCTTAGATATTGGGAATGTTCCATAGAGGCCAGGCTGGAGGCTAGAAAGGGTGGCTAAGCCAAAGATTTGGGGTACCCATTTCTAAATTAAGGCCTTCAAAAGTCTGGATTAGTTAAGCATGAAAATTCTTCAGACCTGACCTTCCTCCACTGGGCCACTTGACCTTGGGGGAGGCTAGCAAAGAGAGCAAAGATCTTCCAACATGCTGGTATGATATAACGGTAAGGGACCTGGAGTGTTTCTGGAGAATAGCCTCTTAGTTCTGGCTCTCCTATGGCCAAGACATTTTATTTCTAGGCTTAGTTTATGTCAGTTTGCCCATCTGCATAATGGGAAGGTCAAACTTCTTTAGATGATCCCTAAAGCCTTTTCTGGCCCCTCATTTTAAGAGTTTCATTAACCTTTGCAAAGTTAAATAGAGACCAGAAACTATCTAAGAGACCTTAACTTCATTTAAAAATAGGCCATATAAACATGGTTTGAAATGTCTTTTGTGAATTTTATGTAAATTTTGCCACTCGCCGAATCACATTTCTTAGACTGTACCCTGAAGAGAATTAGGGAGATAGTAGGATTTCATAATTCCATTCACTGGAGCAGAGAGAGTTTGACAAGTTGGAACCTTAACAGATACTGATAACAGTGTTGTCACTGATAACAGAAACAAATATGTATTGAATATTTACAATAAGTGAGGAACTTACTATGCCGGGAACTTGGTTAAAAACAAAATCAGCTTTGGGGTGCCTGGCTGGCTCACTCAGTAGAGCATGCAACTCTTAATCTCAAGGTCGTGAGTTCAAGCCCAACATCGGGCATGGAGCCTACATTATAAAAAAAAAAAATTAATTAAAAAACAAACAAACACAAAAACAAAATCAGCCTTATGCCCGGCAGGCTCTTGGTCACTGTAGAGGTAAATTTTAAATAACAAGGTGAAACATAGAGGGATTAGCATTATGCGAATTTCAGTTGAAAATGGGATCAGATGTGTTGTGGATGTGAAAAGCCTTGACAGGAGTCTTCTAAAAAATTTTATTTACCTGTTTGTCAGAAAGAAGGAGCACAAGCATGGGGAGTGGCAGGCAGAGGAAGAAGCAAGCTCCCCACTGAGCAAGGAGCCCCCTGTGGGGCTCAATCCCAGGACCCCCAGGATCATGACCTGAGCCAAAGGCAGATGCTTAACTGACTGCACCATCCAGGTGTCCCCTGACAGGAGTCTTGAAGGAGATCTCAGGGCACTGAAGAGGAGGTGGGAGCTGCTCCAAGTCAGAAGGACATGATGAGTAAAGGCACACAAGTGCCATGTTTTTGAGAAGGGGAGCAGATGAACCTCTAAAAGGTAGGACCAGTGAAAGCAAGTGGGACAGTGGTTTCAGCTAGACGGGGTTCAAGGTGTTGGCAGGCACTGCTAGTTGCCTACCCCAATATCCTTCTTAGTAACCTAACCCTGATTTTTAGCTGAGCTTCTTGCTGCTCAGAATTAAAGATTACATGTTCCAAGGTCTTTTTTCAGTTAAATGTGGTCATGTGGGTGAGTTCTGACCAACGAAATATAAGCAGAAAAGTTCTGGGGGACTCTGGGAAGGTGCATGATTGTATTCTCCCTTTCTTCCTGTGATTTGGAACACAGATGAGATGGCTGGAGATCTAGCAGCCATCTTTGACCGGGAGGATGACTTGAGAATAGATACCACGTGTTGAAGTTTATAGAGAAGAAAAGGAGGAGGCTGGATCATTAATAATGCTTGGAAGCCACATACTAGCCCAAGGCTGCTTATCTTTAGACTTGTTTTACACAAGAGAGAATTTCCAGGTACAGTTACGTAGTATTTTTCGTGTGTGTGTGTGTGTGTGTGTGTGCATCTCCTATTTGAAGAAGAACCAGATTGTGGTAAGTTTAGGATTCCAGAATAAATTGTTTGGATATAATCCTTTAGAAACTAGGAAACCCTACAGATTTTAAATCAATCTATAAGTTCTATTTGGGGCATCTATTGTACATCAGACACTGTGCTAGATGTTGGAGAGATGTTACACTGACTTTCTGAAGAACACAATACAGCGATGCTTTTGTTTATCTAAATTAAAGTACAGCTTCTGCTATAGTAAGATACCCATATACTTTGGCTCAGCATATACCATTAGAAAAAATAGCCTTGATTATACTTTTACTGCTCAAGAGCACCTAGGATATGCCAAATTCATAAGAACATTTGGTTGAGGTCGGGAGGCTGGAGCATTTGAAGCATTTCAGCATTAATATCATCAACGTTTGCTTGAAAAACAAACCGGGAGCATATTTAACAACTGCCCTCACCTTTGCCTCAACACACATGCCCTAAGCGATGATCAAAAGTGGGGTTGCTGCCTCAAAGCTGATTTGCTAAACAGCTTTCAGGTGAAGCCTATGCTGTAGGCCCACAGACCACACTTTCATAGCAGGTAAGAAAATGTAATTAACCGTAAGGAGTGCTTTCATTCAGCTTCTCCTGGACCCTGTGACAGTTAGGATGATACCCAAGGCACAGTAAGGAAAACATTGATGGCCGTGGAATATTTGTGCTGCTCTAATGCTAAGAATGAGGCACCTCCAGGATGGCGATCTATTCTATCTTTAACTGCTCTTTGCTGTGCCATTTAAATTTGTTTTAATTTGGCTAGTTAACATACAATGTTGTATTAGTTTCCGGCCTACCACGTAGCTTCAGGCCATCAACTCTATACATTTTGCTATGCTCACAAGTGTAAGTAGAGTAGCACTTTCTAGTAAAGTTCACAATGAAGATGATGTTAATGATATTGGGGAAAATCATAATAGCTAACCTTTTTTTTGAGTATTTACCATGTGTCAGATGCAATGAAAAATATTATCTAATTTAATGCTAGCAATAAATCTATACCCTAAGTACTATTATAATCTCTGTATTTCATGAGGAGACTGACTCTTGGAGAAGTTCCGTGACTTTCCCAAGGTCATGGCAAAGTTCACAGTAGCAATGGCAAATACTTCCCTGTTCCTTTAAGGTTAATGAGTCCTCCCTATCACCTCGGCCAGGTGCAAGCTGAGTCAAGGGTGCTGAGCAGAGATTTTTTAGGCTAATGGGAAGATTTATCTGGCTACTTCAGAGAGAAGGACATCAATTTCAACTTCCTGGGTTTTGAGGACATTTTGACAGTGCCCTTCAAGCTTGCTATCTGTAGTGATGTTCTTTTTAAATATATCTCAGAGAGAGAGAGAGAGCTAAAATGAGACTAACTTACCTTTGAAAGGCAAACCTAAACTCCCTGTTTATAAATCTGTCTTCTTTCTAAAGGTTCGGAACCAGTGCATTTGGGATACGGAGATACAAGTTTTCCTCCTGAACCATGGATGAGTCATAGTGACTTTAGGAACCAATGATTCAGCAAAGTGATTCAACAAACGGTGACAGTAAGTTAACCGTTCAAAATGTCTTAGCGTCTCGGGGTTGGAAAGCCCATGGGGTGCAGAGGTCCCCCCAGTGTTCCTAATCAGGTGTTGTGCAGCCGTTCTCTGGATTCCTTGAGTTACAAGACCCGCAGCCTCGCCATGCAGGCTACTCCTTTTGCAGACAGCTCTAACGATTAGAACATCTCTTTATGAAGCCCGAATCTATATCTCTGTAGCCTACACTTACTGTCCGCTGAGCCTTATTCTGCCCTTGGGAGTTACTCAGCTTCTGTCTAACTCCTCTTCCATATAACACTAACATATGACTCTGTTTGCAAGTTCCAGCTTCGAGTTTTCTGCCTCTGATCAAAAAATAACACTGTGTGTGTGTGTGTGTGTGTGTGTGTGTATGTGTGTGTTGGGGAAAGGAAGGAGAAAAGACGAAGTCAGGTAACTATTCGAGCACCTTCTGGCTGACTCTGGTGCCTGAACATGCATGTTTGAGTCTACCTTTGCTAAGTGCTAACTGGGCTTGTTAATTCTAAAGGCAGTTTTGTCCAGTGAGCTCCAGCCTGGAACATCCAACTCTTCTTTCTCCTGGAGGATGAGAGTGACTCCTGAGAGAGGCAGGTGGCTTTGAGTTTGTCTCCGTCCTTGGAACCCTCAGAGGATGGTGTCCAGATGAGCCATTGTTCCAGAAAGCACCCCCTCCACCTTCAGACCTCCCTCAGTTGTCCAGCACGTACCCGGAACCCTGACTCAGAGGTAGGGCTGCTGCCACGACCCTGATGAAAGAGACTCAGCAGCTTGTTCAGAATCTGGGGGGCCACAGACACATCCACCAGTGACCAGGACACCCCAAGGGAAGCCTGGAGGCCAGTAGAGGAAGTTCAGTGCAGGAGCCCAGGTGAGCGTGTGGGAAAGGGGGCTCTGGTGTCAGCACTGCAGCTAATTAGCAAAATTCCATACCTTCTCTGATGGCCTCTGTCTCCGTCGAATTTGTGTGCTCATGCCGGCCTTGCAGGCTTTAGCACCTGAAGTTTGCCACGTAGCTCTTAACTTCCTTCCTTTCTCTGCTCTATCTTTGAATGCTGAGGCAGGAAACCACTTACTAAATATCATTTACTCGCGATTTCCCTTGCAGTCCATCAGAAACAAAAGAAGGAGAGACCGAGACAGAGAAACAGAAATCTCAGGTCCAAGAGGATCAGGGCCCCTGGACTTGTAGCCCCACGGTCTGCTGCTAACTGACTGTGTGGCCTTAGGGGAAACCATTCTACCTTTCTGGGTAGGCCCCTCATTTCTACCGCGAATGTCATCAACGAGGAAGTAATTTCTGGTGTTTTATGGTACACAAAAATTCTGACCTGTTCTCACTCATTCAAGATGACTGCATACCTTTCACCAGAAACAACCCTAAGGTCCCTGCTTTCCAGGTGCCTGTGTCCTGGGGCGAGAGAGATAATAAAGAGACAAATCCATGGCAAGGATCAGATGGTGATAAGCACCACGAAGGGAAACAAAACAGGGCAATGTGATGGAAGCCGATGAGGCTGGTGGGTGCTGGCTTATTCACTGCGGGAGGCTAGTGCTGTTTGAGCAGAGAGCTTAATGACAGGAGGAAGGGAGCCCAGACTATCTGGGGGAAGAACGTTCCAGGCAGGGAGCCACAGCAGGTCTGAAGCCTGGAGCTCCCAGCAAGAAGACCAAGGGATTGGTCAGGCCCATTGCTTGCTCAGGACCTTTGCATTTGCTGTGTCCTCTGCCTGGAAGGTTCTCCCTAAGATGCTCACATGGCCCACTCTCTCCCTTTACTGAGGGCTGTGCTCCAATTTGACCTCATCACAGAGCTTCCAGGGTTCCCCGAGATAGCTGGCCCGGCAGCCCTTCCTGCTCCTGTTAGAAGATTGACTGGGCTCTGCTCTGTCTCCCTCACTCGAATGTAAACTCGGGAGGGCAGAGACTTCGTCCCTTAGTCATTGTCACACCCGTGTCACAGTTCCTAGCACAGAGGTGACACTTGGTTAAGTATTAGCTGGATGAATGCTTTGAGTTGTGGGGCAGAGTCCTGCTTGCTGGCCCTTCCGGTGTCTCAGTGCAGGCTTGGTTCCTGCACCTACAGATATCTTTTGCATTGATTGTGTCCCCTGGTTGTGTGTGTGTGTGTGTGTGCGTGTACATGTATGCATTTGAGTGTTAGGAATAGTTCTAATAAATTGCTACTTTTCTTAAAACTTTTGAAAGTTGTAAAAATATGCATGCTTGCAAGTCCTGGAGCCCATTTGGCCAGCAAATAGAGAAAAACTCTAAAACTTCAGCCTCAAAGGCTTGTGCTAGTGCTCAGGGAGGTAAGCTGGCATGCCTTCCTGCTGTCTCATCCTGCTGGCACACAGAGGGCATGCTGTTTAGGACACACCTGGCCTCTGGGCCATGCTGAGGACAGATCGCAAAGAGAGGGAGCCCTGACATATTGACTCAACTCTCTTTGGGGCCTTCATAACTCCCAGGCAGCCCCAAGACCTCTGTGGCTTCACTCGCATTAGGTTGGGAGTGTTTGATTGCTTTTTTGTTTGGTTTCTCTCTTCATATGAAACATTTAAAGATCATGAAAGGACCTCAAAGTCTCTGAGTTCTCTTCACCTGGCTTCCTCTCTCTTCCTTGGGGGGAAGAGCCTAGGCTGATGAAATCCAGGGAGGCAGCATCAGGGGAAGGGTCGGCACCTGTGTGGCGTTCCTACGGCTCTCACTGAGGCGGTCTTTGTAGTCGGGCTTACATTCATAAGCAGTGGCATCATTTAGCATCTGCTAATCCAAAACACACTAAGCACATACATTTTGAATCTCTGAGGTCATTCAGTAACTCTTTTGGGAATGCCTGCTATCATGCATTAAGACAAAAAATCAAATTCTGCCTTGCTTTTTCAAGAGCTAAGTTCCAGTATGAAAGGAGGGGGAAATGCAGCAAGTCTGTGGTGAGCTGGTGCTGAGGGAACCCCCGGGGAACTCTACAACCACCAAGGTTCCAAAGGCCAAGGTCAGAAAACCTTGGGCAAGAGTCATTTTAAATGTTTAAAAAAAAAAAGTGTTCTTTTCAGGTCTATATAAAGAGTTGATTTTAGGTAACATGCCTCTAATTTTTGTTTTTTAAAGATTTATTTATTTGAAAGAATGAGTGTTCAAGCAGGGGGAGGAGCAGAGGGAGAGGACCTCAAGCAGACTCCCCACTGAACGTGAAGCCCAGACACTGGGCTTGATGTAGGGGATGCAGGGCTCCGGGCGGGGCTCCATCCCAGAACCCTGAGATCATGATCTGAGCCGAAACCATGAGTCAGAGGTTTAACCGACTGAGCCACTCAGGTGCCCCACATACCCCCAGTTTAAACCAGTCTGGTTAACCCTCAGGCAAACTACTGACATTCCCACTGCTTGGTGGGGAGACAGACCTGAGCATTGACTTAGAGAAAAGAAGGACTTACACTCACCAAGTTTTGCATCTAAAACACTTGTGCATCAAGTATCCATCTAGATGAGTCCTCCAGATTTTCTGGCATCATATTGTTCAAACCATATTAGGCCATTACAATTCTGACCATTGAACTTGAGCCATGTTTACTGTGGTGTGGTCAGTTTAGACAGTGGCAGAAATTTTTTTTTTTTTTTTTTTTGGCAACTGATTTGAAGGTTAGCTGCCCTGAGCACTTGGATTTTCTGGATCTTTTCTCAGGCAATATGGGAAACAGATGGTGAGCACATAGTCATTCTCTTTCCCATCTGATCATCTGGGCAACTATTGAGGTTGACCGGATGGTTCCGATGTTCAAGTCACGATGGTTCTCTGTTAGAAATAACTCAATTTGCATCTAAGGATAAATAACAAAATACAACTTTTTCTAAGTGAGGTATAAATTGGGTATCTTTGAAATAATATATTTTGAAGAATTTAAAATGTCCAGCACTTCTGAAAACACATGACCTTTAATGAGTTGATTTTTGTTATTTTTTCCTTTTGTTACAAATTTCATCTTTATGTAATTGACATGTTTGATGATAACATGATTATTTCCAACCAAACAGATGCATATGCAATAATCATTGTATTAGCCTCACTGTAAAGGTCATTATGCATAAATCAAATGGTGTTGACACCAATATCAGAAATTTATACACATGTCCATACACATGTACATGTGTGTATGTGTTCACACATACATGTGCTTAATGTATATAGAGGGAGAAACACTGAATTATAGCTTATATCACCCAAATGTATACTTGACACCCAAGTGATACTCATTTTTAATTTTAAGGAGTTGTTTCCCAGACAAATCAGTAAGGCAAGCCTGTTGTCTATAATTACTTTTTTTTTTAAGATTTTATTTATTTACTTGACAGAGAGAGAGAGATCACAAGCAGGCAGAGAGACACGCAGAGGGAGAGGGGGAAGCAGGCTCCCCGCTGAGCAGAGAGCCCCATGCGGGCTCCATCCCAGGACCCTGAGATCATGACCTGAGCCACCCAGGTGCCCCATCCATAATTACTTTTAAAAAGACCCAAAGGCCAAACGTATAACTCAAGGTTGCTCAAAGGTTAGGTAAAGGCTGTGTGGTCAGCTCCATTTCCCAGGTCCCACAGTGTCCTTCAGGCCCATTTGCTGTCACCCTGGTTTCTCACAGGTGGCAACTGGCACCTTTGCATACTTACAAAGTTGGAGAGTAGTTCAGTACTTGAGGGCTGGACACTGTAGCTGGACCAGCAGATAAATCCTAGAAGTTCTTTGAGATGTATTCCTTCATTCAAACAAGCAATTATTGAGCAACTGCTGTATTCTGCGCTACAGGTGAATACATACCACTGCTGTTCAGAGCCTAGTGAGGGAGGACACAATACCATGCAGGGGACCCTATTCTCACTGAGGCTGGGAAAACAAGAGGGAATATGTAGCCTGGTGTGATAGTTTCCTAGGGCTGCTGTAATGAATTACTACAAACCGGATAGTTTAAAACAACAGAAATTTATTGTCTCCAAGTTCTGGAGCCTAGAAGTGGGAAATCCCAGTGTGAGCGGGACCATGTTCCCTCTGAAACCTGTAGGGGAGAATCCTGTCTTGCCTTATGTTTGGTGGTGAGTCGCAGCTTTCCTGGTCTTGTCGAGGCAGCCCTTGAATCTCTGCATCTGTCTTCACATTGTCATCATCTCCTGTGTGTCTCTCTCCACACGGTGTTCTCCATGTGTCTCCTCTTCTCAGAAGGACACCAGTCATACTGCTTCGAGGGCCCGCCCTGTTCTGGGACCACCTCATCTTCACTGATGACATCTTCAAGGACCCTAGTCCCAAATAAGGTCACTTTCTCTGCTCCTGGGAGTTAGGACTTCAACATATGTTTTGGGGAGACATAGTTCCACCCCAAACACTATTTCATTTTGCAAAATTAAGGAAAAGCTTCAGGAGATGGTCATGCCTAGCCTGTTCCACTCCCTCTTTGGAAATTCCTGATCTATTAAAAAATAATTTTTAGGGATATCTGGGTGGCTCCGTCGTTAAGTGTCTGCCTTCGGCTCAGGTCATGATCCCAGGGTCGAGCCCCACACTGGGCTCCCTGCTTAGCAGGAGCCTGCTTTTCCCTCTCCTACTCCTCCTGCCTGTGTTCCCTCTCTCGCCGTATCTCTCTCTGTCAAATAAATATATAAAATCTTTAAAAAATGATAATAATTCTTAGGGGTACCGGTGGCTCTGTCACTTAGGTGTCTGCCTTTGGCTCGGGTCAGGATCTTGGGGTCCTAGGATTGAACCCTGCATTGGGCTCCCTGCTCTGCGGGGAGCCTGCCTCTCCCTCAGCCTGCCGCTCCCCCTGCTTGTGTTCTCAATCTCTCTCTCTCTGTCAAATAAATAAAATCTTTTATAAAAATAATAATTTTGGGGAAATGTCATAGCAGGATTGGCAACGTTATAAACCCGGTAGAACACTAAATGTTTTCAGTCAACAAATGAATTTATAACACAAACTAGAGTGTAATATAATTCTGTTATTCACAAGATGATGACCAAATTTACTTAAAAATCTTTATCGTGTGCTCTTGGAAGTGGGATCCACGCGTTAAGTTTCCTGATGAACAGTGGTCTATTTTAATCCCGTTGGTGTATCTTGGTCAGCGATTATGTAACCTCGTTAGACATAACTTCAGATGCCTACTCTTGAGGCTTCCTGTGAAAAAGCTGCGGGGCCCGGGCTCCCCGCAGAGAGCACACCCCCTCCCCCCAACTCGGGAAAGAAGCCATGGTTTTCACTGAGGCGTGCCCAGTTCCTTCCCCTCTATCTGCTGAGCCACGCTGCTCTGGCACAGCCCTGCTCACAGCTGCGTGCCCCTGACTCACAGCCAAGCCTGCTGCCCCCTGCCTGCTGCTCGTCTGCATCCTGCCTGCTCTTCGCCAGGGGACCGATGTGCTCGCTCCAGCCTAGGCGGCTGCTATTTGCAGTGGTCAGCTCCCAGGTCAACGCTGTGCTGACCCCGGGTCCTAAGCCCGTTCGCTCTCATTTGGTGACCCAAAGAAGGCCCAGGGCTCAAGATAATTTTCTTTTTTTTTTTTCTTTTTAAAGATTATATTTATCTATTTGACAGAGAGACCGTGAGAGAGGGAACACAAGCAGGGGGAGTGGGAGAGGGAGAATCAGGCTCCCACTGAGCAGGGAGCCCGATGTGGGGCTTGAGCCCAGGACCCCGGGATCATGACCTGAGCCCAAGGCAGATGCTTAATGGCTGAGCCACCCAGGCATCCCTCAAGACAATTTTCTAAGTGCTACAAGCATTCTCCCAAGACATTGTAATTTCTCCCATAATATATTCCTCACCTTTTGATGGAGAGGGATGGCTTTGCTCGACCACATTGCTGCTGCCCCAGAGAAAGGATAGTAATAACCAACAGTTATTGAACACGCCCCATGGATTAGGTACTGTGCTCAACTTGCCATATGACTTCTCTCTCATTTAGCCAACACAAAACCTGAGGAGGCCGGTACAGATGTCAAAGTCATGCTGTAGGTAAGGAACCCAAGCCACGAAGTAGGTGGGCTCCTTGCCCAAGATCACACTGCTGGTATCTTTACAGAGCCACTCATGCACAGGTGCTCTGACCCCAGGGACAAGACCCTTTACCAGGCTAGCCGCCTCTGGAGGACAATGGATAGACGACCGATGAATGGATAGATGGATAGATGGACAACAGAGTGATAGATTGACCTCTGCTCAGTGAGCACAGCTGGCCTGCCCTTCAGATAATGTCACATACCTAAGTCACAGACATGCTCGGAGGTAGTGACGTACAGGAGTTGAGAGTTTGGGCTCTGCGGTGACACTGTGAAGCCCAGCTCCATCACTTCCAAGCTGTGTCACCATGGGCAAGTTTTGTCCATGTCTGCTTGCCTCAGTTTCCTCTTATGTAAAAATGGGGAGATCATCATATCTTTCTCATGGAGTATTAAAAGGATTAAATAAAATGATGCCCGTTAAAGACTCAGGTTAGGGCCCAGCAAATAATAAATGTTCTCTAACTGTTGGCTAATGTAACTATTACAATTATTGACAACAATACTTTTGTCTTGTACTTTGAAGCCTTCAAATCTTATTAAAAGCATTTTCTCATTTGAGGGGCACCTGGCTGGCTCAGACGGAAGAGCATGGGACTCTTGATCTTGGAGTTGTGAATTTGAGCCCCACATTAGGTATAGAAATTACTTAAATAAAGAAGTGAACCTAAAAAAAAAAGTTTTCTCATTTGAGCTTCAACTAGCCCTATGTGATAGAGAAGGCAAGTATTTATGTCTAGTTCACGGAGGGAGAATTCATCTCAAAGGGGTTAGGTACAAAAGAAATGCTAGAGCCAAAGATAATACATGCAGAAAGGGCTGGAAGCCCCAAAGCCTGACTGGACCCTGAGGGGTAAGACCTTCCCTGATCTAGCTTTGGCCTTTCCCTCTTCTTTTCACTGATGTAGCCCTCGTTCCTTTAGGCTGTAGATCCCCTCCAAGATTTGAGGTTGCCTTGAAGGTTGTCCTTTACATTCCTGTGGTTTGTTTTGGGGAAGCACTGGAGGGGCTTTGAAGACCCTAAGGAATGGACCTGTGTGAGAGAGATTTCAGTCTTTGAGGGGATGAATGGAGGGGAGGCTATAGCTACTTTGGTGAGTGTGTGGTCTAGGAGAATTAGGCAGGCAGACACCTGCACTCCCCAATGGCTTTGCATGCAGATCCTAAGGCCCTCATATTCACATTTAGAGGGCAGCCTGCAAGGGAAGCATTTGAGGCGCTGGGGATGGGACAGACTTGCACTTTACACCTGTAAACCTAGTGGCTGCTGGAGAACAGGTGGGAGGCCTCCATTGGGGAGGCTGCTTGGATAATGCAGGTGAGCAATGCTGACTGGAGGCAATGGGGGAGAAAAGAGGCTGACATGAGAGAGATTTACGAGGCAGCACTGACTGTTTAAACAGACTGGATGTGGAAGATGAATGGGAACTGGAGTAGATTTTTACAGCCAGATTGGGGGAGGGGGGCGTGACAGGAAATACTTCCTACAACAGTAGTTCTCAAACTTCAGCAATCTCAAATGTTGTGGAATACTTGGAAGGATTGTGAAAATAGAGATGCTAGGCCCTACCCAAGAGTGTCTGACTCCAGAGGCTGGAGCAAGACTCCACATTTGCATTTCTAGCAAGTTCCTGGGAGATCCTAATGCTTCCGGTCCTGGGACCATGCTTTGAGAACCACTATCCTAGAGAATGATAGAGTTACATGTTGAACATAACCTCTGGGAAGGATTTAGACATCAAGGAGCTGAGAAGATGGAGGACAGAATTTCAGGTGGGCTGAAAGGCGAGACAATAATACGAGACCATGACTTGCCCATGGAGTGGCCTCTTGAGAACCGAAGCATGGTGGAGGTGAGACTTTCTTTTATAACCAGGCCCCTTTGCAGTATCACCTGTTTTTGAGAACTTCCCTTCCTCGTGTTGTGAAATAGCCATCGGATGTAACAAGTCTTAGTGTAGTTTTTGCAAAAGCAGATGCCCAGGAAGGATTTAAAAGTGAAAGTACTTTAAAAACTGCAGGCAACTCCAGGAGAGAAAGGCATGTTAGGCAGGGCAGGGAAAACACAGCTACCAGGCCACAGGCAAACTGGAATTGGTGCAAAGCACATCCCTCCAAATTAACCCAGTCGAGCTGGGAGGGAAATGGCATATTTTACCAAAATTCCTGACAGTCGGTGGTATCTGGTGACAGAGGTGGTGTGGTAACTCCTTGGCACTTCTGGTCTCAGCTTGCTAGGCAGTGCAGCTTTCCTGAGTCCTGATGAAAAGAGACTCAGGCCCAAGGACGCAGATGCAGCTTTAGAAGTGGTGGAATATAGTCAGAGGGCTACGGGAGAGATTGGATCCGGATAGAGCACCACCTCTAGCTAAATACCAATGATACGGCTCCCTGATAAGGCTTCTGGTCTGCACCTTTAGGCAACATGGCAGAGCAATAACCAGCCTTGTGAGTCTGTGCTCATTTCTATCTTGTGCATCTGGAGAAAGAGAAAGTCAATAAGGTGAATTGAGGTGGAGTAGGAGGGAGGACTCCTTTCAATTTTCTAAGAATGCCAAGTATTTGGCCTCGGAGGATAGTATATATTAGAGTTAATATTCTCTACCTATTCCTTACATGTAGGACTATTCTTTCTTCCTTCCTTTCTCCCTCCCCTCCCTTCCTTCCTCTCTTAGATTTTATTTACTTATTTGAAGGACAGAGTGAGCGAGTGAGAGAGAGAAAGATCAAATGAGCAGGGGGAGAGGGAGAAGGAGAAGCAGGCCTGCTGAGCAGGGAGGCTGACGTGGGGCTCAATCCCAGCACCCTTGGATCACGACCTGAGCTGAAGGCAGATGCTTAACTGACTGAGCCACCCAGGCGCCCTTGTAGGACTATTCTTTACCTATTCCCTATCCGCAGAAATATTCTCTGCTTATTCCAAAAAGGTAGAAGTAAGTTACAAGCTGCTAATAGGGTTAGGATTTTGTGTTGGATATTCACTTGAGATGAATACATTACTTGTTTATCACGAAGTTTCTCACTTTTTCCTGAAAATACCATGACTTGGGTAATTCTTTATTCTTCCCTGAAAATCCTATATTCCTGGGCATCTAAAGTCGATTTGCATTTTACTTTCAGTCCCTCCCAGTCTCTGCAGCCTTGGATTCATTTTGAGATCAGTTGGAATGATATTTTGTCACAATTCAGAGTTAAGCAAAACAGCAAAGAAACCAAATGAGTCTGCTACTTGTTAAGCTCCTGGGGTGGTTGAATGAGGCATACTCATAACCAATCAAGAAATGTACTAATCACATTGAAGGTTTTTTTTGTTTTGTTTTGTTTTGTTTTGTTTGTTTTTGCTTTTCATAAAAAGCAAAAGGAAATAGCAGTAAGAATTTTCTAGGTTAAAAATTCTAGGTTAAAAATTCATTAATCCCAATGGCTCCTGGGATAGCTCAAAGGTACATCAAAATGCCCCTTGGGTGTTTTCCTGTCCAGAGAAATTATTAAGTCTTGTTTAGCTCTAAGCTCTTTTTAAAATAAAAATCAGGACTGTTATTTATATTTGGTAAATTAAAATATACCATTCCTTTATAATGTAATGGCTTAAAAATAGTGTAAAATATTTTTTCTTAGAGGTCAAACTGGTCTTGTTTGAAAGTTACTCCATGTCAGTCTTCAGCTATAAATTCATCCTGAGACCCAAGATATGGGACATCTATTTATGGAGGATTAGCTGTGGTGCCTGTCACTCGGCAGCCCAGCAGGGCAGTGGAGAGGTCAAGGTCTAAAGTGAACCTCACACATGGGCAGATATTTCATGCCATGATAGAGCTGAAAGGGTCACACAGCTCACTCATTTTACAGGTGAGGAAAATGAGTCCCAAGCCCGGGGAGCGATTTCCAAGAGTAACAAGTTACTCCATTTAAACTGAATGGCACGCAGGTTGGAGATAGGGAGGAGGGTAAACAGACTCTCTCTTCCCAGCCTTGGGTGCCAGTTTCTTTCTGTGCCCGTCCCAAGCATTTGGGTTTGGACTAAGGCAGATCTGGAGTTGCCACGTGGGAGAAATGTTAATGCAGGGATTAATATATTTTATGGGATGAAAATGACTGATGTTACTTAAAGATATTGTTCTGTGGTTATGTAATTTTTAGACATGCAGTGTGAAACGAAAGAAGCCAGCCACTTTATGGCTCTGTTTCTTGGAGCCATCACAACTGAATGTGCCTGCAAATCTCTGAGAAGGGTTAGCGTGCTCTGCATTTCCCACACTTGTTGGCAATGGAACCCTCTTCTCATGGACCAAGTTGTGAGACTAATGATTGTCAAGAACTCATACTGGGAAAAGCCAGTCCCAATTCCCTTGTTTACGTCTGAGGAAAGGAAGCCGCGAAGAGGCTGTATGGGGCCAGGTTTCCATTTTGGAAAATAACTGTCCTAGAGTTTAACCAAAATATTTCCTAAAGTAAACCAAACTAGGCTTTGGTTGGAATCTGAGGCTATCTGTTTAGTCAGGCCCCTAGTGCCATCTTGGCTCTTCCTATGGGTGTATCGTAGGTCACTGCAGATGAGAGAATTGGCCTAGTTTTTTGGTGACTTTCAAGCTACTTACATTCAACACGTCTGCTAGACTGTCCAGGCCATGATGAACTGGACTTCAACAATAGACTTGCACTCCAGGGATCTTCCTGGGACTAAACTGGACTTGAAAACAATGGGACAATGGTCATCTATTTACCTGCCCATATTTGCCATATTATCAAACATTCCAACTCCTAAGGTTATGTGACTGGCCATGAAAATGACAAACCGTCTCATTTTCACGTTCCTCCTTGGAAAACAATCTGTTCTGGCCTCAGTGACAATGGCAAAAAGATGAATTAGGTATTAGTTCAAACTCTGTCAAGAGAGTTAGGCATTCCCAGAGTGTTCATTACTCATGCAGAACATTAAGAACTACTTAATCAATTTTTAAAAAAAAGAAAAAAAGAACTATTTAATAAATCATTGTCTGAGGATGGACTAGGTGCATTGGCCTGTCATATACAGGACCTGATAAAATGCCACCTCCTCCATGGAACCTTCTCTTGCCAACTAGAAGTGATACAACAGCTTTCTCCCCAAGACCTGCTCATATGAAGACTGATGAACAGGGGAATGCATATTCAATTTTAAAATTTGTCATCTGAGCTAGAGGAAGCTTCTCTGTTATAAATTGTGTGGCTGCCTCTACGTTTATATTTACATATACACATGTATATTTACATAAATAGATGTAATGAATAATTTATGAACATTAGGCTTTATTTTTAACAACAGTGTAAGGACTTATATAATCTAACTAGTATCTGGGAAGTCTTTTTCCTGGGGAAACACACTCATACACACACATATGTATGCACACACACCCACATGTACATATATAATTTGTGTATGAGGGGACAGTTGGAGGTACTTGTGCCTTACAAGTCACACAAGATATTTAGCTTTGCTAGTTTATCTTTATATCTCAGATTGGAAACTCCTTAGAAACCAGCAGTTTAAGGCTGGCAGTTTTTGAGACCCCATTCATTTGTGAAGTGGCTGGAGAGGGGCAATCAGCTCTAGATTCTGATAAATGACTCCACAGCAATTGAATAACTGGCAAAGTGGGTTCAAAGAACAATTTTGGATTAGGCTGTGGAGAGCAGGGAACAGAAGCAAAACACAGAAAATCCTCGGCTGTTCTCATTTCAGGGTGGAGATGGAGAGACTTGTTGCCTCAAAGTCAAGACTCTCTTGCAATGAACCTTAACGAAGAGCTCACATAGAAAATAAGCCTATGTCCAAGTCCCACAAGAAATCAGGGGAGGGGCTCAGAGGGTAATTTAACATTTTTAAATCTCCCTCTTCCGTGTTTCTGTATTTTTCATGGGGTATGACTTTAGGCAACTTGAGTAGGAGAAGGTAGGAGTATTTAGAAAGATGAGTGTGCAACATTGATGAAACTCACTGTGCTCGACGTGGATTTTGGAAAGCAGAGAAAAACCTGGACAGTTTGGTAATTTAAGAAAGCTCTTATTCACACCAATGTATCCCTGCTGTGCTACTGGATCTGCATGTTCCACAATGGAATATGTTTAGTTTTATACTGTGTGATGTGTGTTTCTGATGTATTTCCACTCTGCCAATGTGTGACTTAAAGCTCTACACTATATAGAAGAGAGTGGCAATTTGGCATGTCAGTCTCTATCATTTTCTACTGCTTAGCTAGGCATTCAGATCCTCCATAGCATAGCTTCTGCTCTATAGTTTGCCGTTACATCTCTACATGTACCTTACTTGGCCTAAACCAAATTAATCTTCATTCCCCAAATATGCCACACACCTTCCCACTTCTATGTGATTGCTCATACTATCTATAATCCTAGACATTTCCAACTCTTCAAGTCCTATCCAAAATTTGCTCAAAATGCTATGTCCATGCTTGGCATTCTACATGGCTGACTCAGCACCTACATTTATTTTCACCTTTCTCAAAATCCTAAAGAATTTCATGAAAAAGTTAATAATAATAAATGATAAACCAATTACAAAAAAGAAACCTCATAAATAGTGTCCATTAGAAATTCTATACAAAATCTCATTTCCAGTGAAAATAAATGCTTTAATATACCTAGGAATTTACTTGTACTGCTTAGTGGGCAAGATCTATATAAAGAAAACCATAAGACTTTGCTGATTGATGTAAACGAGGATCTGGATGGAAAAATTAAATTATGAAAGTATCAATTCTTGTAGAATAAATCCACAAATTCAATGCAATCATAAGAAAAAATCCAAGGATAATTTTCATGAAACTTGATCAGCTAATTCTTAGTACTTTTAAAAAAACAGAAGCATAACTAGTCAAGTGGATTTTAGAAGAATGAGGGCAGCTTGCCCTACAGATATCAAAACCTACTAAAGAGCTATAATAATTAAAACTGCATTATACTGACTTAGGAAGAGTCAAGTAGATTAATTAAACAAGAGACTGCACTTTTTAGGGAAACTGATAAGCCATTTCTAAAATTTTTATGGAAAATTTATCATCAGGGAAATGCCAATCAAAATCACAATGAGATATCACCTTACACCTATCAGAATGGCTAAAATAAAGACAAGAAATAACAAGTAATGGTGAGAACGCAGAGAAGGAACTCTCATGCACTATTGGTAGGAATGCAAATTGGTGCAGCCACTGTAGAAAGCTTGGAGAAAACACACAAATGCATATACACAATTACGCAGCCATAAAAAAGACTGAGATTTTGCCATTTGCCAAAACATGGACGGACCTAGAGGGTATGATGCTGAGTGAAATAAATCAGTCAGCGAAAGACAAATACCATAGATTTCACTTGTATTTGGCGTTTAAGAAACAAAACAGACAATCCCCCCCTTAAATACAGAGAACAAACAGGAGAGGTGGTGGGGGAGGGGCAAAGTAAGTAAAAGGGATCGAGAGTACACTTATTGTTTTGGTTTTTTTAATTTTTAAAGAGATTTTATTTATTTGTCAGAGAAAGCACAAGCAGAGGGAGTGACAGACAGAGGGAGAAGCAGGCTTCCTGCTGAGCAAGGAGCCCGATGTGGGACTCAATCCCAGGACCCTCGCATCATGACCTGAGCGTAAGGCAGATGCTTAACTGACTGAGCCACCCAGGCGTCCCAATAATACACTTATTGTGATGAACCGTGAGTAATGTATAGAACTGTTGAATCATTATATTGCACACCTAAAACTATTGTAGTATTCTATGTTAATTATACTTCAAAAAAAAGAAAAAATTAAAATTTGTATCATATATCAAAGACAAGAAGAGCCAAAACTCTCTTAAAAAATAAAATATAAGGTGGGAGGACTTGCTTTTCCAGACATCAAAGCAGATCATAAAGCTGTAGAATTAATACAGTGTGGTATTGGTACAGAGATAGACAAATAGTGGCTAGAGTAGGGAACCCAGAAAATACTCATACATATCTGGAAAAGATTGATAGCAGAGAAGGCATTTCACTCAGTGGGGAAACAATGAAATTTTTTAAAAAGGTGTTGGCACAATTGGCTATCCATGTGCAAAAAAATGCATTTAAATCTCTTATTCATACCATATCCAAAAACATCCATATCATACCTCCAAAAAGGTAGATTAAAGACTTAATTTTTTTTAAAGATTTTATTTATTTACTTATTTGACAGAGAGAGAGAGAGAGATCACAAGTAGGCAGAGAGGCAGGCAGAGAGAGAGGAGGAAGCAGGCTCTCTGCTGAGTAGAGAGCCCAATGTGGGCCTCGATCCCAGGACCCTGAGATCATGACCTGAGCCGAAGGCAGAGGCTTTAACCCACTGAGCCACCCAGGCACCCAGATTAGAGACTTAAATGTGAAGGGTAAAACTCCTAGCTTTTTAGAAGAATATATGGGAATATACCTTCATGATCTTGGGGTAGAAGGATTTTTATTCTCCTAGTCATGAAGGAGAACATAGATGAAGTTGACCACATGAAAATTAAGAGTTCCTGTTCACTAAATGCCAGTACAAAAATAATAAGAAGACAAGGAAAGAGAGGGGGAAGATATTTATAACACGTATTAATTATCAAAGGCTTATTATCCAGAATAAAGAGGGTTTATAGATCAATGAGCAAAAGGCCAACAACTTAACAGAAAAATGGGCAAGAGAATTAAACAAACCCTTCTCAAAAAACAATAGAACACCCAAATATCTATCTAATAAGCATATGAAAAGGAGTTCAACTTTACTAGCAAGTCACAGAAATGCAAATTAAAACCACAAGATTATACTATTACACACTTATGAGGTAGACAAAATTTAGAAAGCTTCATCTCAAGTGGTAGCAAAATTAGGAGCACACACAATTGATGAGAATATAAATTGGTACCAATACTGGAAAATAGGTAGCATGATTTATTAAAGTTGAAGATGAACATACTCCTTGACTCATAATTTCCACTCCTACTTATATACTCCCATCATTTAATTGTTTATGAGCACCAGAATCCATGTGCAAAAGTGTTCATCTTGGTGGTTTTTTTAAAAGATTTTATTTATTTATTTGAGAGAGAGAGACACACAGAGAGGGACCACAAGCAGGGGGAGTGGGAGAGGGAGAAGCAGACACCCCACTGAGCAGGGAGCCTGATGCAGGGCTCCATGCCAGGACCCTGGGATCATGACCTGAGCTGAAGGCAGACGCTTAATGACTGAGCCACCCAGGTGCCCCATTTCATCTTGTTCTTAAATGACAAAAACTGGAAATACACAATTCTGCATTAACAGTAGAATGGATAAAGGGAAGGATAGTCATTCAATGGAATATTCTACAATAATAACAATCAACAAACACGATATTAAGTGAAAAGTGAACTTATCTATTACATAATAGAATCTATTACATAAAACTATTACATGAATCTATTACATAAAACTTAAAAACAGACAAGACTAAACTATATTGTTTAGGAATGCATTCAGGTGTGGTAAAACTAAAAATAAAAAGCAAGGAAATTATTACTATCAAGGTCAGGATGGAAATGACCTTTCTGTACCTGAGTGGTAGTCATATGGATGCTTACTTTGTCATCATTTGCTAAACTGTACACATAAGATTTATATAGTTTTCTGTTTACTATACCTCATAATCAAATAAAGTAAAAAAGAAAAATTAGAAAAAAGAAAAAGAAAAACCCAGAAAGAAAAAAGAAAAGAAAACAAGAAAAAACACAGAAGACTCTGGAAACAGACATGCACGTGTGCTAAAAGTGTGCTAAAAGTGTTTCGAATTCAAATTCCAAATTCAATTTATTCAATAAGCAGTATCAAAACTGGAAATGAAAGTTACAAAGGATCAGTAAACATGAAAAAATAATAAATTTTATTAGAATTTGGTAATGTACAAAATAGAAAAAAATATATAATATTCAGGGTAATTTAAAATAATCACAATATAATCATTTGTAAAATTAGATACTAAACTTATTAAGCTATAAAATAATTACAGAATATAAGAACTAAGGAAGTCATTAAAGGCTAAGTCTCCTTCTAGCTTTACCATTCTTAATGTATAACTTACCCCCATAGTTTCAAGATGGCTGCTCTGTCCCCAGATATTACATCTGTGTTCCAGGCATAGAGAAGGGAAAAATGGCAAGAGCAAAACAGTACATGCCAGCTGAATCTGACCCTGCCCATCAGTAAAATTATACCCTCCTCCGAGGCCTTAGTCCCTGGAATTACACTTACATACTACTGGCAAAAC
Source organism: Ailurus styani (assembly GCA_002007465.1). Classification (NCBI taxonomy): domain Eukaryota; kingdom Metazoa; phylum Chordata; class Mammalia; order Carnivora; family Ailuridae; genus Ailurus; species Ailurus styani. The sequence continues at coordinate 835,341 of LNAC01000138.1, read as the reverse complement.
TATGACACAGTTTACCCCTAACTCTTAGGGATGTGAGGAGAAGAGTATTTTTTAAATGAGGATATTTTTGTGCCAAACTAAACTGTGGTTTTGTTAATAAGCAAGGAGCAGAGCATATTTATTGCTTAGTCAACTAGTGGTGCTGTGGGAAGGAAGCACCCAGAGCAGTGCTTGGTACATTGTACATACTCAATGAACATTAGTTAAAGGAATGGGACTTTTTATATTATAAAACCCATAATCCCCAGAGTGACAGGGGAGGGGGATCAAGATGAGAGCTGAGCACCAGCTGCAGAGGAAACTAGTGCAGATGGAACAGAAGGCTCCCTGAGATCTAGGATGAAGTGGCTACAATGATGGAATGCTACTAGAGGTCACTGAAAATCCTGGGAGCAGAGTTAGACATAAAGTTTGAAGTAGTTAGTGATCCATCTCTAGAATCACACTGCTCAATGCCACAGCCACCAGCTGCATGTGGCTATCTAAGTTTAGATTAAATGAAAAGTATAACAACTCAGTTCTGCAGGCTCATTAGTCACATTTTGAATGCTCAATAGTCACTTGTGGCTAGTGGCCTCCATAGTCAATGGTGCTGGTATGAAACATGCCCATCATTGCAGAAATTTCTATGGAATACTGCTTGTCTAGAAGAATTAAGCCAAGGGAGAAAAGAGAGAGATATACCAATTTCCAGAAAAACAAACTCTTGTCCAGGGAAAGAAAAACATAATAATATATGGGGTTCCTCTGTGAATAGCCTTTGCTGATCACAATGTAAACACTGAATTCTGAATTAGGTAAGTAGAACTTACTGGGAGGATGCTGGGCTGAGATGAGGCTTGTGTCTGGTAAGAGTGGGGGTTCCTACAGAAGAGCGCTAAAGCTTCACATTCCAAGGCAGGAACCTAACAGATAATGCCTGTGACCAAAAAAGTCAGAAAAGAGCAATAGAGACATTTTGTTAAATGTATACAGACAAATAAAAAAGATTCAGCTGAAAAAGTTAAAATGATTGTCTCCGTGGAGGGGAAAAAACAGAGGAATGGTGGGAACAGGAAGCACCAATTTAGGCATAAACCTTGCAAAGCTATTTGATTCTTAAATGATGTGCAGATATGATTTGATTAAAATAATAAATAGAATAAACTGCAAAAACAGGGGCACCTGGGTGGCTCAGTCAGTTAATCATCCATCTCTTGATTTTGGCTCAGGCCCTGATCTCAGGGTCCCAAGGTGGAGCTCCACGGAGGCTCCCTGCTCAGCGCGGAGTCTGCAAGAGATTCTCCCTCCCTCTGCCCCTCCTGCTCGTGCTCTCTCTCCCTAAGATAAATAAATCTTAAAAAAAAAAAAAAAAGAATAAACTGCAGAGACAAAAGCTCTGTTACCATGTCATCTTTTCCATCAAGTCTATTCAAGTCCACGGACATGATACTTTCATACTTTGATATTTAGGAACTCGTCTGAAACTCTGCTCTTGGCACCAACTGCGTCCTGCTTTGCTCTGTGAGTTGTATAGGCTTAGAGTCAAACTCCTATTGGTTCATAAACGTTTAGACCAACTACTGTCAGATTTCAGAAGTATCACAATATTTCAGTCTAATACAAAGTAAAGCATGAAGACTCCAATAAAATGTTTAAAAACAGGGATAATAAGGGGCACCTGGGTGGCTCAGTCAGTTAAGCATCTGTCTTCCGCTCAGGTCATGATCTCAGGGTCCTGGGATTGAGTCTCTCCTTGGCCTCCGCACTCGGGCCGTGAGGTCTGCTTCTCCCTCTGCTTCTGCCCCTCCCCTTGCTCACCCTCTGAGTCTCTCTCTCTCTCAAACAAATAAATAAAATCTTTTAAAATGGTAATAATTTAAAAATAATAATAGCCAACATCTGCGGAGCCCTTACTATGTGCAAGGCACATGAGAAGAGCCTACCAATACATCAGGAGATCACTTATTCTTCTTCCACAGAGGAGGCCATAGGCAGGACAGGAAAATAGAGTGGCTCTTTCATGCTTAGGGGACTTAGTTCCAGGTTAGCATCAGAATGCCTATGCTTATTTTTTTTACTTTACACAATTTTATACTATGTTTTTAAAAATGGGTCTGAATAATTTTTCAATCTAACAGCATCTTTTAAAACATAATAGTAAGTCAATTCTAGTTCACATCTGCCAATGGGATGATCTCATACTATTCACATATCTCTTGGTCATAAAACCTGTGAAAACATAGAAAATGAACAAGGTTTAATTAGTTAAGATGATAAAATGATGTTCAATTTTATTTACCACCATATGAATCACGGAAGGGGGAGAGGTACATATGTTTGAAATGTGATGAGACTTCCTAACATTAAGCTAAAAGAAGAACTATTTCAATAGGTTTAATCTCAAATCCATGCCAAGGTACAGGTGACCCACAGGGTTTTTGCCTTAGTACAGAGGTTTAGAGAGAGGTTAAATCAGTGAAAATTGCCTTTAGAGAGAAAACTGCTAGGTAATTTTTATAAAATCAGAGTGGTACACTCTGACTTACCTAATAGAGCATTATCTTCTAGTAATTTACTGATTTCAATTTTATCTTCTATTGCTGTTTGGAAATTGAACCTTTTTGTGCTTGCATTCACACTTTGCCTCTAGAAGCCACCTGACTAAATAAAAAAATCAGAAACCCAGTTACATATGAAAGAGGTTCTGTCTTCCCAGCGGTGGGCCCTTACCTAGCGAGGGAGAAGATAATGAACAGGGTCCTGGGACCCACCCACCCTGGTTTAGTAATAGAAAAAGGATGGGGCCAATCTCTCTAATTATACCCTGCGGCCATCTTAGCTAGGGTCACATCAAATATTTTCACCTGTCATTTCATCTTTCCACAGTTCTAAACATTGTTTTTGCCAACTTGAGGTTTCGTGGATTTTACTCCTCTATTTATCTCACATCGAGGCCTGGAACTTAGGTGTAGCTCACCTGGTGAGCTGTGCAGGGGGAGTATGTTTACCTTCATGAAAGGGGGACAAGCGACCTGAAGAAAGCAGCCACAGAAGGGTCACAGCCCCTCAAAGACATGCTTGTTTTATCCTAATTTCTTTTGCACCAGTATGGTATTAAACGGGGTTTCAGGAAATGAGAGATTAAACCTAAATTTGAACCCCATATGCTGGAAATTGAGTAAAATTCCATTACATTTGAATAGTTCTAAGCAAGCACTTTGTTACCCTTTATCCTTTAGTGGAATTGATGAACAGGTGGTTTTCAGAAGATCACTCAGTATATTTAGCCTCTGAAATTTGAGCGACTCCGGTTCTGATTGGCTGCTGGGGCCACGTGATAATTCGGAGCCCAAGCACCACGGGGGCTCTTGCCTGGGGTTCTCAGGAGGGAAGAGTTGGGAGAGGCTTTGCTGCTGAGGAAATTGATTTGATAGATTAAAGGTAAGGCCGGTTTGTGGCTTTTTCTGTAATGTTCTTGCTGGAGATGTTCTGCAGCTTTCCTTGACGTAGTTTCCGAAGTTTGGGGTCCTAACCGGGGAAATTAGTGATGGAAATGGGACCAGAGAAGTTTGTAACCCTGTTGCCCTCCTCAGGCCCTACTTCCCTCTGCCATGTGTTGTTAGGAGATTAGAGTCAAGTCCTATGCTAACCAACCTACTCCTCGCTTGAGTTGGTTCTCTCACCTAACAGACAGCATTTTAAAAAGTTTTCGCCTTTGATTTTTTTCCTAAATATATTAGTATGTAAAAGGATCTATGTTCTGTATTCCTATATTTATCCTGTTCTACTGGGCTTCATTTGCCTCCGAAGGAGTGGCAGTTTCACTAGCTTAACAAACCAGCCATGGCGGGGTATTGGTTTACACGGCAAATATCTTCAGGCGAAGGGACAGCTGCTCCAAGTCATCATCCACTTTTATCAAGAGAGTCCCACTCTCTGGCGTCAAGCTAAGAAGGCCTTGGGAGATCCTTTCGGTAGTTCCTGAATTAGAAGCTTAAATCAAAGACCCACAATCTTATATTTACGTCAGTCAATGCTTTGAACATTTCTTATTTTTCAGGTTTGAGGAAGAGCTACAGAAACAGAAGAGAAAACACCATACAAGCCAATGGTGTTTGGGAAAAAAATAACCCCATTGCCTTGAGGTTTCTGTTTTTTTCTTTTCAAGCTATGGGCAGATTTGTTTTTCTGTGTTCTAATTTGAAGCGTAGGATAGACTGCTTCTGTGTGTTAGAACAGTAGAGAGACCTAAAGCAGCCGTCTTAGAATTTCGGTGCTGGCAAAAAATTCTAACTTCTGGAAGCCGAGCCGACCTCCTTTTCACTAATACTTTTGCTTGAAAATGTTTTCCTGCGAGTATTTAGAAATTTAAATACCCTGTTTCTTTGAATCCAAATCCTCTCACTTTCTTCCCTTGCTTCCTTTTACAACTTTAACTAAGTTGTGTACTTAGAAGTAGCAATACCTGATGTGTTACAGAAGGGATCAAGAGAAGGTAATTTGAAGTCTGAGCTTTTTAGACAGGTATTTAAATATCTCCTCTCATGTAACCTTTGACAATCTATGGATGTGTAGGATGGATAAGTCTTAAATTCTGTTTTTGTAATGTTGTGATTTCAGTCCTAGGGACAGATTCTAATGTATTTTCATTTGTCTGCAATATGAAAAGTCTGTAGGTGCCACTACTACTCTGGGAAAATGGCAGATGATGAAGAATATGAGGAGGTGGTGGAGGTAAGATGAAAAAGCAGACTCTGACAGCCAGGTATTTTATGTGGCGACAATCAAAGTCGTGTAGGTGCATTAATCATTTGAAAAATACATCATCTATTATAACTTCACAAAGAGTCATTATTAAAGCATGAGAAAGGAATATTTTACGTTCAGTTTCACTATAATTATGTGGGATTTAGAATTGAAAAGAAATATCACTGTTTCCCACTGTTGCTTTTCTTTAAACTCTCAGAAAAACATGGTGTGGGGTGAAGGCAGGTTTTAACTGGTCTCCTAAAACTACCTTCTTCCCCACCTGCCAACCCTCCTGATCAAAGGGACAGAGGAGACGAAGGGACACTTCCGAAAACTGAACTCTTTTAGTTTCCACACAGCAATAGAGAAGAAAGGGCTACTTACTCTTTGCTTCAACCAGCTGATTACCTAGAGGGTGATATGGATTCAGTGTTTAGAATAATATACTTAGGAGATTTTATGCATATGTGAGATTTTGTATATATGTATGTGCACAGGTACCTGTAGGTATAAATTCTTCATGCTCACAAGTGACATTTGGAGCCACACTTTCTTACCAGCTCCCATGCTGTTTAACCTAAGTGAACAAGACTAGCTTTTGCTTTGAAATTCTGAAGGGAAAAAAAAAAGACCATAGTGGACATCTTGAAAATTTCCTCCGGGTTATTTGTGGACATCTGATACATTTTACAAAGTTGTTAATTAGTTATTTTATATGATTTTGTTTTTATTATGTTAATGGTTTTTCTTCACCAGCTCTTGCCTTCAGCTTCACATTCTAGAATCTCAAGGTTTAGGGGCTATAATCCATACAAATACATTGCCATTGAATCTGAACGTACTTAATAATTTACAATTAATGATGATCTTAAGCATAGGAAAACCTCCAGGTGCCTAAGATACTTGGTGGCAGTTTTGCAAATCTGTGCTTTTTCATCAGGATGAAATTAAGAGCTACCCAGAACCAAATTCCAAATGACAGTGCCAAAATTTGTCTTTGGAAGATTATTTTAGTGACCAATCTACATTTAGATGAAGAAAAATTTATTGAATAATAAAATTAATTTGATTACTGAAGGATTTAGGAAGAAAACACAGAATGAATCTCCTACAGTATAACAATGAATCTCTCTGGCTTAAGTGCCAAAGGCTGCATTCTCAACGTTCAGCATTACTGGTATGCATTTTAGAAATGTCCCCATGAGTTAAAATAATCACTATTCAACAATGACACAGTTATAAATTAAGTTGCCTTCCTGTGGTAGTAATACCAGTGATACTTTTTAGCTTCCAAGTTAAAAAATCCCTTGTTTTTCTTAAAATAATTGTGTTCATTGGTTATTGGAAGTTGTCCTCGGCTCTAGACCTGATTGATTTAACTAGATGTCATAAAAACGGAGGGGGCTATTTTTAGGCATCTCATCCTTGTCATTTTATTCGTTACTGCTTCTGGGTCTGACCAGCAGTTGCTAAACTGATAGACTTCCTGCCAGGGAGTGTTCAACCAAGGTCCCTCTGACCTCCAAAAAGATGCCGTGAAGAATGGAATGATGGCAAATTTGAGAAAATGGTCAAGGAAGAGTTCAAAGCCAGGAACCAGCCTTAAAAAGAGATCTTCTAGGGGCCTTGGACATCTAAATAAAATGATATTATCACTCCAGTCAAACTGAAACTTGGACAGAAAGGAAAAGAATCGAGGATGCACTATCTAATTAGTGGCACAGCTCTAAAAGGGGATTTGGCATATAAGTTAATGCCAACCATTTGGGTTGCTTTTTTTTATAAGCTTATTTCTAAGATACATTTACCAATGGTGAGAGCCCAGGAAAGGTAAAACTGGAAGGCTACCAAAGAGCTGCTTTTCCTTTGGTGCTAAGGAAATCCAAAATAGTTGTGAATCACTCGCTTTAGTTTAATAGTTCCTTCTCAAGTCACTGATGTTTTGTGTGGCCAGAGGCATGGTTCTCTGTGGATCGTGATCAAACAGTATTCCCTAAAGTGTCCAAATGGTATTTCCCATGCGATGAAGGCATATAAAAGAGAAATTCTCTGTCCAGTAGGTGCTTGTGGTTTCTCTTGCTATCCCTAAGGACATACAGGTGGATGTTAAATTTTATTTTTTTAATATTTTATTTAACAGAGAGAGAGGCAGTACACGGACACAAGCAGGGGGAGCGGCAGGCAGAGGGAGAAGCAGTCTCCCCGCTGAGCAGGAGGAGCCCGATGTAGGGCTCTGTCTCAAGACCCCGGGATCATGACCCAAGCCGAAGGCAGCTGCTTAACCAACTGAGCCATCCAGGCATCCCTGGATAGTAGATTTTTAAATTAAAGGAATAGTGCAGAAGCAGAGAAAGTGCAAGATTAGGCAAATTTTATATTAATCTTCCTGCAGATGAAATAGAGCCAGTGGCCTATTGGCAATGGTTAAATAACTTGATAAGAGCTCACTGAACCAAGGGTGGGAGAAAGGAGGCCACCTGAGGGAAATTTTGTAGTCAGCATTTTTTCCCCTCTCCCCGAGCATATGTTTTGGTGACAGAAAAAAGAAAAACGAAGTGTACAAGGATATACATTTTGTGGACTGAGAAAATGAGCCAAATGTTTCATTTTTGGCCCTTTCCTTGTGTGCCTTGGCCTGAGTCTTTGCTTCTGCTCATCCGGCTTTGCCGGGTGAGGCTGGGGGCAGGATTCCACTCCCCTTACGCATCTGAAACAAAATGTCAGCCAGTTCCTGTCAGCATCTATTTATTGCCGGTGATGTCAGAAGTAGAACAAAAGTAGGTTTGATTTCAGATCCAGCCTGCAAAGCACCTCTGAGCCCTCAGCTGCCAACTGTAGCCTAACTTTCCCACATCTTGGGCTGAGAGGTCTTGGCCTTTTTTCCTTCTCCCATTGGCATTTGCAGATTTTCATCTTCACACCCTTTCGGGACCATCATGCTGTTATAGGGATGCAGCCCTCACTCTGGAAGGGGCTCTTCTTTCTTGGTAATCAGGGTGGCACAGGGGTAATTGAGATGTGTATATGCTTTTGGATCTAGTCTTCCCGTGACACAATCCAGTCAAAGGTTTCTGTTTTGTTTTATTGTTAGTCACAAACAGTGGGTTATCAAGTTCCCTTCTGCCCAACCCACGTACTCAGGATATTGTTCTCCTACTTTCTCTGCAAATTAGGCCCTGCGTACCAGAAGAAAAGGTTTTACTTGTTATAAGTAAAATAACTGCCCCTGGCAGAGATCTACCTCAGACCCCCTTTCTCATCACCTTGCATCTCCTTGCCTAAACCTGATGGCGCTCATGTTAGCTTCCCTGAAGTTTCACCAAGCTAAAATGGCTTCCTTCATGTACTTCCTTCCCACACCTCTTGCACGCCAACTGGGCTGGTGAAATAGCCCAGCAGAGGAGAGGTGACTTCTGCTTTGTTCTCATGATTCCTTTGTGCTCTATTTGTAGTATTACACAGAGGAGACAGTCTATGAAGAGGTGCCGGGAGAGGTAAGACCCAGCCCATGTCTGCATGATCTGCGTGCTCATGAAAGCAGGCAGAGCCTGCCCTCCTCACAGACTCCCAGGGCTACAGAGCTGGCGAAGGGAGAATCTGAGAGAGAATCAGTCACTTACATGGGCCCGGTAGCTGATGGTACAAGAATGAATGCTACCTGTTTGATAGGTTATGTCACTGTTTTTTGCTATTCAGCATATCCAAAGTGGCTGGGGATGGTTTCTCCCATTGTTCGTGCAGTGTTTTGGGGGTAGGTGGTACTAATCAAAATGATATCATTGGCTATCAGCACTCTGACTGTAGCAGTCACATGGCCTTGGACATATGATTTGCATGGAGACCCTCAGTTTTATTATTTAGAGTTGTAACTTGTGGGGCACCATCTGTGCCAACAGGGATGGCACCTTCAAGCCTTTGTCCCTGATGATGCAATGAAATGTTCCTTAGACAGTAGCACCAAGCCTTTCCCCTGCGTATTCCAAGGTGGAATTTTTGAGGGGTGAAATACCTCACTCGTGCTTCATTTTCTGAATAGAACGGTTTCTCTTCAGCATGACAAACACTGATGGCTATCCCTGGAGCCTTCTCAAAGAGCTTATGACTGCATGAAACCTAACCTTTGTAGATGCTGTAAATTGGTTAGTTTCTCACCATGAAGCGTACATCAGTAATAATGGGCAGAAAGCAACCTATTAGCAATGATCTGACAACGCTAGGGGAAGTTGTCATAGATGTCCAGTGCCCTTGTTGCTTCGGTTTCTCTTTACATAAGTGATGCTAGCACTCTTCCTTAGGTATAGAGGATATTTGCTATGAAGGAAATCGTGCTATCAGATGGACTGAAGACTTGGCTGCTTACCTTCTTTTCTTACAGTATTTTTAACCTTGGACTAGACCTAAACTTTGGGCCTTAGTTTCTTCTACTATACAGCCTGTTGTAAGAAACCGTAATCTCCCACCTACTGCATGCATAGGGCTATTGTAAGGATAATTACCCCCTATGTTGTCATCATTACCCTTGTCCACCTAAACATTTATTAGTGTACATGGCACTCCAGTTCATTGTGGGACAAACCACCAGCTTTTTCTTAGACTCCTTTAAAAGTGAACATGAAGTCAAGAAGTTGAGCTTTATTTGATCATCCTAATCTTTGTTGTCTGATCCCAAGTTTGCTTTTACTTGACCCCAAATGATTTAAGATTTTAAATGTTTAAGAATGTTGTATTTCTGATTTTTATCCAAACTGAAAGCATTTGGGTTCCTTTCTACAAAAGGAATTTCAAGGCACTGTAGCAAATTAGGAAGGAATAACCTTTTGACTCCACGCCCTCCTGATCAATCAGCATTCAGAGTTATGTAACATGATGTCCCTTCACATGGACAGAGTGTATGGTGCCCTGCTTTGGCCTACATTAGACATGTAGAAGTAACACTAAGGGTGGAAGTCTGACTTGGATCGGAATAATGCCTGTATACCAAGATCACACGATCACAGTTTTTACTTCCATAACAATGTTGAGCTGCGTGTCCTATTTTCAGACAATAACAGAAATCTATGAAACTACGACAACACGGACAACTGACTATGAACCTTCCAAACCCGCACTGGCACAGCCGGTACCGGCACAACCAGTCCCTGCCAAGCCAGTGGAAAGGAAGAAGGTTATCCGAAAGAAATTGGATTCTTCGAAGTTCATGACCCCCTACATTATACACAGTCAGAAAATGCAGGAAATCTTTAGCCCAGTAAGTTTCAAACAACTTCTTCTAATCTGGTTCTATTATTGAGAAAGTACTGATCTCAACCAACTCTGTTTTGGGTGCGGCTGAATTTTGTTTCTCAACCTTGTGTGAGACAAAGACTTCCCTGAAGAAATATAAGCTCTTGTGACTCTTGAGTTTTCCTTTCATGTAATTCATTGGCACCGTTGCAGCATCAGAGAAAGCATCCTTACTGAAATTATTCCCACAAAATAAGCAGGAGGCCAATTACAAAGCCTTTATTAGTATTTTATCACAATTTGTTAGCCAGTCTAGAATCATGAAGTTGTAAGTAAAGATTCAGTTGAAATCCATTCACAGAAGCTAAATAACATCTATTTAAACTGTCTGAGCAGAATGCCTCTTAAGCAGACTAGTTAACAATTTGTAAAAAGGTCTTTAAGAGTTGTATGGTGAAGAAGTGTAGTTTAGAAAACCAGAATCAGACCAAGAGGTCATCTGAACTGAGGATCGGAATGTTTGACTGTACCCTAGAACAGTGGGGTTTTGTTTTGTTTAAGATTTTATTTATTTGAGAGAGAGAGAGAGAGAGAGCACAAGCAGGGGGTGGGGAGAGGGAGAAGCAGGCTCTCCGCTGAGCAAGGAGTCTGATGCGGAACTTGATCCCAGGACCCTGAGATCATGTCCTGAGCCGAAGGCAGACGCTTAACGACTGAGCCACCCAGGCACCCCAGCCCTGTGGTTTTTAACTGTGGCTGCACATCAGAATAGGATTCTGTTGGGAGCTTTAAAACTACCAATACCAGGCTGTTCTGGTTTAATCAGTCTGAGGTCGGGACTTATGCATAAAGATTTTTAAAAGCTGCCTGACTTTGAAAATTGAAGCTCAGGTTGAGAATCACTGCTGTTGAAGGTCCCTGGTCCTTAAATTTCCATGTAAAGTTAGACTCTAATGAGTTATACTGACTGGCAGCAGATTGAAACCCATTTGAATGGATCTCATTTGTTGATTGTCCACGCGGACTGAGGTCTCACTAGGTGGACATCCTCTGGGAGCTTGAAAAAAATGAAAAGCAGCTCAAGGGAACATTGGATTATGTAGGACTAAGGGCTTAAGTCAAAAACATCCCATTGTGATTGGTCAGTAAATGGCCTCGTTTGGTTTAGTGTTAACTCCTGGGTACTATTTGGTAAATTTCTAGTTCAGAATCTTGAAAGATCCAAAACCTAGTTTTCTAAGGCTTCAAGCTAAAAACAAGATTATTTTGCATCCTTTATCATTGCAGTATTCAGTAATAACAAAAAAAATTTTTTTGTCCATTTAGTGCCATAAAATCTCATAAATTCTTAAAATAATATCCTAGAATTTCAGACAGTCTGAAAAAGTTGGCTAAGGTTTATTGTATTTTTAAAGTGGTTAGTGATAAAATCAAGAGTATAATTTAGATTGTTGACTACATTCAGGAGTACCATTGAAGCATTAATAATGATAAATTATGCACATTGTTATTAAAGCAAGAACTCATTGTATATTTAGCAGAAATAATAAAATTGCATTCCTGCTCAAAATACTCCATAATTTAGACTTTCCATTAATTCAGCTGGTGTCTCAGCTATCCAAACCATCGAGATTTAGCTGCAGCTTCTGAATTGAATATTTTTGCATTGTATTAGCAATCAAATCTTTTCAGACAATTTCTATATTTATTTTCTAAAATTATTGAGGTTCGGGCTTTTTATGTGTGCGTTCAGACAATAAAAACATTGAGAGAATCATTTTAGGTCATTTTCAAGATAATAGTCTGTAATAGAATTTCTACTGTCTCAAGTATCCAACCATGTTGAAGAAGAACAATTAACAAATCTATTTTGGTTTTTGCTGAGAGTCGGACAAGGGACAAAAAGAAAGCTATTATAACTGATAATTGTTAGAACTTGCAGGATTTGTTTTTTTTTTTTTTTAACAGAAAGGGTGAATGCATTGCCTGAAATTTCTGCTGCTGTCTTGTCAGGTCTTCAGCTAATATCTGATCTTCTTTTCAGAATAAATACAAGGAGAAATATGAGAAAGCAAAAGGACAACCATACGCCATCACAACTGATACCCCAGAACTTCGCCGGATCAAGAAAGTTCAAGATCAGCTCAGTGAGGTGGGCTGCATTGCTGAAATAAAGGAGAGACATGTCAAAAACATGCCCATCACTGGGAATTGAGGGCTTTAATGGGTGTAGAGAAAATGAAGAGTCAAATTACTATGAGCCAGTCCAGAAATCTAGAGGAAACATTGGCTATAGATTGTGTGTCTCTAAATTCGAACCCCAAGAGATTTCTAAAAGCTTGGCTTAGCAAGTGAGCTAAGAGATGATATGAGACGGGAAGTTCGAATTCTCTATGGTCCTCCGTGGAGGAGTGCAGGGAGGCTGAAACTCAGCCAGGAAAGCAGATATGCAGGGAATGCAGAGGCTCTGCAGACCTTTGAAGATCGCAGTTTTCTACCTAAAATACAGAAACTTTGCTTTGCGGTGCAGACACTGAGTCATCGGGTTAATGCTCTTTGGTTACAGATCTCCTTTAATATACTCACAATGGGCACGCCTGTCATGAACTCTGTGCATTATTTCTGCAGGTTAAGTATCGAATGGATGGCGATGTTGCTAAAACTATCTGTCACGTAGACGAAAAAGCAAAAGACATTGAACATGCAAAGAAAGTGTCGCAGCAAGTCAGTAAGGTGAGATCATGGTGTGGATGACTGGGATGCTGAAGAGCATTTGGTGACCTCTACCGGGTAGTAGGGGAGAGAGCTGGACAGGCCTGATCCTGCTCGCCGGTCTCCCTTGAATCCAGAGGCATTGTGAGCTCACAGTGGGGTGGGGAGGGGGAGACCCAGCTGCACGCCTGTTCGCGAGGCCCCCCAGATGACCAAAGTGGGCCATAGGGCCTATGGTGGCCTGGAAAGGCAGGCCCAATGTTGCTAGAGTCTTACTTATTTTTAAACCAGTCAAGGAGCTTAATTTTCATGAGAAATCACCCAATTTCAAATGTAAGCAACTAATTAAAAATGTTGTAAAAATACCACGTAAGTCAAAAGGAACACGTCCACTACCCCGATTCAGCCAATGACCAAGAAGTTTGCAGCCTTTGAAAGGAATCCATAGGAGAATCCTAATCATGATTTAGTGTAAAAAAAAAAAAAATCAGACTTTTCAAGTAAAAGCTTACCAGCACAGGAAAGGTATTATAGGACATTGACATGATCATTTTCCTAATCGATGCTAGTAACACATGGGCACAAGAGCAGCCTTGGTATGAGGACACTTTGAATGTGAAAGACTTCACAGCTCTCTGTTCTCTACACCCTCTTGCCCTTGGAGACACCAACCGTAGGTCCTCTGCTCTGTCTAGGTTTTATACAAGCAGAACTGGGAAGACACCAAGGATAAGTACCTGCTTCCCCCTGATGCCCCTGAACTTGTCCAGGCAGTTAAGAACACAGCCATGTTCAGTAAGGTAAGGGCTTCTGCTCTGTCGCTACTTCTGTCCTACCCCCACGTAAAGCAGAGCAATACCCAATCTGAAATGTGGTTGGCCAATCTTCTTGTGAGTATCTTGAGCCATGTGGGTTGCAGGGGTATGGGTGGGCAGGGAGGAACTGAGAGGAACGCTCTTGAGTGAAGGAGAGGGTGTGGGCGGGAAGCTGAGCCAGCGTGGGGGGAAGAACAAGTGGGGAGAATGAAGATGCATCTGGGAACTGGCTCTCACAGACCCTGGGCTACACTTGGGGTATTTCTGGCTATCACTCTTATTCAAAGTTTGTTTCGTGGCAGAGACCATGCAAAGTGTCTCCTGGCTCCTTACATTTGAATTAGTCCTTGTTGTAGGAAGCAGGTAAAGTCCCAGAGAGGAGATGAAACAAAATCAGACACATTCACCTTCTGAAAATAAGATTTGTCAAAAGAAGCAGGACAAGCTATTAATAAATATGACGTGGACTGAGCGGAGAGGGGGAGGTTATCTGTGGATTCCATTTACCTTGGCTGGCTCTTTGCTCTCGGTTTTTCTTGCTACTGATGGATAAATTCAAAATTGTGTATTTCATGTAAGTGAGAGCTCACTTTCTCATAACTTTTCACCCTTTTCTGATTTAGAAACTGTACACTGAGGACTGGGAAGCTGACAAAAGCTTGTTTTACCCGTACAATGATAGCCCAGAGCTGAGAAGGGTGGCCCAAGCCCAGAAAGCCCTCAGTGATGTAAGTCAAGTGCAGTCAACCTCATTGGGGAGTGTGGTATCGGGACACCTCAAGTTATGTCTTCTGGCCAGATGTTCATTGCAATTCTTCTTTCAAAAAGGCTAAATGTCATTATAGCAGGTGAATCTGTCTAGAATCATTATGATGTCTACACAGATTTTATAAATTTATTGGATTTAATTAAACACAGTCTTGTTTTTTTTATTAGGTGAAGAACTTGAGTTTGAGACCACATAGGTCATTAGTGGCAAAGCCTAGATTAGGAGCCTGGTCATGTGATGCCAAGATCAGAGTTCTTTCCACTGTCACATGTGCCCTCTGTTCCCTTGGCTGGAGTTGAAGGTTTTTTTCTGTGACAGAGCGGCATTTAAAAAAAATCCTTTTGGGATCATAGATACTTTCCCAAATATATTAAGTGAAAAATGTTACTGAAGGCTTTTGATTTGTTATCCTAATTATAAAGTCTGAATTGTGGTGTGTCTCCCCCTTTTCTACAGGGACTGACACTTGTCCAATGTGTTTATGTAGTTATCTCATAAAAAACTCTTCCCATCGGGTGTACATAGAGGATGTTTCAGAGACATGGAGGATATTTCAGAGTTTGTAAAATATCAGCTGTCCTCACTGGCCAGAATTTTACTGTCTTCAACTTTGAAAGCTGTTTGCTTGTCTTGTTTGTTTGTTTTTAAGATTTTATTTTATTTTTTTAAAGATTTTTATTTATTTATTTGACAGAGATCACAAGTAGGCAGAGAGGAAGGCAGAGAGAGAGGGGGAAGCAGGCCCCGATGCGGGCCTCGATCCCAGGACCCTGAGATTATGACCTGAGCCAAAGGCAGAGGCTTTAACCCACAGAGCCACCCAGGCGCCCAAGATTTTATTTATTTGATAGAGACATAGGGAGAGAGGGAACACAAGCAGGGGAAGTGGGAGAGGGAAAGGCAGGCTTCCCACAGAGCAGGGAGCCCGATGTGGGGCTTGATCCCAGGACCCTGGGATCATGGCCTGAGCCGAAGGCAGACGATTAATGACTGAGCCACCCAGGCATCCCTGAAAACCGTTTTTTAGAGGGATTTAGCAGGCCTAATAGTCCTTAGGTTGAAAGCACCAGCAGTAGTAGAGAGTTCCACTTGATTCTAGTACTGCTCCTTGTTTTGAGGAGTTTTATGTCTTGACCCCTGGATTTGCTAGAGGTTGTATTGAAAATCCAAAGACTATTGTTCTCTTCCTCAGGAGAACACTGTTTTATAAAACAATTAGTTGCTTTTCCTTCAGTTGTCAACTAGAACCCTCAAACCTCTTACATTTACTATGGACTTAACAACTCAGTTGGCGTCTTGAAAATTACTGGGATTTACTTCTAATGGATCTTAGGACCTTATCTTGCCCTGTACTGGAATTACGCATACTCATTTGATGATGTCTCCAACTTTTGAGGTCTTAATCTTTTATCACGTCTCACTTGGTATCATTTGTAAATTTAGGGGACATATTTCTATCCCAGTTTTCATATAGTTGATTAAAATGCAGCCTAGCTATACTCCTGTCTTTCCATAGCATAAGTTAGAAACTAAAGAAGCCATAAAAAAAATTTAAGGGCATCTAGTACATGGTACCAGTTTTAATGTGCAGGGATTTTAATGTGTAGGGACCTCTTCCCTTTTAAGTTAGTTTTTTGGTTCTCTGTGTCATGAATATATAATACTATTGTGTAGTCTTTATCAAGTGATCAGTAGCTGATGCATAGCTGGTGGGATAGAAAAGTATGACAAGAAGTTTTCATTCTTTCCCTTGAGACTTTATAATCAGGTAAGATGACATTTTTATAAAACAATAAAAAATTCTCATACATTTTAGAAAGCAAGTTCTATAGTCTAATACTTGCTGAAAGAAAATTCTATAGTCTAATACTTGCTGAAAGTAATTAGAGGAGGTCCTGTGGAAGTGACAGTCCCCAGGGAAGGGGCGATGACAAACAGGAAGGCATTTCAGGTAGAGAGTACCATTGAATAAAGGGACAGAGCTGAAATGAGTCTGGAGGGGACAAAGAAAGTGAACACTGTGGGTGCCTAGTTAGGAGGGCACTTTTAAGAAGCCGGTAGTAGGACCTTGAAAATCAGACAAAATAGCTCTGATGTGACATGGTAGTCCCTAAGTGCTACCATATGATTTTTGGAGGGGAAAACAATATGGTAAAAGTAGGATATGGAAAAATTCTGAAGGAAAATATAGTAGATTGGGACTAGGAAAAGTTGTGATCATTTGAAGAAGACTGTTTTAGTAATATAGAGGGACCAAAGGTATGACAGGGACAAAGGAGAGGAAGAAAGGAATCTGAAGGTAGTAAGTACTTTAAAAGTGTTAAGGATGTTGGGTACTGGGGATGAAGGAGTGAGAGGAGCCCTAAAGGAGTTTATGACGAAATCTGGTAGTCTGGGCTATAGGGGTACAACTGGTAACGATGCCTGTGTAAACAGAGAAATGGAGTGGAGATGCTGGAACATTCTGATCAAGGCATTTTATGGATAAATTAGAAATTCATCCTATTGCATAGGTGTGAGAGCAGGACAAAGATGAATATTTGAGAGTCCTCAGAATAAAAGGGGCAGCTGAAGACCTGAAACTGTATGAGGGAGGCAGAACAGTGTATGCCCAAGAGCAGAGTTTTGGATGACACCCATACTTAGGACACCCGGAAAGGACCCAGCAAAAGAACGAGGGAACAAACTGTCAGAGAAGTTGAAGGAGAACCAGGAAATGCCATGTCATGTAAGCCGAGGAAGAGGTTTCCAAGAAGACACTTAATCTCCACACGTCTCCCCTTCTCCATAAAATGGAGAACTGGAGGGTTACCTCCATGGCACTCTAGTGCTATCGACTCTCAACAATTAGGGTTGACCCCATTTTTTGAGATATCTCAGTAGAATACGTAATGGAGAATACATAATAATGAAGTAAAATCTTCCCATCCTTCCTCGGAAAAACTTGGCAGTTAATATAGGGCTTTTAATTTACTTGCAGGTTATGTACCAAGTATCAGGTTACCAACATGCCTATTAATACTGTTGTCCATGCCATGAACTTCTACAATTATTGGGCACAGAGCCCCAAGCAAGCTGTTGTTCACAGAACATACTGCTGGGTAGGCATGTAGATTTCAAACTAAGCACTTGGGTTTGGAAACTTTCTCTCCCTCTCCTGCACCTTGTTCCTGTTTCTCTGAAACCTACTTACCATGTTGTTCTTGCTATCTGAGCAAAGACCAAATACATTTGCAAATGCCAAGAGACTTCAAGTTGATCCAGAGGGCGCATTCTAACTAGACAGAATTCTGAACAAGGTTCCTGAGAAATTAGGACTTCTAGATCTGATTTCTCTGAAGGTTTTTGACAGGATGTCATACTTAGGAAGCATTTTCCCTGATAGGACATTGCTTATTCTCTGAGGATTTAGGCAGCCATGGAAAATACCAATCGCCCTATGCCTAAAATAAAGTCTTCACTACTTAAAGATTGAGCAGTGGAATTCATATAAATGCATTTTTAAATTGGTCTTTTGTATCCCCCATTGATTTAATGTTCACAAAAGCTTTTTTATAGGCAGTAGGTAGATATTGTCGGGTTAAGTCATCGTTAGATTTGGTGAAAGCATGAGGATGATGACAGGGACCTTCGAAGGATCCAGCCTCTTTCTTTACATTGTAAATAAGAGTATCTCCATGTGGAAGGAGGAATAATCTAAGTCTCGTAAGTGAGTAGTAGAAGAGTTGGGGTGATAAAGCACCTCCTGAGATTTCCCCCAATGGTGTCAGTATATAAAAACAGACATTTGGAAATCGGTCATTGAACTATTGCTCTGGTCAGGTTCTGTGCAAGCCACGAGGGCTTCCAGATGAGACGTTACGTTTTCTGGCCTCCCAGAGCTCACAGTCCAAGGTGGGACAGATAGGTAAACAACAAATCATAGTGTCGTCTGAGAATTCCTTTAAAGGAGATCAGGACTAAATTGAGTGAGGTCCCAAGAGAAATGTGTTCAGGAAGGGAGACTTGCTTGTCCTGAACCATGGCGAATGAGCAGCAATTTGCAGGCAGATGAGAAGAGCGTGGAGCTGGGGCCTGCCAGGGAAAAGAGGGTTTCGTGTGTCTAGGCATCTCTGAATAGTTCTGCATCTTTGGAGGCAGAGGTCAAAGTTGGTGGGGAAAAAAAGGCCCAAGTGGTCAGCGAAGGAAAAAAGGAGGGTAAGAGTGAAGGGGTTGCATGATTAACGGACATGATACTTTCCGACAAGAGAGAACTTTAATAGGCAAAGGAAAGGAGTTAATGAGGGAGCAGTTGAAGCTGTCAAGAAAGAGAAGAGGTGACGGATGGAGCTGGGTACAGTGGAAGTGCAGGGGTCCTGCCCTGCAAGGGCTGCTTCTCTGAGCCACACAGCAAGTGGGAGGGACAGGGATGAGTACAGGGAAAGAGAAGTATATATATAGCCTTTCTTAATGAAAGAGGAAGCTGAGAGTTGACTGGGAGCCTAAGGACAGTCTTGGGGTTTTTCACTAGCTACTGTGAGCAGAGACTGACCAGAGGTGCATAATGGGATGTTCAAGGTTCCTTGAAGGCCAAGCGGCGATTGGTTACCATAAATTTCAAGTATTGGGCACAGAGCCCCGAGCAAGCTCTTGTTCACAGAATGTATCACTGGGTACACACCCAGACTTCAAGCTAAGGGCTTAGCTTCAGGTGACTCCCTTTTCCACCTCTGCGCCTTATTCCAGTGGATCTTTGAATTGTGCTTATTGCATTGTCATTATCCAATCAGTAGACTTGTGTGGTTTTCTTCAGTAGCACTTAGCATCCTGGATATAAGCAGAGGAAGTGTGCTGCTGAGTTGATTCAGAGCTAGGGTTTTGGTAGCTGGTGTGATATAAAGAGAAGAGACTGGGGAGCACCTGGGTGGCTCAGTCATTAAGCGTCTGCCTTCAGCTCAGGTCGTAATCCAGGGTCCTGGGATCGAGTCCCACATCAGGCTCCCTGCTCAGTGGGGAGTCTGCTTCTCCCTCTCCCTCTGCCTGCCACTTTCCCTCCTTGTGCTCTCTCTTTGTCAAATAAATACAATCTTTTTTTCTTTTAAAGATCTCATTTATTTATTTGACAGAGACACAGAGAGGGAACACAAGCAGGGAGAATGACCCCAGATACAGATGAAAACCTAGTCTTTTTTTTTTTTTTTTAATTCCAACAAACGGAATCTGGGATATGGAATAATTTTCTATGGCTCATGAGCGTCCCCATCTTTTATTTTGTTAGATTGCCTACAAAAAAGGTCATGCTGAACAGCAGTCTCAATTCACGACGCTGCCGGATCCTCCAGATATAGAATTTGCTAAGAAAGTGACCAATCAAGTGAGCAAGGTAAGTTAATAGGGTTGGGCCATTGCCTCCCCTGAAACCTGTGGCTTAGTCACCTCAAACCCCAGAGAAAGTAAGTAAGGGGAACCCGAAGACCCAACACCAACACTGAAAGTAGTTTTGCGATGTGACCCTAAAAAGTCTACAGTGAAAACAATACACCCATTAACATGGTGGGGCCATGTTAATACATGTTCGGCTCACTTAAGGACTCGGTGATTGGTAAATGTGAAAGCTGCATCTTAAGAACAGAACCTGTGTCCTGATGTCACTTAACATTGTGACTTAGGGAAGTACTACTAACTGAGAACTGAGTCACACATTCTCTTGGAGGATTTGATTGTCTTAATTCAGTGTGAAGACCTCGTACGGTTTTATGCTCTCTGTCAGACATGGAGAAAACAAGAATGCATGAGTGATCTCTCAGATGTGGCTTAGTGTGACAGCCGTGGGCAAGGGCACCTCATGGCTTTTAAGGCCCAGGCAAACAGCTTAGTCTGTCTATATTTAGGCTGGTAAGCTAGCTCTGCGGAATGCAGTCCTCACAGAGAATGCCGAGAGACAGATGTTCAACTGATGACCAGACCCAATGCTAAAGTCCTATTTTAAATTGGTTCAAACCAGGCCACTTTCTCCAGGGATACTGCTGCTTTTAAATACTTTTCTTTGTCCTCCGTGGAGTTCAGTCCCAATTTGGTCTTTTGCTTGACTCTTGGTGGAACCTTAAGGTTTCTATCTTGTTTAGGTATTTTGGGGGAAAGAATGTCTCCGGGAAAGGAGAAGGAAGAAAAATTATGGATCATGAAGTCTATTCAGTGTTTTTAATGTCTTGTTTTTAATGTTCAATATTGCAGACTACTAACTATAACCAAGGGCTTATTTGGATGATAGATCTGATATGAAGAGTAAAGTTTCATTAACAGCAATGCCATGAACCTGAAATTTGCCCAGGGCCAAGCAGAAATGAACTT
Source organism: Ailurus styani (assembly GCA_002007465.1). NCBI lineage: Eukaryota > Metazoa > Chordata > Mammalia > Carnivora > Ailuridae > Ailurus > Ailurus styani. Next base: position 814,761 of record LNAC01000138.1, on the reverse strand, counting down.
TAGAACTGTCCAGAAAGAGCTGGCCTGCTGAAAGTATTCATACTTTAATAAGATTAGGGAACAAGGATAATTAATCTTTTTTGAAGAAAAAGAACAAACTGCTTTCCAATGGTCATTTAGGAAAAAAAATCTATTTTTAATTTTCATTTAAATCATATTTTGAAAGATATCTTACTAATGCAACACACTTATTTGTGTGGTGTGGGTATTTGAACATGATAAAAAAATAAATGCCTTTAAAACTGATCTATAATCAGTCTTCACTAATTTAGACATGCCAGTTAGTCTAGAATTGCACTCGTCGATGTAGTGGCCATTATCCACGTGTGACCACTGAGGATTTGAAACGTGATTGTATAAACTGAGAGTCCTCTATGCATGAAATAGACACTGGGTCTTGAACACCTAGGTCAAAAAGAATGTAAAATAGCTCATGATTTTCATATTGATTACATGTTGAAGTCATATTTTTGGATCTGTTGGGTTAAGTAAAATATATTAAAGTGAATTTCACACCTGTTCCTTCTTGCATTTTAAAAATTGGCTACTAGAAAATTTAAAATTACAGTGGTGGCTTGCACTAGGTTCCTGTTGGACTGCACCACTCCACCCAGATACGGTAGCATCATTGGACGTTTTGAGAACCTCACCAGTGCTGGGTTTGCCCTTATGGAATAACGATATGAGCCAAGGGAGGGTGGCTGTGGATGAAAGTCACCAGATTTGGCTATTCATCCCAATCTTACCCAAATTCCAACTTTTTAGTGGCTGCTGGGCATCCAAAATAACATTCCCTTTGGGAAGAAATGCTTGTAGCAGAAATCGGTAGCAGTCCATCCAACAACAGACCATTCAGTAAGGGGACTAGGGCTGAGGTGGAGGAGAGAGAGGTGATTTAGCTGTTGAACTTGCCTCTGTTCTCTTGAAGTGTTCCCCACCATTATGGGCTTTGACCCATGTTTCAGTATCCTCATTTCCTTGCTCTCCAACATGGATAAAATCTCCTTGATCTACTCACTCTTAGGTATTGAAACTCAGCCTTTCCTTGTCTGTGTTTTCCAGATTCATCCCTTCATCTTCCAGCCTTCAATTCATATTTTTTTTTAAGATTTTATTTATTTATTTGACAGAGAGAGAGGGACAGTGAGAGAGGGAACACAAGCAGGGGGAGCAGGAGAGGGAGAAGCAGGCTTCCTGCCGAGCAGAGAGCCCGATGTGGGGCTGATCCCAGGACCCTGGGATCATGACCTGAGCTGAAGGCAGCCGCTTAACGACTGAGCCACCCAGGTGCCCCCAATTCATATGCTAATAATATGCAGATTGTGTATCTGCAATGATTATATGGCTTATATATTGATTCTGTTGTTTACCAACTTTCCTTACTGGATCTGTCAGAATCTGTTCTCTCACCTTTGTCTTTGGCCAAAGCCAGCAGCTCCATGCCAGCGCTCGTCCTGGCTCAGCCGCATTCTGTAGCTCTGACACAGATGGACAGGCAAGCAGGGTAGTTGATGTAAGCAAGCATTCCAGTGAGGTCACTGTGCACACTACAGTCAGCTGGAAGTGGGGTTCTGAATGCAACACTGGGAGGTCCCTTTAGTCTCCCTGTGCTTGCCTCTCTGCTTCCTTCTAGATTCATAATCTGAGGAAAAATGTGAGATTTCAGGCTAGAATGTCCGGTGATACCTCACTGGGGTCTAGAGTGGAAAGGAAAAGCTCTGTTTCCTTTACTCTCTCTGCACACTCCTGCCACCAAATGGGTTTTTTACCACACCGACCAACTCTCTAACAGCAACTTGGTGTCCTATAATTCAGTTCAATTCTGACATTATCTACCTGGAGTTTGCCTCAGATCTCACAGGTTAAGGGCTCAGACCCACAAGACTGGCCCTACTTCAGACAACTAGTCATAGATCTGGATCTCCCATACTTCTGAATGACTGACTTAAATCCAGGGTTCCTGTGACCCCCCCTCCTCATGTTTAATAATTTGCTAATTGGCTCACAGCACTCATGTAATAACCACAAGGGAGTGTTTCCCTAACAGAGGATACAGAAGAACAACGGGGATAAAGAGGTACCAGGGGTGAGGTCCTGAAGGGTCCCAAGCACAGGACCTTCCGTCCCTATGGAGGAAGGGAGTGCTGGAGCTGGGTGTGCTCCTCTCCCAGGGTGTGGATGTATTCACCAACCTGGAAGCTCTCTGAATTGTGCACTTCAGGGATTTTTATGGTGGTTTCATCACATAGGCCTGACTGATTATTAACTTCATCTCTGGCCCCTCTCCCCTCCTCAGAGGATGAAGGGTAGGGCGGAAAGTTCCAAGCTTCTAAGCATGGCTTGGTTTTTGTGGTGACTAGCCCCATCATATTGCTATCCAGGAGTTGTCTCAGAACAAAAGAAAATCCGGGGCACCTGGGTGGCTCAGTCGGTTAAGCCTCTAACTCTTGATTTCTGCTTAGGTCCCAATCTCAGGGTCATGGGATCAAGCCTCATGTTGGGCTCTGCACTTGGTGCGGACATGGTTTGTCCCTCTTTCCTCACTCTCTTCCCTGTACCGTCAAATATATAAATGAAATCTTTAAAAAAAAAAAAAAAAAGACCACCCTATCACTCAGGAGATTACAAGTGTGTAAGAGCTCTCTATTAGGAACTGGGAGCATATGTTTACATAGATATGTGTATGTGTATATATATGTATAATCTTAGTATTTCACTAGAATATTTTTTTCAAAGATTTTATTTATTTATTTATTTGACACACAGAGAGAGATCACAAGTAGGCAGAGAGGCAGGCAGAGAGGAGGAAGCAGGCTCCCTGCTGAGCAGAGAGCCCGATGCTGGGCTCGATCCCAGGACCCTGAGATCATGACCTGAGCCGAAGGCAGAGGCTTTAACCCACTGAGCCACCCAGTCGCCCTCACTAGAATATTTTTAAAAACATCTTTCAGTAAATATTGCTGTACAGCACAAAGATGCCAAGCTCTGATCTTCAAAAACCATGGAAGCTCCTCTATCACAAAGAATTAGGGAGATATTTCCATTGATTTCATCAGAAGAGATTTGGTTGAGTTAGGAAAGCAGCCCTGGGCCCACAGTGGGCAATGAAAATATCTTTGGGACCCCCTCCACCTGTGTGAGAGGACAGCATTTCTATGAATGAAGCTGTCAGAAGTCCCAGTATTTAGCAACTCACAGAAAAAGTGAAGTGTGAATAACAAGCTTTGTAGTCCTTCCATTTGATAACCACATCAAAACCACAGATGCAGATGGGGAAAGTAGAAAATAAAGCCACATGTTTACGTAGGACATTAGGGTGTCTAATTTGTAGTCCAACTCAAGCCTCTCAGCTCATTTCTGAGGAGGAGGGACTATGGTCTGAGGAAGCAATTTTACTACATCTATTGACATGCGGTTACTCTCTTGCCCACAGAAGGTGTTCCAGAGCTTGAATTGACCCAATGTACTGTCCTCTGTTAAATGAACAAACACAGAATCCTAGAGAAAGTTGGATCAGTTCTTGCTGACAGGTTTCCATTGATTGGCTTCGAACATGACAGACAGAAGGACTAGGGTGGAGTTGGAGGGAAAGTTAGGTGTTGGACCCCTGGTGCAGATAACTCATCTCTGTGTACCACATAAACACTCAGGCCTTGCTGCCAGGCATGTAGAGTAAGACCACTTGGTGGGCAAAGGAGACCCCATGTGGACACATACCTCTCTCTTTCTCTCATTCCTCAAGCTACTGGCCTTTATTCTTTCAACTCCTCTCCTACCTGTAAATGAAGGGGAAGGCCATAACTTTCTCAGCGGTTAAAAAGCTGCAGCCTCAGTTGCTTGTAGTGAAAATCTTCCCAGACTTGGGAGTACTCAGGGGTGGATTGTGAGAGATCCACCTCCAAGCTGACCCATTTTAGCTATTGGCTCCCGAAGAGAGAGAAGTGGGAATGGACTTGGGGTGAGAGTGCTAGGGTCTTATACTCTTGTATCTTGTTTTATTTTACTTTTTTTTGGAGAGAGAATGTTCAAGTGGGGGTGGGGTTTTGGAAAGGGGAGAAGGCAAGAGAGAGAATCTTAAGCAGGCTCCACACCCAGTGTGAAGCCCAACAAAGGGCTCAGTGTCACAACCCTGAGATCATGACCTGAGCCAAATCCAAGAGTCTGACACTTAGCCAACTGAACCACCCAGGTGCCCCTACATCTTGTTTTAACATCTTTTTAAAACATCAGATACCTATTTCTTGATGTGAGAATTAATTTTTACTTAATTTTCTTTAACAAATCTACATATGAGATTCTTATTATTTCTCCATAATGGCCCAACTTTTGGACCTCATTAAGAATGTCTGCTGTGGGGACACCTGGGTGGCTGAGTCGGTTAAGCCTCTGTGTTTGACTCAGGTTGTGATCCCAGGGTCCTGAGATCGAGTCTTACATCAGGCTCCTTGCTCAGTGGGGAGCCTGTTTCTTCCTCTGCCTATAGCTCCCTCTGCTTGTGCTTGCTCTCTCTGACAAATAAGTAAAATCTTAAAAAAAAAAAAAAAAAGCTGCCTTCTCAACTTTATATCACAAAGGGGCTGCATTAGGCTCTGTCGCCCCTACCCCCTAATCTTGGAGGTGTCTTCCTTCGACAACAAGCAGAGGAAGGGCAGTATCCCCCACCAAGGATGTAGATTGGAGATCTTAACCGGGGGTGCATGTACATGAAGAATTCTCTGAAGTTGTGTTTATGAGCATTTTATAGCTTTCTCAGATTTCTGAAAAGTTCCATTCCCCAAAAAGATTAGAAATACTTCTATAAGCAATCAGCCAATCAAAAAATCCTTTTTGACTGATTGAATTCAGTCTGTTTTGATTGACTGAAGGGTTGACTTCAATTTTTTTAAAGCTTCAAAAGAGGAGAGTAAACAAATTAATTGGTGCTTTAATGTAAATATCTCAACAAAGATTTCTATCGAAGAATACATGTACAATTTTCTCCTGTTTCTTACTCCGTTATGCTATCAATGTTATCATCATTATTGTTACAGTTATCATAGCCTACATTTGTTTAGCACTGTGGAGTTTGCTAAGGACTCTTGAAGGGTATGCACTTATTAATCTTAATGTGTTGGTCCTATGGTTAAGAACCCTGAAACTTGGAGAGGCTAAGTCACACCTTTGGTAATGATGGAGTCCAGTCTTGGGCCCAGAGCTTCTGGACTCAGGGCAGAACTCTAAGATTTATAGTTATGAAAACCACTTGGCTATTTATTGGCATATTAAGCTCTTGAGAGGAAAGGGTATAGGCATTTGAAAAAGGATTGAGCATCCTTTAACTCAAACTCACTGGCTCTGCACATTATTCCTCCTTGGCACGGGTTCTGTTAAAGGTAGACCAGAAAACCACTTTCTTTCCTCTTGAAGAGTATAGTGGGGGTGTAGGTGTGTAGAAACATTGAGACTCATTGGTTGTGTCTGTTAATACATTTCCCAAGAAGGGAAATTGCTATAACCCAGCTCTGGCTTTGGCTCATATGCCCAGATTTGGGATTGACTGGTTTAATTTTATTCTAAGAACAATATATGCCAAGGTAGTTTGAAGCCGCATATCATGGACTCAGCTCAATTTTGTGTATTCGAGCATGCATTTATGAGGTCACTTTTGTGTGCTGCATTTTGTGTTAGATTCTGAGGATATGAACATAAAGAAGACATAATTCCTGTCTTCTAGATGCTCATAGCCTGGGATTCAGGTGGGGTGGTGGTTGAGAGTAAGATGGGGCAATTTTTTAATTACTTGCCAGTTCTCATTAAAATTTCTTTAATTCTCAACTGGAAAGTCATTAATTAGTCTGCAAGCCAGATTTTATATTGTTTTCTGGATAACTATAAGTTTTGGTAAAGCTCAGAAATAAGTTCCTCTGGCATGGAAATCTGGGGTTGAGTGGTTTCATTATAACTCTGAAATACAAGTGGAGGATGCTTTGGAGTCTCCTCCCTCAAACATCAGAGAATATCCGTAAGTTCCAAATGAACTAAGTCCCCAGATTCAACAAGAAGAGGGTCAGTTACTACCTCTACCCTCTTGCTCAACTTTCTTGTTGACAATATACTAGAAGATTTGAAGGCCTCTATTAAGAACTTAAGAAAGGCCATAGTTAAGATATATATATATATATTTTTTAAGATTTTATTCATTCATTTGACAGAGTTCACAAGTAGGCAGAGAGGCAGGCAGAAAGAGAGGAGGAAGCAGGCTCCCCGCTGAGTAGGGAGCCTGATTTGGGGCTTGATCCCAGGACCCTGAGATCATGACCTGAGCCGAAGGCAGAGGCTTTAACCCACTGAGCCACCCAGGCACCCCAGGATATTTTTTTATTTAAAAAACATTTTTAAAGATACTTTCAGTCTTGTCAATTTCTGTATTTTTTATGTTTTCTTCTTTTTTTTTCCTCCTAGCAAAAATACAAGGCCGACTATGAAAATAAAATCAAAGGCAAATGGAGTGAGACACCTTGCTTTGAAATTGCAACTGCCAGAATGAATGCTGATAACATCAGCACAGTAAGTAGGAAGGAATGGCCAGATGTTCTTAGGTTGAAAGGGTGACCCTTTCCTTTCTGACTTCTAGCCCCCAACCACACCTGAAGGGGTACCAGAACATTAGAGTCCACGTACCTCTTCTTGTAGACAAGACCTAACCAGAAAGAAATCAGTCTTTCCTCCTTTTTGAGAAATACTGTTTTGATCAGATTCCATTATTCTTGCCTCAATTTTCAAACGAACAATAGGGTTTCAAAGTGAGTACTGGTTAAAGGGGCCCTTTTAAATTTATTCTTTGCCTGGGGATCCCAAACTATATTTATGAAACTGACTAGTTTCTCCTTGGATGTTCTTCACTGAAAATTAATCTTTTTCTTTTCTCTGAAGTTCTCTGCCCCTGGCTTTTGGAGCTCCTTCTTAGAGGCTGGTTGTCAGCCTCTTAAAATTGTTCCAAATCTCTGTTAAGTTGCTAATTGTTTTTGTGATGGCCCTACCATCTCTAACCGTAACCTGACCCGTGTAAACCAAGAGAAGCAGGGCTGTGTGTAAGCTCTCCAAGTGGCCCCCGTCCCCCCATGTGAACCCTTGCACGGTCTGTGCTCACAGCAGTTCTCCAGCGTGTTTAATGTCTTACAGAGGAAATACCAGGAAGACTTTGAGAATATGAAAGACCAGATCTACTTCATGCAGACCGAAACGCCAGAGTACAAAGTGAATAAACAAGCTGGGGTAGCAGCTAGCAAGGTATGAGGCAATGCTCTCATTTGTCATGATGGTCTTATTGTGGGTGGATTTCTTGTAACTCTTGCTTTTGTAGATAATGAAAAAAAAGAGTGTTCTTGAGCAACCACAAAAAAAAGTACTTTGGAGTTATAATAAGGCTACCAAACTTTTGAAAAATTTTGCTATGTATTAGCATTAACAATACTGAGGTACTATCTTCAATATTTCATAAAGGACCTTTTGATACCTGCAAGTAGAAAGGCTATGCTCTCCAACAGAAGGACCCCTCAAGAAAAGACAGCTGGCAAATTTATCTGAATATGGACATTCCCACATTCACATTACCATTTTTTTTAAATTTTCCTACTAATTGGTGAAAATCTAGTCACAGACAAGATACACAAATCTATGGATTTGTTCATACACTCTGTAGAGTAGATTTTGGTAAATAGAGTCCTCGGCATTCTAAAGCACTAGAAAGTATATAAACTTCAAAGCCAATCAGACTTGATTCAAACCCTGGCCTTGGCTCTGCTTAAAGGAGTGAATGCAAAAAGATCTCATCAGCTAGGAAACTATGTCAGTCTCCAGGTACAAGATAGTGATGTTTTGGATCAGAAGGAGAGCAGGGCAGGTGGTGAAATGTACTTTGAAGGCAGAGCTGATCAGGTTTGCTGTTGGATTGGTTGTGGGATATGAGAATAAAGTTTGGGTGGGTCTAAGCAACTGCAAGAATAGGATTTCCTTTTATAAGAGAGAGAAGAGTACGGAAGGAGTGGGTAATTATTTTTGGAGGGGAGACATAGGCTCAGCTTCCAATATGTAAGATCTGAGATGCCTTTTAGACATCTGAGTGGAAACCTTAAGTGGGCAGTTGATTGTACAAGTCTGAAGTTTCCGGGGAGATATCTGGAAGGATTGTATAAATTTGGGAGTCATCAGTATATGGATAGCATTTAACATCATAAGACCGGAGACCATCAAGGGAGCACATGTAGACAGAAAGCTCTAAGGACTGATCTCTGGCCTATCCCCATGTGAACACATCAGCACGATGAGGTAGGGGTAGAATTGGGAGAGAGTGGGAAGCGAGTGAAGGGAGAAGGGGGTGATCAGCTGTGTCAGATGTTTCCGACATGAATTTACCAATGTCTGGTCTCTGATGAACTTAACAAGAGCAACTTGGTTGAGTCAGCTTAGAGGGGGCTCATGAGTGGGTGAGAGCAGAGATAGAGGAGAATGTAAGTGTACCCAAATTTTTCAAAGTATTTTTCTGAAAAGAAAAGAAGAAAATGAGGTAGTGGCTGTGGGATATGTGGGTAAAGAGGGGATTCTTTTAAGATAGTAGACAAAGACACCGTGTTTCTGTGCCAATGGGAAAAATCCAGTGTGGAGGGAAAATAGGATCTCTGAGGTGGGAAGAGTGGCTGGAGTGATATCCTTGAGTTGGTGAAAGGGGAAGGATTCTGGTGCTTAACAGGAGGGGTAGCTTTGCCCCAAGTCCTGACGGTTCATCCATAATAGGAGAAAAGGCCATACACGTATCCCAGATGCAGGTTGGGAGATAGGGGTATGTGGAATTCCTTTTCTGATTGGTTTCATTTTCCAATAAGACACAGAATTCTGTAAGATAGAAAGTTACGACTTCCATTCCTGTAGAGTATCCCGTGAGTCTTCTGTGGGTGCTATAGAGGCTGGTGCCTCTGTCTTTCAACTCTGTGTCTCCTGCCTTTGGAGACCAAACTGATTATATTTGGTTTTTGAGGTTCTCAGATGTTGGTAGACTATCTAGTAGGATTCTTTGAATGGTTCTGTATTCTATAGCTATGTTGCCAGAATAAATGGCTGGCACTGAGGATCATGGTCAGAACTGGGATCAGTTTCTTGTTCTCCCTTTGGGCATGTTCCTGACGGGCTTTAAAGCTTCTGCTAAAGCTGGAATCGAAGGCGCATAGTGGGAGGGCAGAAAGAAGAGATGAGGTTGTCATCCTTTATCCAACCTCCAGTCCCTTCCTATCTCTTCTGCATGTATATTAAATACACACGTGTGCTCACACAGTTACAGATGAAATGTAAGAGGGTAGACTGAGGATGCTTCTGGCTTGCTTTCTTTAAAAATGTGGTGGCAATGAGGCAGCTGGAGACTAAGAGTTAAATGAGGATTGTGGAGCAGCATGTGTCTGGGACCTGAGGCACTGTCATTATTTGTGTGTGTCTCTTTATCTTTGAGGGCAGGGACCAGGTGTTTCTCTTCCTTGGACCTGTCCCAGAGCCAGCATGTAATCGATGCCCTATGGACATTTTTGAATGAATAAATGAATGGGAAGAAAAGTTAGCCTGGAAATTTATGCAGTTGCTCTCCTGCTGTTATGAGTTACTATGAGCATTTTGTTTGTAAAATGTCAAGCTGCCACTTTTCTAGAGAGAAAATTGATTTGTGGAACTATGTCATAATATCCATAATAGAGACAAGAGCAAAAATAACCCAGAGTGTTACTTTATCATTTTATTTCACTCCTACAGGTAAAATACAAAGAAGACTATGAAAAGAATAAAGGAAAAGCAGATTATAATGTACTTCCTGCTTCAGAGAACCCACTGCTCCAGCAGCTGAAGGCGGCAGGAAATGCCCTGAGTGATGTAAGTGCATTCTTGTCAAAAAGTGTTTTTTTAACTAGCTGCCAGAGAGATGAGATTTTGCTCCTATAATGCATATATAACTAGATGACTGAATGTATATATAACTTTGCAAATACTTTGAGATTCTAGTGTCGCAGTTCCCCTGGAACTGTTTACCCACAGGAAGACCGGAGTATGATGGGTGGCAGTTTGCAGGGGGGGTGGGGTTTTAGTTCAGCGGGCAGAGGAATCTGCATTTGCTTATAGGCTCTGGTGCCTGAGCTTCCATATGGGCAAAGAGTAAGCTGTAGGAGTTACATGTGATCTTGACCCAGGCAGAAGGAAACTTTGAAAGGGGAGGAGAGTGAGAGATGAAGTTGTGTGTGCACCTTGCCCTTGTGTTCATCAAGCGGAGCGAGGACAAATGTCCTATGTCTCACAGCTTCTTCCCCTCACCTCCACCATACTCTGTGCAGATCTTGGCCCTAGAAACCATCATTTGCAGACAGCATGACTTAAAAGATGGCTCCCCAAGTCTTCACAGGAGTTTATCCGTGTGGAATTAAGAGCCTGACCAATCCATTAGATTTAAAACTGATTGGATAAATGAGAAATGGCATTAAGAGACTAACAGCCTGAGGGGCACCTGGGTGGCTCAGTGAGTTAAGCCTCTGCTTTGGGCTCCGGTCATGATTTCAGGGTCCTGGGATCAAGCCCCACATCGGGCTCCCTGCTCAGCGGGGAGCCTGCTTCCTCCTCTATCTCTGCATGCCTCTCTGCCTACTTGTGATCTCTGTCAATAAATAAAATCTTTAAAAAAAAAAAAAAGAGACTAACAGCCTGAGACCACTTTGACTATATAAATAAAGAGACTGAACATGTGATCAGTTGAGTTTTTCCCTTATAGTTACACTGTATTAAGCTTTCCCAATATTTGAGGATTATCATGGTTCTCTCTGCAGGTTAGTTATCTTTTCTTTGTCCCTCGAATTAAGTCAGCACCGTAGAAATGTGTACGTGTGGTCGAGGAAGGGGGTGAGTGGAGTTGGGGCGGCAGGTGGGAGCATCAGTGCATCTATCCAGATAGCCCCGTTGGGAAGTCAGTGCAAAGCAGGTCTCCTGTTTCCTAGATGAAGGTCATCTTTAGCAAACATCTAAAAACCCAGGTTCAAATCTCCTTTGCTGATAAAGAGAACAATATAAAAATTTAAAAACCAAATAGCACCATTTACAATCTCCAAACCCAACATGAGAAAGTGATAAGACCCACTTTCTCAGTTGTGCCTTTAAAATCAATAGTTGTTTATTGTTATCGTTAGAGCAAACTGAAATCCTAGCAGAGAAGAAGAGTCAGTAGCTTTATCATCTGAGTTCTTATGTATACCGTAATTTTAAGATACACTGTTTGTAGAAGGCTTTTCCCTTGTCGGAGGGAGGAAGAGAGTGCGTGTACTTCTCAGCATATCCTCAACTTTTTCATGAAGATTTATTTAAAAAAAAATTCACTGTTGCTCAGAATATTCGTGTCTATCGTGACACCATCAGTGAGGGACGAGTGTGTGAGTTGGGGGAGAGAAGATGTAACAGAGCTGAAATACACCCAACTCGCCACAATCAAGGGCTTGGTCTGAGGCAGCATATATTTCTAGATTTTTTTGGTGACCGTTAAAAACCTAAGCTTTACAGTTACTGCTAGTGGAAGAAACTTATCATTCACCACACCTTAATATCGGTTTGTCAGTTTTTAAAACAGTTGACAGGCGATCTCTTTTTTTCTTCTTCTTTTGTTGAGTGTTGGGAAATACAAGTGTTACAATCAGTGTGGGAGTGACAAGAATCTACTTTAACTGATTTTTTTTCTTTGACAGAAACTATACAAGGAAAACTATGAAAAGACAAAGGCAAAGAGCATAAATTACTGCGAAACCCCCAAATTTCAACTTGATACAGTTCTGCACAACTTCACAAGTGATGTAAGCACTAGTGACGTACTTACACTGTTAAGAAAAGATCCATTATTTTCACCAATAAATACATGAAACATGTTCTGTCTTTCAGGCTAAATACAAAGATTCCTACTTGAAGAATATTTTGGGACATTATGTAGGCAGCTTTGAGGATCCATACCATACGCACTGCATGAAAGTTGCAGCTCAAAACAGTGACGTAAGTTCTAAGACAATCGTGTATCTTTCCAACTAACACGTCCTTAGGGCATGAATAAATGGTTGCATCATTATATCTGATTTCTTTTCCTCATAGAAAAACTACAAAGCAGAATATGAAGAGGACAGAGGCAAAGGCTTCTTCCCTCAGACTATAACTCAAGAATACGAAACCATCAAGAAACTGGATCAGTGTAAAGATGTAAGTCTGTAATATGAACTTTGAAAGTTCTGACCCCCCGTAGCCTCTAGGGCTCAAGAGGTATTTACAATGTTAACACTTTCCAAATAAATGCAAACAAGGAAATTGCAAGAAGCAAAATTTATTTTGTAGTAGATGAACTGATTTCCCCTATTGTCATCCATACATTTCAAGAGCTAGTTCTAGTTCATTTTCCCAAAGAAAGGTTACCAGAAATGTGAAGAATGAGAAAGTTTCTTGTGCAGATGTGAAAGCGTCTCTCAAAAACATGGTAGTCTAATTAGAAAAGAGCCATGTGTTTGATTAACTACAAGTTTCTTTTCTTTTGGGGAATGGGTTCTCCTTGCTTGGCCTACAGGCCAACTTGAATTTGGTCGCTAAAACAATTCCTTTTTTCCTCCACAGCATACCTACAAAGTCCATCCAGATAAGACAAAGTTCACTCAAGTCACCGACTCTCCTGTCCTGGTGCAAGCCCAAGTCAATTCCAAACAACTGAGCGATGTAAGTTCCTTTAAGTATGCAGGAAATCCAGTTAGGAGGGATAACCTATCATAACTCTGCATATAAAATCCAGTGACTTGTCACATTTACCCAAAAAAGGCTAAGTAAGTTTTAGCAAATTTAACTTGTCTATAGTTGTAATCACCTAAAATATGTCCTTATTTAGTTGCCTTGCATCTTCTCAGATGGGTATCAATGATAGTTGGTTCTAGAAGGGGAACATCATGCTGTACATTACTGCCTGGGAAAGAACATGAGTTCTTGAGTCAGACAAGCCTGGGTAAGATTCCAGCTCTGTCTTAACCTGGCAGCATAGGCAAATTGTTGAATCTCTCTATGCCTCATATTTCCCTTTCGTAATTTGTGGTTGCTTTGAAGATTAAATGAAAGGAGGTATGAGCATAGTAAATACTCTGGCCCAGAGCAGATATTCAATACCCACGAGGTGTCTCTGTCTCAAATACGTTTTTGGAAAAGGGAGTTTTTGAGATAAGTTTTATCACCTGAGTTTTAAGTATGAACTTCCAAGCTGTGTCAAACTAAACAAAACAGTGGAAGTAACCTCGGTCCGTTTACAGCCAGAAATCAAGTCTTCACATAAGAGTCTTAACAAACCATAATGTATGTGTGGGGATGTAACCGTGTTTGCTAGAACATGTTTTCCAGAAAGTGAGCATTGACAATGGAAAGAAAGGGCTGTGATTCTCAGAGTCCCCTGATTGCGAGGGCCGATTGTGATATGATTGGAGAGGGAGCATATTTGAGAGAGCCACCTCCTTCCAGGATCACAGATGTGATATCACATGGGTTGTCAAGAACGCAGGGTGACCCGCCCCAGTTCTGGACTTGGGTCTCGATCTTAACAACATTGTCAGTTATTATTTAAACAAAATATCATTTACATTTTATTTTATGAAATGTACCACACAAGGTTTTTTGTATTTGGGGACAATTCTTCTTTAGAACCAATTGTCTCCTTTACTGTCTATCACTCTCCCTCTATTTCTGTCTCTCTCTCTCTCTGTCTCAGCTGAACTACAAAGCAAAGCATGAAAGTGAAAAGTTCAAGTGCCACATACCTCCCGATACTCCTGCCCTCCTCCAGCACAAAGTCAATGCCTATCACCTGAGTGACGTAAGTTCCCGTATACTATGCCATGGGCTATCCTGATAACCTGTGCTTTTATTTCTGGATTGCTTCGCTGAATAAACACTTCTATGTTCAAGATGGGAAGAACATTTAACCCGTGTATCACGTCCCTATGCCTCTGCCCATGTATCTTTGAATTCACCTTATAAATGTAGGTAGCAATGTTGTAAGTAGCTTCATACAGTCAGACAGTCTTGGTATGTTTTTTTTTTTTTTAAAGATTTTATTTATTTATTTGATACAGAGAGAGAGATCACAAGTAGGCAGAGAGGCAGGCAGAGAGAGAGGAGGAAGCAGGCTCCCTGCGGAGCAGAGAGCCCGATGCGGGCCTCGATCCCAGGACCCTGAGATCATGACCTGAGCCGAAGGCAGGGGCTTTAACCCACTGAGCCACCCAGGCGCCCAGTCTTGGTATGTTTTAACCAACCCTCAAAATGCCACCACTCATGTAGGTTTAATTGTGTGAATCATAATGTTATATATTTTAGCCATATGTTCATTTATGCTCTGCTATAATAAATTTTCATGGAGGGCCTGGTTTGTTTTTTTTTTTTAAAGATTTTATTTATTTATTTGACACAGAGAGAGAGAGATTACAAGTAGGCAGAGAGGCAGGCAGAGAGAGGAGGAAGCAGGCTCCCTGCTGAGCAGAGAGCCCGATGCGGGCCTCGATCCCAGGACGCTGAGATCATGACCTGAGCCGAAAGCAGAGGCTTTAACCCACTGAGCCACCCAGGCGCCCGGGCCTGGTTTTTTAGATACAATTTCATTTTATTTAGTCCTCATATGTGTGATGTCCCTTATTTCACACAAATGGTGCTTATTTCTACATGTAAGCGAGCTTATGCTAAGATATATAGGGTATTCAAAAGGCAGTAAGGCCAAGTGTCCATTGCTGCCTTTCATTTTCAAAACTTAATTTTATAGAAAAGTCAAATTCCCCTTGGAGGAGTAGGGGAGCTCTCAGTTTCTTTAGCAATTCTATAAATAAGTACTTAGATAATCCAGCATCAGTGAGTATTGTAATGATTCAGGAAATAACCTTTTCAGAGGACTTCGAGATCAAATGAAAGTGATATCTTTAGATCACAAAAAGTAAATTAACTATCGAACATTTGTGCCACTCTGTGAAGTACTCAGTGTTAGGAACCAGACATTAGTATGGTCACTAAAATTAGGTTAATTTGATGAAAGATTCAAATGGAGAGTAGAGAATCTTGATCTTAGAAAATTAGAAGCTTCAGCTTGAAGAGAAATAACTAAAATATGCACAATTTTCTGGACAATAAAAATGGCCCATTTATTTCGTATTAAACCAGAGTATTGAGATCCTCATTAGGCTTTAAAGTGTGGTAAACATGCATATCATTTTTGCCAATTCCTTTGTTAAAATTTTTCTGTCCAGAATATCTACAAGCATGACTGGGAGAAGAGCAAAGCAAAGAAGTTTGACATTAAAGTGGATGCCATTCCCCTGCTGGCAGCCAAGGCCAACAGCAGGATCGCCAGCGATGTGAGTGTGGCCTGGGCACGTGGGCAGGGGACCTGCAGCGACGGTCCTTGGTGGGTGAGATCTGGCACGTGTGATGTCTTTACAGGTGATGTACAAGAAAGACTATGAGAAAAATAAAGGGAAAATGATTGGAGCCCTGAGCATTAATGATGATCCCAAGATGCTGCACTCTTTGAAGACGGCCAAAAACCAAAGTGATGTGAGTGTCTTTGTAAACCTGTCTTGTTTTCAGATGTGGCTGCACTTACTGTTTAATAGAACTTCAGGTGGGACATTAGCCTAAATGTCAGATTTAGGAGGACAAGCCAAACGCGAAAGCCCACGGGGAAGAGATGATTAAATTCCTTGTTCATAGGACATCTCTGTACTTTGAGACACCAGTGAATATTGTAAATATTTCTTTAATCTTTTTAATGTCATCTGTTTTATTGGGGAGGAAAATATACTAGCAAGAGCATTTTCTTTATTGTTTTTCCCAGAAATGAGCTTAATATCTCAGTATGTATAAATATATAGTTATTCCATGTCATGATCTGACTTCAAGTACTTTGCAAAAATATATACAGAAAAATAAAAGGCAAGAAGAAGTGAGAAAATCAGGCCAAAGACCAATAAAGTAGGAAAACTAGGTGAATCATAACCTCAAGAACAAAATATTTTAAGAAATCTATAAAATACTGCTCTCACTTTAAAGACTAAAATATTAAAAATAAAGGTCTTTATAGAAATTGCTTCTCGGGCGCCTGGGTGGCTCAGTGGGTTAAAGCCTCTGCTTTCGGCCCAGGTCATGATCTCAGGGTCCTGGGATCGAGGCCCACATCGGGCTCTCTGCTCGGCAGAGAGCCTGCTTCCCCCTCTCTCTCTGCCTGCCTCTCTGCCTCCTTGTGATCTCTCTCCCTCTGTGAAATAAATAAATAAAATCTTTAAAAAAAAAAAAAAAAAAAAAAGAAATTGCTTCTCTAACTCATGGGAGAAAAATACTCCCTATTCTGTATCATTTGTAAGTATGCTTGTCTTCACTCAGTATATTTTTGGATTTCTATATGGGACAATTAAGGAGAATGTGTAGAAATGCATGATACCTATAACAAAATGGAAAAACCATCTTTTCATGTATAATTACTTATAAAGAAAAATCTTAGATCTCAATGAAAAAGCCAACTTCCAAAGGTGTAAGACACATTTTCCTTAAGGGCTGAACTGAATACGTTTCTAGGACTGTGCCTATGTATCTAAGGTCCATCTTATACCTTTTACCTAGTTTTGCACTATTTAGAAAATTCATTTTCCTTCAAACACATGCAAGTAGACAGAACTATTTTAAGACAAAAAATTGCTTAGCAGCATTGGCACACTGGTGCATCCTGGGTGAGAAATGTTAGGTAAACAACACAAGCACGTACATGGTTTTAGCAGACTAGATTCTTCAAGACATGAAACCTCTACCATATTCATTCTGCCTTTTTTGCCTTGTGGAAAGGAAATGCTGAAAAAATACAAAATTTGCCTTTTTGGTTAAGTATAGCAATGAGGAGAATGACTTCTAAACCATGAGATACCTTTTTCTTTGTTTTTCTTTTTCCTTTGACAGAGATTATACAAAGAAAACTATGAGAAGACAAAAGCAAAGAGCATGAACTACTGTGAGACCCCAAAATACCAGCTTGACACTCTGCTGAAGAACTTCAGCGAGGTTTGGAAGGCCGTGGTTGTCTCTGGGATTTGAGGGCTTTTCTACTGTTTGACAAATAACATACATGATTGACCTATCTGTCAATATGCTTTCTTTTTCAGGCTAAATACAAAGATTCCTATGTACAGAATATTCTGGGACATTATGTAGGCAGCTCTGAGGACCCATATCAAATTCACTGCATGAAAGTCTCAGCTCAGAACAGTGACGTAAGTTGAAGACCATTGTTCCTGTCTCTCAGTGACATTATTTGGGGGCAATGACAATCCTGATCTATTTTTGCTCTTTCTCATTACAGAAAAATTACAAAGCAGAGTATGAAGAAGATAAAGGGAAATGCTATTTCCCTCAGACAATAACACAAGAATATGAAGCTATCAAGAAGCTAGACCAGTGTAAAGATGTGAGTCAGGGCCCCTGAGTTCTTGAAATGGGGTTTGGGATTCTTGTGCCATCTAGTGGTAATTTTAGCAGGAGTTTAAATACTAACATTGGGTGGTTAGCAGATGTTAAATTTTAAATTTTGAGTGGAATTGAGGAGTATAAAAATTACTGTGAACAAACCTATTTGTTACAAAATAGTTTGTGGTTTTATATATCTTCACTTCCAGTAGTAAAGTATATATACATGGCTTGGTGGGGGGAAGGCAAGTTAGGGAAATTTCTGAGAGATAGGTGTGCATTATTTAACGAATTTATGTGAGGAGCTAGCTCGTGTCACTGTCTTGATGCTGGGAAAGAGAAGGGAACAAAGTGGACTGCCTCTTGGGGAGCTTGCATTTGAGAGGGAGAGACAGACAATAAACAAAGAACCCAGGAAGAAGAAAGATACCAGACGATGATAGAACAACGTATGTGGAGTGATGCTATAGAATTAAATAAAATAGAATGATGTGGAAGAGAGAGACTGGGTGGAAACCATAGACTGGGTGCCCAAGGAGAGTCTAAGGCAGGAATGTGCAGCCATGTCAGGATCAAGGTGAGAGCAACTGCCTGAGAAGAACGGCCTAAGGAGAGAACAAACTTGGCACTTAAGGAATTGAAAGGATGAGGGAGCTGAAGGGTACTGGAGGGGGACACAGTAGTAAGAGGTGACATGGTAGGAGATAAGGGAGGGGCAGATTCTGTAGGGTAGAGCTCATCAGCCAAGGCACAGTTTAGGTTGACTGCAAATCCAGTGGAGAACTGTTGTAAGGCTTCAGAAGGAAGAAGATAAATCAAGTTGCTGAATTGCAGCAGGGAGACTGGTTTGGAGGCAGCGTCAGGAGATGGAGATTGAGAGAGAGAAAGTGAGACCATGTCAACCAAGTGTTCAGGAAATAAATTCTATTTAACTGAAAACTTTTTATAAGTTAGTGTGTATATGAACAAGAATATAAAGATACTTTATGAAATTTCATGAAAGAATGTCTTTTTTTAGCATACATACAAAGTTCATCCAGATAAGACCAAGTTCACGGCTGTCACTGATACTCCTGTGCTCTTGCAAGCCCAGCTCAACACAAAACAGCTTAGCGATGTAAGTGCCTCGACGTGTGCAAGCGTGGATGACTTAAAATGCTGTGTCTATTTGAAATATCAGCATTTTCAGGCTTAATCTTCATGGGCTCATCTATCTACCAAACACTGTCATTTTTTAAGATTTGTTCAGTAAAACGTAAAGGAAGCTGTTAGGTCGAATTGCAACCCTCAGGGAAAATGATGCTAGACAATAATAAAAATAAGTAATGTTTCTTCAATAAGTCAACAATTTTTAGTGGGGAATTTGCCCATTAGGGTCTGTTCAATACCCAAAATAATGCATACTAAAACTTCATGGCACCTTGAAGACAATAAAAGCATCTGTTTGCGTAGGGAACAAGGGAAGTATTTCCTCTTTAGTTTGCTAATGAAGACTTTACAGAAGGACAGAGTGCAAGAGTAAGAAAGACTTCAGGCAGTAAGAATACTAATAGAGGGTGGTGATAGAGAATTCACACAGAATGAAGTGAGAGACAGTGAGTGGGTGAACATTTCAAGTTGGGTGGTCAAGGAAGTTCTAAAGCAGAATGACCAGCCATGCGAAGACCAGGGGAAGAGCAGCAGTAATTCCAGAATATTCACGTTCATGCAGGTCACCCAGTGACCCTATTAAAATACAGATTCTGAGCTCCTTGGTGACACTGATGCTGCTGTTGGTGGACCACACTTTGGTAGCAAGGTGCTAACGTAGCTAAGAGTAGCACAGCCTTCTCAGGAAGGAAAATATACTCTATCCTACTCTGAAATGTGCTTTAGTATCACAGTGAACTCATTTGCAATTGGTAAAGAAGAAAATGGCATCAGTATAACCCAGGAGTCCTATCAGTTCATTATGCAACTTTTCTAACTTATTAATAATTTATGCCACAAGAAAGAACAGCTAAACCCTAACATCACTAACCCAGTTGAACTTGGCAAGTGGCAGAGGAATAGGGTGCTGTATGCAGTGTCTGGTCACCACACACTCTTGTTGGGCGAGATAGGCTCTGTTTTGGAGGTGCTTAGTACATAGCACTCAATCCTGTGCATTTGCCTTTAGCTTCAGAATTCAACAGCCTCATTCTCTCTTTATACTCCCTTCCACCCATGTCAAATTTTTAAAAAATTTAAATAAGGTGCTATATTTTACATTTTTATTAATCAGAATGTATCTTAACTATGTTAGCATTTTAATAACTTAGAATTATAACTATTTTTGTTATTTCTCTGATCATAGAGTTTAATAGATTTGGAGTGTTCCTGTCCTGAAGGGACAGCCTAAAAGTTTAGATCCAACAAGAAGTTTCCCCACACATACGTTGTGATAGCATTGACAAAATGACACCTCAACTTGGATTGCACCATGACCTTGAAAGTGGGAGTGAGGGTCAAAGCCCTGTAGTGAACTTTGACTGGACAGACAGCCTCTTTGAGACATGTTTCTAAAAAGGGTAGAAATAACTTAGCCATTAATTACTCTTGAGAAAATTCTGACAACAAACTGTTTGGATATCTTCTATTGTTTTCCAGTTGAATTACAAAGCAAAACATGAAAGTGAGAAGTTCAAGTGTAATCTACCACCAGATGCTCCACAGTTTATCCAACACAAAGTCAATGCCTATAACTTAAGTGATGTAAGTATCATAGCCACAGAAGTCTATCGTTATGTGCGTATGTGAAGAGGAAATGTTATGGGTATTTAAAAAGACCCGATTAGGAGTTATGCAACTAACCAACTATGACGATTGTTTCCAGAGTATCAGTGGAGCTCTTAAGGCCCAAATGCTGGGAAGGCTCTCACTTAGCTATCCTATTTCATTTTCCACAGTCTCTTTTAACATTGGAAACCCTCAGCTAATCTCTAGAGTTTTGCAAGATCTCTTCTATAAATGTCCCATTTCACCTTCTTCAAGTGGTTGTCTTTATGTTGCTCTTCATACATCAGTGTGGCAGAATCTTCTGAAAGCTCACAGGATATTAGAAAGGTGTTTAGTATTATATGGTGGTAGGAGGGAAGCTGGATGACAGATTAATGAATAATTAATTATACTATCATTTAGTAAACTTTGTAGGTGAACTAAGTCTACATATACAAATTTTCAGTCTCTTTCTTTTACTGGATGAAGCTATGTTATCTGTTGTTCTTACAATTCTTCTGATGAAATTTCTGTCCAGAATATCTACAAGCATGACTGGGAGAAGAGCAAAGCAAAGAAGTTTGACATTAAAGTGGATGCCATTCCCCTGCTGGCAGCCAAGGCCAACAGCAGGATCGCCAGTGATGTGAGTGTGGCCTGGGCACGTGAGCAGGGGACCTGCAGCGACGGTCCTTGGTGGGTGAGATCTGGCATGTGTGATGTCTTTACAGGTGATGTACAAGAAAGACTATGAGAAAAATAAAGGGAAAATGATTGGAGCCCTGAGCATTAATGATGATCCCAAGATGCTGCACTCTTTGAAGACGGCCAAAAACCAGAGTGATGTGAGTGTCTTTGTAAATCTGTCTTATTTTCAAGATGGTGTCCCTGTTAACATCCCCCAAGGGTGGTAGCAAGTAAAAGGATTCCATATCCATGGGCTTCTGTTCACAACAAACTGCTGGGGATAAACTTTAGAAGTAGAGTGATTTCCCAAATTCTTGTACATTTCAGTGCTTGAGGAGAGAAATTACTGATTTATAATTGATGTCCATTTCACTTTGAAAAATGTATGTTTTAAAATTTAATAGAATATTGATTTTAATTCTAAAGGCTATTTGGAAAACCTCACTAGATATTTTCATATTTTTTTCTGATTGAAAAATAGGCTTTAAAATGATGGTTTTAAAACTGTCTTTATATTGGAAGAAAATCAAGAGTCACAGATGAAAATCTTTTGTTAACTTCACTGTTCTTTACTGATTTTAACAATTAGAACTAGCATAGGTTCAAAGAAAACACTGTTGATTATAGGCCCCTTTGAGAATTTCGTGAAAGAGTTGGATTATTCATCTAGAAAGATGAACTTTTTCTTCATTCCTATTGTCAGAATTTTGGAGAATTTATAGATTCCCTAAGGCTTGTCTGTGGGCCAACTCTCACCTTTTAGTTAAAATTCTTGTATAGAGGAGAAAACATCTATTGCAAATTGCATCATATACTGTGTTTAAAAAAAGTTTAGAGAATTCCTTAAGAATTGTAAGAATGTTCAACATAGCTTACAAATATTATTTTTGTAATAGGATGTTTGTATCATTTACTTTCATTTTAACCATATGTTCCTATAATTATCTATATATACCTTCTTTAATTCATTTTGTGTGTGCTATATAGTCATATGGCAGTTTACATGTCCTGTATTCAATAATTTTCTGGTAACTTCACAATGAATTATGTCGGTATACAGTGCTCACTATATGTCATATTTTTCACTAGTTTCTTATCCCTTCTCAGTTCAAAAGGTTATAGCTGTCTAGTGACAGCACATGTATCTTTATTTTTTGCTCTTTATCCCATCACAGTACCCATTTGAACACTAAGCACATAGTAGTGTTTGGTAAATACTTGTTAATTGATTGATAATGGCAACCAAAAGATCTAGTCAATGATGAATCATTTTCACATACTATCCAGGCTAAATGCTAAGCTATAGATACGGAACATGCATTGCTTTTAAAGAGAATCTTTTAAAGCCACTTGGACCTTTGACAACATTTCATATATGTAGATACGTGTGAACTTGTGTGAACATGAACAAAAGTTCAGAACAGTTTAGTCAAAAACACTTCCACACATCAATGTTGTTGCAACATTGCTTTTTCAGTTTATTTTTTTAAAGATTTATTTTAGAGAAGGAGAGAGAGAGAGAGCATGAGCAGGAGGGGCAAAGAGAGAGTGAGAGAGAATCTCAAGCAGACTCCACACTGAGAGTGGAGCCCAACGTGGGGCTCAATCCCACAACCCTGAGACCGTGACCCGCACCAAAACCAAGAGTTGAACACTCAACCAACTGTACCACCAAAGCACCCCTATCAGTTTCTTTCTCTCTTCCTTTCTTCCTTTCTCCCTTCCTTCCTTCCTTTCTTTTTCTTTCTTTCTTAATTTTATTTACTTATTTGAGAGAGAGAGCAAGAGCATGAGCAAGAGAGCACAAGTAGGGAGAGGTGCAGAGGAAGAGGGAGAAGTAGGCCCCCTGAGCAGGGAGCTCAACTTGAGGCTCCATCCCGGGACCCTGGGATCATAACCTAAGCTGAAGGCAGACTCTTAACCGACTGAGCCACCCAGGCACCCCCAGTTTATTTCTAATAAAGACAAACTGCGTTTTTTTTTTCAGTGTTCTTGCACACTGTCAGAAAGTTTCCATATTTTATTTTCATAAACCAGAGTCTAGATTTTATAATTGATAAGTTTATTTAGTGAAAGTGACTGTCCACCAAATATTTAGAAGGAAAATCACATTCCCTAAGAAAGCTAAAAGATCAGATTGTTTGCAAAAGGATATTCTACAGAAGATCTATAAGGCACATGTATACTTGCTACCTTGGGTCAGTTTTAATGCTTCTGTGATTATGAGGGGATATAATGGGTTTAGAATTTTCCTACAGGCACTGGGTCAGAATTTTTCCCTCTGTTAAGGTAATTGGTGAGTGGACATGATGAAGCTTGGACCTTGACCTAATTAGCACCCTGTCTAACATTCCAGAAAACCAGCCAAAGAAAGTGCCTTCTGAGGCCCAGTCAAGACATTTGGTTTATGAGAACACTGTAATAAGTGCCAAGGTTACTTTAATGGCTCAGTTTCACAAACTTTTCTCCTTTGAGGTCTTATTATTGCTGCAATCTGAAGCTTCTTTTAAATTGTTACCAAAATTAAACTTAGTATGAAAAAACCTTTGGGTTCTCAGTGGAGCTTATCTACTGTCAAAAGTAAAATAGCCAGGTTGAAAAAAAAAATCAGTAACCATTTAAAGATGACGTTAAAAAAGCCAAGTAGTCAAGTGGACAGCTTTATTCATGAAGTAGTCATTTTATAAAAACAGAAGTATGAAATGACTGTCATATAATTTTCATCATTAAAAAATATTTTTTTATTGGAAAGCAAATCAAGGATTAGATGACTTGAGTAAAAATAATGCTTGTTAATGGTCTTTGAAAAACCGTATGTTTAAATAAAATACTTGGTGGACACAGAAACTGTGGCCCATTCCTGATGTCTCTCAGTTGCTCTTTGATCTAAAAAGAGATTTGGTCAGATATTTCCCCATTTGACTTTTTTGGTGGGAAAGTGTTCTATAATGTGTAACATATGAACAAATTTTAGGAAAAAATAGCTAGTCAGGTGTTTGAATGTGCTTCTGTAACTTATGTTTGTTGTTTGTGAGAGATTTCTGTGCCTGTCTGGAAATCCACTGAATTTGTGGTAATAAATGGAAATTTCCTATTCACAGCGTGAATATCGTAAAGACTATGAGAAGTCAAAGACTATCTACACGGCACCTCTTGATATGCTCCAAGTCACTCAAGCTAAGAAATCTCAGGAAATTGCTAGCGATGTGGACTATAAGCACATTTTACATAATTACAGCTACCCACCCGACAGCATCAACGTGGATCTTGCCAAGAAGGCTTATGCACTGCAGAGTGATGTGAGTAATCAGATTTTCTCTACTCCCTCTTTTTAAGGCAGAAACTGAAATAATCTATAAGTGGAGTGACGTTTTTGACAGTTCTCAGAAGTGTTGGCATTGTCTTCTGTATGTGGCAAGTATGTAATGGGAAATGACCATTGTGGCTCAAGGAGAGCGTGCCCTTCAGAGTTAGAGAGACCTAGGTCTAGCATTAACTCATCACTCTATCCCTTTGGGAAAGCTATCAACCTTGCTGAGTCTCAAGTCTTATTTGTAAAACTGGAATAAAGTAAAAGAATTGTTTTGAGAATTTAAATGCATGCAAAATACTTAGGGTCATTCCCTAGTGAATTCTCAGTAAACATTCACTGTTATTCACTTCATCATTATCACAATGATCTCATTCATTGTTATCAATAATTTTTTACCTAGATAGCTATCTTGTCTGAAAATAAAATATCTTCTATCATTTACAGCATCAATTTTCAAAATCACTGAGGTTTTTTTCTGCAGATTAAAACTTGTTTAAGCAAATTAATTTGAGCTACACAATTTTTTGTTACTGGCTTATTTCATTTAATGAAATGTCCTCAAAGTTCATGCATGTTGTAGCAGGTGTCAGAATTTTCTTCCTTCTTGAAGCCGAAGAATATTCCATTGTATGTACATACCACATTTTGTTTATACCTTCATCTGTCAGTGGACATTTGGGTTGCTTCCATCTCTTGGCTATTGTGAATAATGCCTCTATGAACGTAGGTGACCAATATCCCTTTGAGATCCTGCTCTCAATTCTTTTGAGTATATACTCAGAAGTGGAGTTGCTAGATCACATGGTAATTCTATTTTGAATTTTTTGAGGAACCATCCTCCTCTTTTCTACACCAACTCTACAATTTTAAATTCCCATCACTAACAATCCTATTTTATGCGTTATTATTTATTTCTTTAATTTTGTTATGTTTTTCTCCCAAGTAGGTTGTAAACCTCTCAAAGGCAGGAACCCAATAGTGTCTTGATTTTTCATTCCAATTAAAAGATCTACACTCAAGAATAACAATTTGAATTTTGTATCTAGAATGTAAGTTTTAGGTACCACCTTTAGTCAGACAATAAGAGTAGCCTGTTATTTATTTATATTTTTAGAGAGTGAGAGGGGGTGTGTGTAGGGGGGTAGGCCAGAGGGAGAGGGAGAGAGAGAATCCCACATAGGCTGCTCACCTAGTGCAGAGCATGATATGGGGCTCGATCCCACAACCATGAGATTGTGACCTGAGCTGAAACCAAGAGTTGGACATTTAACCAACCCAGGCACCCCAAGAGTAGCCTATTATTTTAATGGCATCAAGTATGTTTCCAAAATAAGAAAAATTCCAAATGATAATGGCCTTCCATAAGCAGATTAATGAGCACAGCCATTTTAAAGTGCATTGTTAGCCAGTGTAGAAACACTCCTAAGCAGACAAACCATAAGAGATTCTTACTCTCATGAGACAAACTGAGGGTTACTAGGGGGTTGGAGGGTAGGGATAGGATGGATGGGTTATGGACATTGGGGAGGGTTTGTGCTTTGGTGAGTGCTGTGAAAGGTATAAGCCTGATGATTCACAGATCTGTCCCCTGGGGCAAATAATTAAAAAGAAAAGAAAAGAAACACTCCTAAGCTAACCATCACACATGAACGGCAATGTGTGCAAACATATAGTGCAAATAACTACTCTCAAGTCTTATCAGAAAATGAGCAAAATTATCCATCTTCAATGTGGCCATCAGTCCTAATTTGGCCAAAGAAACATGACACTTAGAGTTCCAGGGAACAGACATCTTACATTTGATTATCTAAATATAACAGTTTTATTTATTCTTTCAAGTATAGCTTTAAATATAGCATTTATCCAGCTTGGAATTAGAGTTCCACATACTTCCCTTCAGTTGGAAATAAGGATGAGATGGAATATAGACCAGCTAGAAGAACAGTAATAACCTAAGGGCTGTTAAAATCTCTCACCAAGGAAATACTTAAAATAACCTTAATATGGGGCACCTCCTGGGTGGCTCACTCAGTTGGCTCAGGTCATGATCTCAGGGTCTGAGAGAGAGCCCCACATTAGGCTCCATGCTCAACCTAGAGTCTGCTTGGGATTATTTTCTCCCTCTCTCTCTCTCTGCTCTACCCCCTCCCCTCCACCCCAGCTTGCACTCTGTCTTTCTCAAATAACTAAGTAAAATCTTTAAAACAGAAGTAACCTTAACATATGAAGTAAGAAAGCTGGTCTTTAACGTTATTTTGGGTAAAATGTTAATGATTTTGTGAATAAGGATGATGCTGAGCAGTGAACTGTAACATTTTGTTTGGTGTTTTAGGTCGAATACAAAGCTGACTACAACAGCTGGATGAAAGGTTGTGGCTGGGTACCTTTTGGGTCCTTAGAGATGGAAAAGGTGAAGAGAGCTTCAGACATCCTGAATGAGGTAAAGCCATCCCGTGTACCACAGAGAGAGTTGGAATGTGATGTGTTAAAACCCCAAACCATGGAGGTGCCTTCTTTTACTGCTTCATTCTCTAGCAACTGTGGCTAAGAAAAAAAAGCACTTACCACATGCATGAATTATCCAGGTAGATAAGCTTTAACTTCAACAAAACGATTTATGTTAACCATTCGTGAAAAAAATATTTTAAACAACTTTATCAAGGTATAATTTGCATACCATAAATTTCACCTATTTTAAGTGTACACCTTGACAAGTTTTAATAAGTTCATATAGTTGTATAGTCATCACCACGATTGAATTTTAAAATGTTGCTAGTATATTAAAGTTTTTTTGAAAAATCCCTGCTCCCATCTTCAATACTGGGGAACCAGAGATCTGCTTTGTCTCTATAGCTGTACTTTCCTAGAAATTTCTTTGGTGTCAGACTTCCTTCACTTAACACCATGTTTTTGAAGTTCATCTATATATCTGCCTGTGTCTGCAATTCATTCCTTATCATTCCTGAGTAGTTTTCCTTCCTGTATTGCATTTTGGTTGTCCAGTTGGTGAACATGTGGATTCTTTCCACTATCTGGCAATTATGAATAATGTGTATAATGAGTATTATAGAAACTTTTCTTAAAGTATTATGCCCTACATCCAATTCTGGATGACTTTGAAGTAGTCTGTAAGTTATTATTGAGTCTCAGGAAAAGGAGTGATGACCTTGCACTCTTCACGTCGCCAAGTTCTGTCCCTTCTCCTTCAATGGTGGAACATTCCCCCTGCTGTGAGGTGAATCCGTCATCAGGGAGGTCAACCTATGTAAAGAAGGGACAGAGGTGCTGAGCGAGGGTTGTCTTCACACTCAAGTTTCTGTTGTTCTGTGCTTTTGCTTGCTTTCAGTGAGCAACATTTTATCCCAGAGATTTTTCATGAAAGTTCTTCTGGGTTGGTGGTTTTCAGAAGTCTGAAGCTGAGTGATGCTTCTTTATACACAGATGGGTTGTATAACACGCATAGAGGAAGAAGACTGGGAGAGTAGTTGGAGAAGGATCTAGGAATGTAGCTAGAAGTTACCAGCTTCCTATTGGAACACCTTCCGTTGACCTCTCTCCTGTAGTTCCTCAGCGCTTTAGTGATAACCCGTGTACTAACCACACTGAGTCTACAGAACCAAAGTCCCCCCTTTCTTATAGGAACCCCTAGCTGTTGCCCTGATTCCTCAGTCCCTCCTCCCTCAACCAGAGAACTTCTTTATTTCAGTTCGAGTGACAGCCACCTGAGAGCCTGTTAGTGTCATGCAAAAGACACTCCTAATTTCCTTGCATGCTTTTCTGGTAATCCTTTAGAAAACTCTGTGGTGTTTCTGGGTTCTGTTCAGCGAAGGGTACCCTCTTTCATTTCAAAAGCAAGAAATCGTCTGGTTCCTGCAAGTTGTATTGGTCTGTACTGCCCCAAACCACCCAAAATTAAGCCAATTTTTTAAACCCCAGCTTTTGTATTATATTCATCTTTTCCCCCAAGCCAACCAAGAACTGAGTATTTTTATATTTTAAAATCTGGAAAAATCCTTGACCCTCCAAAATAAATTTCAAGGATTTTTATATATTAGCCTTCATGAAAGTAATATTCTTGTTTCTCTTGTTTTAATTCACCAAACAGAAAAAATACCGCCAACATCCAGACACTCTCAAGTTTACCTCAATTGAAGATGCTCCGATTATAGTGCAGTCTAAAATCAACCAGGCCCAGAGAAGTGATGTAAGTGTTTGTTCTCTCTGTATTTTAATACATGTTAACTCATAACAAATACGTTTGTATTCTAAACCTGCTGGTTACCTGGAGTTCTTATGCAATCTGAAGAGACTCAACTACATGAGCAACTGTGTGCCTACCTCTCCCAGCTTTTCATTAGTAAAGCACACCTCATTCGTATCTTTCAAGTATTACGTGTGCTGTGCTCACTGTCCTTTCAGCCATTTAATGTCGGTTCCCAAGGAGAAGGTCAGGGGCTTCTCCTGATGACAAGAAACACTACAAGCCCATTTCTAGAAAGACCAGGAAAATGAATACAGGCAACACACCTTACAGAGGAGTTACACTGTAAGTCAGAGCTAAGACACAAGTCATGTAGAGTAAAAACTACCCCTAGTTCCCATAAGTCACCCCAAAGTGTAATACAGGTGGTTTGTGTTTCCCACCCAATTAGCCTTTTCTGTGCTCAGGAAAAGTGTCTGCAGGTTAACATTTTCATCTCTGGGCTAACTTCTGAGAGGTGCCCTTACCGAAGTTCAGAGGTTCCTAGCACATACTGAGGGACCTTGGCCACGGCTGAACTGGCACTAGGTTAGGACCCTGTGCGTTGCGTATGAGACCTTGAAGGCGTACAGATCTTTGCAGGTGAATGTGGGGATGACCCAGAGAATGTCTTTCATGAAAAGCACTGCTGTGCCGTGTGATCTGTTCTGAGATTTTCCTGTGTCCTGAAGCCCTTTCCCCTACTTTACTTGTTGGTTCATGCATTTCTTTTCATCTTTCAGGTCGCCTACAAAGCCAAAGGAGAAGAAATTCTTCACAAGTATAGCCTGCCAGCGGACCTGCCCCAGTTCATCCAGGCTAAAGTTAACGCCTACAATATCAGTGAGGTGTGCCCGTGAGCTCGGCTGCTGATTGTGTGTGAAGCCTTTTCTAAATGGGCCTGGGTTACATTCAGTGACTTTTTTTCTTTCAGAATATGTACAAAACGGACTTGAAAGATTTGAGCAAGAAGGGGTATGACCTGAGAACAGATGCAATTCCCATCAGAGCTGCCAAAGCTGCCAGGCAGGCGGCAAGTGATGTAAGTCCAGCTGATGGTTGCGGGCGTGTAACTAGAACGTGTGGGCGGGGGTAGACCTGTTGTCCAAAAGTCACCACATCTGCTGGAAGTGAATCCTGCTGAAAACTATTTAGAAAGGAAAATTCCCTAACCAGGTCTGAATTTTCCTGGGAGTACGGATTTGTAGAAACTTTACTGACCTCATTCTAATGAAGCACCTGAAGTTAAAAGTCTCCCTCGTATTTCTGCACAAATTCACATTATTCCCCTTGTGGAAGTAAACAAGTCACTCGCTATTTAAGTATTAACAGCCTCCTGGTGGTAAGCTTTTGTTTCCAAACTTGCTTAATTTATATGAATTCCCTCTTTCCCTTATTTCTTTTTACTTCATTGCTTCCAGAGTTGAATTTTTGTTTGTTTGTTTTGTTCAGAGATGAATTTTTGTCTGTCTTTATTTCTTTCCTTATCTAACTTTAACCCAGCTGTGAACTAGTTACTTTCCTCTTTGAGACTCAAATCAAATTGACTCAACCTGTTGACCTCGAGGAGGTAGGGTACCCTCCCCCCTGCTTGTTGCAGGTATTCTGAGGTTTATTGTCTTTCCATCAGCTCCAGCTCCTGGTTTGCCCACACTGGTTTTGCTCTGGCTCACTTGAACTTTCCTGCCCTAGACTCCCCCCTTTTTCTGGTCTGCATGATCGAGAGATGGAACACAGCCCTGTCTTTTGGTTTCCCCCAGGTCCCAAGCACAACTTCACTGATTGTTTGAACTGAAGTTGACATGGCACTGATGTAAATAAATTACACCTGAATTATAAATGTGTCTCGTAAAAGCCCTACCATCCAAAATTCCTTACCCATATTCCCTTTCTCTGTGGGCGCTGGCCTCCAGCTCCTCCCCCGCCCGACACGCACACAAGCCTTCCTTCACGGCTCTGCTTCTCAGCTTCCCACGCTTCCTCCCCGATCTCCCCAGCAAGGTCAGTTCTTCTCACTTTATTATTCAGAGCCAATTTGTGTTTACGTACAGCTGGCTCTGGGTCTCCCTTTGAATATCCAAAGACTCATTAAAATTCTACTGCCACTCACCTAGGCAGCTATTTGGGGTCACCTTTAGCAGCACAATACAATTGGTAAAGATTGCAAAATGTTTATCTTTTCATTTGTCTCTACAAAGAACTTAACTTTACCTTGTCACGGACAGGAATTATGGCCATTCTCCCATCCCAACCTCCCTCAGGTGGCCAAAGCAGAGACAGACAATCAAATAGGCTCTAAGGAACATTTTAATTTTACCAGGCTACATTTCAAACTATATACAAATGAATATCTAGTTGTTTGGTTATTGAAGTAATTTCTGGGAAGCTCAGTGCTTTAAGTCACGGCCTCACTGTTCAATATAATCTCATAACTACATTTTAAAATTGGCCCACTTTTGTTTCCCATAGGTTCAGTACAAAAAAGATTATGAAAAAGCCAAAGGGAAAATGGTTGGCTTCCAGAGTCTCCAAGATGACCCTAAACTGGTTCACTATATGAATGTGGCTAAGCTACAATCAGACCGGGAGTATAAAAAAGACTATGAGAAGACAAAAACAAAGTACAACACACCCCGTGATATGTTCAATGTTGTGGCAGCCAAGAAAGCGCAGGATGTTGTCAGCAATGCCAACTATAGGCATCATCTCCATCATTACACCTACCTGCCTGATGCCATGGACTTGGAGTTGTCTAAAAACATGATGCACATACAGAGCGATGTAAGTGACCCTTACTCCCCAAGACAATCCCCAGCCCAAGGTCAGAACCTGCGTGAGAACCCACTGCTGGGGGCACTTACTCCTCTTTTGTCCCTTTGCTGTAGAACGCCTATAAGGAAGACTACAACACCTGGATGAAAGGCATAGGCTGGATACCTATTGGCAGTCTAGAGGTAGAAAAAGTTAAGAAAGCCGGTGATGCCCTAAATGAAAAGAAGTACAGGCAACACCCAGACACCCTCAAATTTACCAGCATCGTGGACTCCCCGGTGATGGTCCAGGCAAAACAGAACACAAAGCAAGTCAGTGATGTAAGTACAAGAGAGAGGGAGAAGAATGGAGGGAGGCTTTAACAAAATATATAGCAGCTCAAGATTTTTATTCTTCTGAGCCATTAATTTTACTTTATTTAATCGAAAATATTATTTTAATAATAAAATAAATACAATTATTTTTAGTTTGGGGGCACCTGGGTGGCTCAGTTGGTTAAGCGTCTGACTCTTGATCTCATCTCAGGTCTTAATCTCAGAGTCATGAGTTCAGGCCCTGCATTGGGCTCCGTGCTGGGTGTGGAGCTTACTTCAAAAGACAAACCATAAGAGACTCCTAATCTCACAAAACAAACTGAGGGTTACTGGGGGGTGGGAGGGTAGGGATAGGGTGGGTGGGTTATGGACATTGGGGAGGGTTTGTGCTTTGGTGAATGCTGTGAAAGATGTAAGCCTGATGATTCACAGACCTGTACCCCTGGGGCAAAGAATAAAAAATAAAAAATAAATTTTTTTTAATGTGAAAAAAACCCCAAAAACCAAAAACCAAAACAACAAAACAAAACACAGATCACAACAATTATTTTCAGTTTGTACACTACCATTTTCTTTTTCTTTTATCTTGCTATTTATTTTCCTTTTTAAAACATCTTCCTTTTTAGCTGCCTTTGAAATAGTCTGTTATTGGATGAACTTGTCAAGATGAAAAAGTTCTACTCTCATACTACACATGTGCGTGCACACACAAAATTTAGTCTTAAATTCCAGACAATTTAAAGTAGCAAATATATCACACTTGATTCTATATTAAGTTGCTTATATTTGTTTTTCATATATAAAATACTAATACAGGGAAATAATTCCAATGAGTATGTGGTTTTGTTTCTCAAAATTCATCATACACCAATATTATAGAGGCTTTTAAAAATTTGTCTCAGAGATTAGTATGTTTTTTTGCCTGCATGTCCATGAATAATGTATATGATCTGGCTAAAGTCAGACGAAAGGAAAGTTTAGTGTATAGAAGAATTAAAGGGACATCGAAAGCATTCATTTATTAATTCATTGAATGAATGTTTTGAACACCTTCTCTTTGCCCAGCATTGTATCATATGCTGATGGTATAAAGATGACGTAGATGAGGATTGGTGAGATGTAGAGTATAACAAGGTTATAAGAGTCTAAGACAAAGGCACGGACAGAACCCAAGCATTATCATACCAAGAAGTGAATGCTGCGGGACAGGTGTGTGCCAAGTAAGTACAAGGCAAGAGGGAAACCACACACCAGGGCTTCCCTGGCAAATAGAGAAGGGTACGTTCTTGGCCTGAGAGAAAACATAATGACTGACAAGAGGTAATGACTGGAAGGACAGTGAAGGACTTGGGACTGTTACCTGACCATTGAGGGTCTTCTGTGCTTAGACTCTGAACATGGTGGGCTAAGTAATGAGAAGTATTGAAGATTTTGATCCATGGAGTTGCATGATTGGGTCTGTGTTCTAAAAGACAGCTCTGACAAAGAGTGCTGAGGCTGCATTGGTGAGGGGAGGAATTGGAGGTAAGAAGATAGATTAAAAGCTGCTATGGAAATCCAGCAGAGCCTCATTTGGACTTTACCCGAATCAGTAGCAGTGGCAAAGGAGATGTGTAGAAAGTAGAATGGATGAGATTCTGTGAATGCTTAGCTGTGGTTTCTAAAGACAGTGAGGAAGTAAAGATAGTTCTTGGATGTCTAGAAGAAATTTTTTAGTATTTGAGGATTCAAATAGGTTTCAGCCTCTTTAGTCTTTGGTTGTGATACACACACAACAGTTTATGTGCGATATCCCACATAAACAAGCCTGAGGGCTTATATGATAAATGATAGTTGAGAGATTGGATGGAAAGCTACTTGTGATTCCAGTTGAATTGTTGATTTTAGAAATTAAGCAATTCTTTCTCTTCTATTACTAAAAGGAGGATATAATACAAGTTCTACATCATGTGTCTAGATGTCTTTCTGACATCCGTAAAAGGATAAAATAGGGGAAATGTGAAATGGTAAACCTTTTAAGTACACTGGGTTTATGTATAGGGTCTTCATATTATGAGGAAATTATTATATGGCTTTACTGTGACAATTATAACTGTAAAGTTTTTAGCAGAAGTCAAAGACTTGTTCTAAATGCCATTTTCTAAGAATCAAAAACCAAAAAACAAGGCTTTAAGAACTGTTCACTCTACTAGCAAAGACTGGACTTTGCTGACTTTGGTGAATTCTGCTTATTGAAGTTAGGGTTGCACATTTGAATTTATTTTTCATTCATCTCTAGCAGTGAAAGTTCTCTGTTTTCTATTTTTCTATTTTAATAGAGTTTTTAAATCTTCCTAAAGGTAACAAGATGCTTGAGTTTTTTAAAAATAGGAAAATACCTCTGATGATTTATTTTTAAAGATTTATTTGACAGAGAAAGTGAGCAAGAGCACATGAGCGCAAGCAGGGGGAGGGGCAGAGAGAGAGGGAGAAGCATGCTCCCCACTGAGCAGGGAGCCCAATGGTTTGGCTAGATTCCAGGACCCTGGGATCGCTCAGGGACTTGAGCCAAAGGCAAACATTTAACTGACTGAGTTACCCAGACGCCCCCGCTTAGGGGATTTTTTAACAATAGAAATAATGGGGGAATAGCGTGCTACGGAATAACTCCTTTAAGTGTGCAATTAAAGCATTTTCCTTTTTTGTGCTATCTGTAATGCATTTTAATTTTGTGATTGTGTGTTGCAGATCTTATACAAAGCTAAAGGAGAAGATGTGAAACATAAATACACTATGAGTCCTGATCTTCCTCAGTTTCTCCAGGCCAAGTGCAATGCTTACAATATAAGTGATGTGAGTAGGGTTTTGGGGGGTGTGAAGTCCAGACATGATGGCAATAATAGAATTTCAGAGCAGGAGGGGGCCTTGATAATTATTTAGGTCAGTTTCCCACACACCCTGTATGAAGCCTATCCCACGATGACGGCCCTCTGCCTCTTAAGTCAGCCTTTTCAAGGGGGGGACAACTCAAATGTAACATTTTCCCTTACAAGGAGCCCAACATCTATTCCTCTCAAACTTTGATTTAGTTTTCCTAGTTTTGAAAGTGGAGGAAGATTATCCTGCAGCAAGATAAGAATTCATGAAATCCTTTCATTACAACAAACCTGAAATTTCTAAAACTAACCACCAGCTCTTCCCTTGACCTTCCTTTCATAAGAGTGGACAAGTTCATTTTCTCTAGTTGGTCCCCACACACCATGGTTTCCAGAAGCTTTATTCCTCTTCTCTAGATCCACTCCAGTTCCACTGTGGGTGAATAATTGGTGCAGTGTCCTATAATTTCATGCTACACGAAGTGTGACATTTGCTAATGTGACTTCCTAAAGCAGAACGGACTGCAGGAGATTCCTTTAGCTTATATCTGGAAAAGGACAAAACAATCCCCGTGATTGAGGAATCACTTTAGCTGATGAATACACAGCGTGCTGACATCCCTTCTTTACATTGCAGGTCTGTTACAAACGGGACTGGCATGATTTAGTAGCCAAGGGCAACAACGTGCTGGGCGATGCGATTCCCATCACTGCGGCCAAAGCATCCAGAAACATTGCCAGTGATGTGAGTAAAAATTTTCAGTGAAATGTTGGGTGATTGCCTGCTTAAAAAGTCATCACATGTGTGCTGATTAAATGATACCACGTTGAAAACAATAGGTTGAATTAATGACACTGAAATTCTCCACAAAATGTTGTTTTGAAAACCTGTCACTTTTTCACCATTCTGTGATTCTTTTCAGTTGACCCCACTTGATGGAGCTGTCATAAATCCGACAGCTGCTTTCTCCCCTGATTCATAGGCCAAATTACCTTTACCGACACATTTCCCTGACAGCCCACATTTATTTTCAGTGAGAACACCCTAACTGACACTAACACTTTAAATTCAAATGACTGCCTGCATTATGATTGTAATAAGAATTTTATTTTTTCCTAAGAGCTTGAGCAGACCTTTTTCTAACATGCCTAGGAATGTCTCAATAATCCTTTTGCTTGCTAAACTCTTGTTTATAAATCAGCGCTTAAATGACAGGAGCAGAGTGTCTGTAGAGTTTAAGTGGATTTGAGTTCTCTTGCATAAAAATTGAGGTTTTGACCAGTTAAGCTCAATCTATACCCCATCGCCAGTTCCAGCAGTCTCTGAGAGACCTTGGGCTGCAGAGCCTTTGTGGTGCGGTTTTTACTGTGCAGGGGAAGCTCACGGCCATTCCTGTCCTTACTGCAGTTCCTGAGTTCATCTGCAGTCGCTTCAGCATCAAGCTTGGAAAGTAGCTGCTGAGAAATGCGTGGGGAGGGCAGAGCTACCTGTCTATGCAGCATCTAATTTGATGCCACCTAGAAAGAAGAGGGGTTTTGTTTTAACCTTATCCCATCAGCCTGAGACAACATAGTAAATTTTTCCACCCCCCCCACCCCAAGAATACTGAGTGTGAACTTGTATGTAGAATCCTTTAGAGTTTCTTCTGCATCTGTTGCATATGTTGTCACCTGGCCAATGGGAACAGCAAATGGAAGATTTTCTCAATAATTTCTAATGTTCTGTGATGTACGATAACATACTGTGGTGGGAATAATATATTGGATTGGGAAAATTCACATCCCAGGAAACCAAGAGGTATTGGCTTTTTATTTGGATTGTGTCTTGTTTATATTAAGCATGAAAATTCAGATGGCTTTAAGTAAAGTTCTACATGCAAATGCATTTGTAGGATTTAGAGTAAAGAAAGAAACTGGTCCTGAATTTATCATGATACCCACTTGTGACCTGGCAGTGTTGGAAATACATGTTTTCACTCTGAACTTCCTGGGGCACGTGGGAGTGGGTGGGTTTCCATTTGTTGTTTGCATTTCTTGTACAATCTTCCAGAAAGTGACGATGTTCTAAGTTGCCTTTGTGTGTGAATATACTTGCTACACCTAATGTTATCAATGCCTAGGACTTTGCTAACCAAATTTTGCCTTTGCAGTATAAATATAAGGAAGCTTATGAGAAGTCAAAGGGGAAGCATGTGGGTTTCAGAAGCCTCCAGGATGATCCCAAGCTGGTCCATTACATGAATGTGGCAAAGATGCAGTCAGATCGTGAATACAAGAAGAACTATGAGAACACCAAAACCAGCTACCATACCCCAGGGGACATGGTTAGCATTACTGCTGCAAAGTCGGCCCAGGATGTCGTCACCAACATCAATTACAAACAGCCCATACATCATTACACATACCTACCTGATGCCATGAGTCTCGAGCATACCAGGAATGTGAATCAAATTCAGAGTGATGTGAGTATACTTAACCTTACCCAGAAATGTTGGTACTTAAGGGGTAATCATTTCTTCCTGTTTTAGTAGACTTCACAATACAGGAAGATATTTGAAAAATATACTTTAAAATAAGCAGTCTTTATTGAAAGACTAACAGAGGCATGGTAGACGAGCTGTGTTTTTGCTTTCTGTGCTCCTTCTGTAATCATTGATACTGTCTTTAGTAATTTGTGGATCAAAGATAAAACCATATTTCACAAAGTGTATAAACCACCTTGATTCTCAACAAGAGGAAGTAGTTGCTCTTGGCAGGCCTGCTTCGATGGTGAGATGTATAATGCAAAATAGTATTCTGTCTTCTTTCTGAATTCAGGAAAGTTTCTTCTTTTTTTAACTAAAAATCACACTCTCATGCCTGTTAATCTATGTGATGAGTCATTTAGAATGAACCAGGAAGGCTTTGTGATTGCAGCATGATTCACAGAGAGCTGCATGGGGAGGCTGCTTAATATTCAGGGCATTTCCTTCTGCAGGAACCAGATTTCTGTAGGAATCATCCTCTGTAAGGGAATATATGGTGTTCATTTATTGTCGCTCAACGAAGATGTCTCTCCCCAGCTGAGATCAGGAATAGTCTAGGTGGACGGGATGGGTGAAATTCAAAGTTGTAGGGTTTTCGGTGAAATCAAAAAGAAAGCCCAATTTATTGTAAAAAGAGACAGAATCTTTTTTAGCATTAGCCATGGAAATATGTGGCCTAGATTCCCTCTGTGTTGTATAATGCACTCTAACAACAGAACTTTTTCTTATGACCAAATTCTGGGTAAGAAGCTCAGTGGCATCCATAGTGAAAATCTTCCTTTCAGACACGAGCGTGCTGGAAGGGTTGCTATTCATTTCCTCTGGGTAAGATTGCAGATTTCAGAGACAACCTTTGAGTATTCTATAGGCTATCTCCTCATATGAGATTACTCTCTTACAGAATGTGTATAAAGACGAGTATAACAACTTCTTCAAGGGCATTGGGTGGATCCCTATTGGTTCTCTGGAGGTGGAGAAAGTCAAGAAAGCAGGTGATGCTTTAAATGAGAAGAAGTATCGACAGCACCCAGATACCATCAAGTTCACAAGTGTGCCCGATTCCATGGGCATGGTTTTGGCTCAGCAGAACACAAAGCAGCTAAGCGATGTAAGTGGTTTCCCTTCAGAAGGGTTTATCCGGGGGTGCCTGGGATTATCTGTGGATTTTATTTCTCCGACCAGACTCTGCTGTCACATTATCACAGATACCCAGGAGTGCCTGGGTGGCTCGGTCTGTTAGGCAGCCGACTCTTGATTTTGGCTCAGGTCACGATCTCGGGGTCCTGGGATTGAGCCCTGTGTTGGGCTCTGCACTCAGCAAGGAGTTGGCTTGAGGATTCTCTCTCCTCCTCTCCCTCTTCCCCTACCCACACTCGCACATGTGCACGTGCTCTCTCTCTCAAATAAATAATTTTTTTAAAAGGGTGAATAACCCCCATTCCACCATCCTTCTTAATTCAACATGTGAACGTGCATCTGTGTTAGCGTATCAACTGCTTTCAGGGATATAATAGAAAGGTCTTACTTTTGAAACAACACAGAACTTGAACATAAAGAGAATAGGGAGGAGAGAAGGAGGATTTTCCAAATTTTATTTTCCAAATGCAGAGAATCTGTGCTATTTATAAGCAGACCCCTATCATTATACACATGAAATGAAATGAAATGATTACTGTTATCATCTGTGATTCCATCTGAATTGTAAACCAAGCTATTTATTCCTCTGAGTTGCAACAGTTCTACCTAGCTACAAGGGGAGAAGGCATAATGTCCTAATCCTCTTGCATAAGAGCTAGATGTTCTGAAAGGCAAGCCAGAGAGAGGCCTCTGGGGAGGCGGTAAGCAGTTTACTTTGAGTCAGCTGAGCCTCATTTCCGAGCCCAGGTCTATCTGGACCCTTATTCTTAGGCAGAGCCTAATTACAGTGCTCAGTGCTTCCGTCATTGGGTAATTTCAGAATTCCGTTAAAATACCTCCACCAGAAAGAGAGCAGGAAGTAAAAAGCAAAGAAAAGAAGAGGTTGTGTGTTTTTAGCCCCAATATTGGAAGGTGGGGAAGGCTTTGCTTGGCTCAGATTTGAGAATTATTCCTGGATTTCCTTTCTCAGGCCAGTCTCTGTTGGCACATTACCACGGATATTTTGAGATTAGTTCAACTGTAGTAGTAATGAATATGGAGACTCTTCTGATTTCTTTTGTTCTCCTTGTGGTTTTCCAGTTAGCTAGGAGAACGGGACACTCACTCATTGTCTTCCCTATTCCTATAAATCCATCAGCGTCTACCCATTGACTCAAGCCAGAAACCTGAATGTCCTCACTGATGCCTCCCTGCGTGGTCAGTGCACCTTGGTCTCCCCCGGCATCCCGTGGGGCACTTGTCTGTCATTCAGCTGCCCGCAGTTAGTTAGGGCTTCCATATCTCCTATGTGGACAACTGCAGTAAGCTGGTATCTGGCCTCCCTGCCTGGGGTCCCCCATGACAACCAGAAGAACTGTCTTTAAAATATGAATCACAGCCCTCTTATACTTCAAACCTCTTTGTAACTTCTTGAACTTAGAAGCTAAATTTGTCACCTTGGCTGAAAAGACCCTTGGCTCTGTGCCCCTGCTCCCCATCCTAATTCTGTCTCACCCCCTCAGCACACTCCAGCCCTGTGATGCAGGCTGCCTTCAGTCACTCACGCTGGCCTTGTCCTTTTCAGGCTCAGGGCCCCAGATGCTCTGCTTCGGCCTGGACCCCTCCCTTTTCTTCAAGTCTGGGCATAAATGTTATCTCCTTAGAGAGAGCCTTTGCTGACTACCCTTGTTTCTTTCCTAAAGTTATTCTATTTACAGCACATCACACAGTCTAGCTCTATTTTGTAGTTTACATTTTTATTTCCTGTCTCCTCTACTGCAACCTTCAAGAGGACATGTCTGCCTTTGTCAACACTTTATAGGCAGAAACCTATCACCCTAC
This sequence comes from Ailurus styani, assembly GCA_002007465.1. NCBI lineage: Eukaryota > Metazoa > Chordata > Mammalia > Carnivora > Ailuridae > Ailurus > Ailurus styani. Next base: position 774,865 of record LNAC01000138.1, on the reverse strand, counting down.
CTGGCCCATAGAGCTGTCCAATAAATACTGGTGGAAGGAGCAAATGGATATGTCTGCTAACACCCTGCCATATAGTAGTATAGGTATTTGGCTTGTGTATGGAAAAACACAAATGATAACCTTCCTTTTTAAAGTGGTGTGTACCTGATAAAACTGATGTTATGTCAGCTAATGAAATTTGCATTCTGGCTCCTTTGTTTTTAGTTGAACTACAAGGTGGAGGGGGAGAAACTGAAGCACAAGTACACTATGGATCCTGAATTGCCTCAGTTTATTCAGGCCAAGGTCAACGCCCTCAACATGAGTGATGTGAGTATCTGGGCTGGTACTAGTCTAATGTTGCTAACATGGGCCTTTTCTTTTCAGTTCTGTATAACTCTAGCAGCGAGAATTTTAAAGGCAGCAAACTGAGTGTGGATTTTTGAGTCTCTGTTTGAAGAGGTTGTTGAGAAGACATGACTGCTGGTTAACCTGTGAGCTAGACCCGGGCAGAGGCTCCTCACCCCTTCCCTTGTCCTTGGGATGTACATTCTGCCCACCGTTCCCACAGTGGGAGCCATTTTCAAGGACACAACCTTGCTAGAACAATATGTTGTTGAGGTCGTCTGAATGGTATACATGACTAAATCCAGTTAAGACCTCTGTATAAACTTTTAAGATTGTGGTGGGCAGGTGAGGAGAGCTACTTGTCTTGTGGCTGCTCAAGACAAGCCTTGTATGTAAGTTCTCTTGTTTATTAAAACAGCCATCTACCAATCTGTGGGCTCCTGGGCTCCGTCTTTGTTCAGTTTTGTCTTGACCTCCATGTACAGGTCAGTTTTTGAATCAACAGTCTAAAGATTGGCTCATTATCATAAAACATGGGACTACAAGCTACCATAAAATTTCACTTGACACAGGCTTTTCTAAACTGTGGACTATGACTCATTAGTGGGTTATAAAATCAATCTAGTAGGTTGTATTGCACTTTTTAAAAAGTGGAACAAAATGAGATACACAAAATTGGGAAGTACAGTAGTGAACAGTCTGTAATAAGGACAAATATTGCTTTATGTAACATTTGTTTCAGTTATTAAAACTCGTATGAAAGTTTATTTTAATTTTCTTGAGAAAGTCTTTTTCCATATAATGAACCTCTTGGGTAGTCTACATACATAATTGGTGGTGATCTTTAAATTCACTGTTATGAATTGTTTCTTTTTGCTTTAAAAAAAAAGTTGGTAAATTCTAATTTAAAAACATAATCCAACCTGGATAAAATCATTCATTTCTTAAAAGATGACTTAGTCATTTTTCCTGTCATTTTAGGCTCTCTTTTATCTCCAAATAAACATTTTTTTGATACTCATTTCTTTGCTTTTTTTTAAATGCTTTTCTTTAAAAATTTTCCCTGCTTTCCTAAGTAATATTTAAGCATTAAGAGTGATCAAATCTGGGCAGTACTGAATTTTTTATTTTAGTTTTCATACCTTTCTATAAGCTTTGTTTCATTACAAAAAATATAAGAAAATTAAAGTATTGCATGCTTGTTATAGAAAAGTTTAAAAATATAGAAATATATTCAAGTAGAATAATAATAAAATACTCTTTCCTTTTTTTAAGTCTCATTATAAAGCAGACTGGAAGAAAACTCTTGCTAAGGGCTATGACTTGAGACCAGATGCTATTCCAATTGTTGCTGCAAAAAGTTCAAGGAATATTGCTAGTGATGTAAGTATAATTTGAAAGCAGAAAATTTTTCTTCTCTATATTTTTAAAATATCTACATGGTATGTGAGGCTATAAGCTGTATTAGGAAATAAATTATAATATAAAAATGTTTCCAACAGTCTAAATGCCAATGATTTTTTTTATGTTACTTCACTTTAAAATCTTTAGAAATTCAATACAGTTGCTACAAAGAAGAAAATTCTTTGTTTTAAACTGTGAAATAGTTGAAACTGTCATTGGTATCATTCTTATGAACTTGGAAACTGCTTTTCATTTGGATTTTCTTAAGAAAAAAATGTCTTGACATACCAAAATGTCACTAAATCAAAAAAAGACTCCAAGTTTTTAAAAGAACACAATTCTTTAATATAATTTTCACACACACAAAAATCTGGTAAACTAGGAAAACCAGGAGGCATTATAGATTAAATGATAGGACTTTAGTTACTTACCTACTTACTTAATTACTTTTTATAAATTAAGTTTTATTTTCATATGAATTGATATAATACCTTGATAGAGTAAAAACTCATTCATTTGGAGTCCAATAAACTAATTTGTATAAAAGCTTTGCTAAAATTTATTCAGGATTATCCAAGTACTTTATGAAGTAATGCAAAGTACTTAAAAATAGATCATAAAAAATATATACCAAATCCTTAATAAACTTTTCAGGAACCTTTGAGAATAGTCAACGAATCTATTTATGAATAATCTAAATGTAAACCACAAATTATCCCATCTTAATTATCCCAGCGCAGTTCTCAAGACCCTCCATTAGAAATATTTTATCAGTTCTTTATTTAAAAATACTAAAAAATTTAGATGTTACCCGGATTCAGACGGTTATTGCTTAATCTGTTAAGTAAATTCAGTCTGACAGTTAAGCATTTCCTATAATTGATCCTATCAAACTTCTGTCTGCCCTTCTTTTTCATGTAGTTCAAGTATAAGGAGGCTTATGAGAAAGCCAAAGGCAGGCAAATTGGATTTCTCAGTCTTCAGGATGATCCTAAACTGGTTCATTACATGAATGTGGCCAAGATGCAGTCAGATCGTGAGTACAAAAAAGGCTATGAAGCCAGCAAGACCAGGTATCACACCCCCTTGGACATGTTCAGCGTGACAGCAGCCAAGAAATCTCAGGAGGTCGTTACCAACACCAACTACAGACAACCCTTCCACAGCTACACTCTGCTGCCTGATGCCTTGAACGTGGAGCATTCCAGGAATGCAATGCAGATCCAAAGCGATGTATGTAATGGCCAACAGATTATTGGCATAGAATTAGTTATCCATTTCTAGCTGGTGGGAGGGAAGAACAAGAACTTGGCAGTTACATTTACTTCATCTTAAACCTAGCTGGACTCACTATAATTAGAGACCCTCTCCAGAATTTGGAGTTTTAGAATTTCACTCATTTGAACTATATATAGCTTTAAAATTTGTTTTGGTTATTTTGTGTGTGTGTTAGACACAAGTACATGATGTATTCTGTGAAAAACTAAGGGGCTCAAATGGGTACAATGTAATATCTTTTCCTGTATAAAATTCTTTTGCCTTTTCCTTCAAGAAAGTTAAGTTTTAGAGAGCAATTTTTGGTCAGTTTTTCCTCTTCAAAACCACCATGAATGCAATCCCTTTTCTTTTTAAGATTTTATGTTTAAGTAATGTCTGCGCCCAATGTGGGGCTCAAACTCACAATCCAGAGATGGAGAGTCACATGGTCTACCGACTGAGTCAGCCAGGAGCCCCTGAATGCAATCACTTCTAAGATTTGTTTTTTCCAAATGATTATAGGGCATAAAAAGCAGGTGATTCTCTTCTCCCTCATTTTTTCTTTCTTTTTGATAATGAGTAAATCAGCTAGCCAAAGAAACCTAAGCCCTGACTCTTTCTGAAATGAAAATTCCCTTTTTCATTGTAAAGAATCTATACAAATCTGACTTCACCAACTGGATGAAAGGGATTGGCTGGGTCCCAATAGAGTCACTGGAGGTAGAGAAAGCAAAGAAAGCCGGAGAGATCCTTAGTGAGAAGAAGTATCGCCAGCACCCTGAGAAGCTGAAATTCACCTATGCCATGGACACGATGGAACAAGCACTTAACAAAAGTAACAAACTGAATATGGATAAGGTAGGAACTTCCCTGCTGGTCTCAGCCCGAGAACCCTTGACCCCGGCAGTGCTGCTATAATCGTCGTCTGCAGTTTTATCTTTCTGACGGGTCATGGTGGTGGTGGTGGTAGTGGGAGGGGGCATTCTATAACGTTCATCGTGTCTAGAGAGCTCCCACACACACTGATGCGGGCTGTCCATCTACATCATGCTGAGGGTGTGACAGAACTCCAAAACTCATGTAGTGTGAGGTTGGGGCAGGATGGCATTTGTTGTCCTTGTGGAAGAGGGTTCCCTTGTTTGATGTTTTTTTCCTCACGTGTGTTCAGTCTCATTAGCCTGTCTTCTTGCTATGTCATCCATTTGCCAACATGAGATTTCACGTCTTCTGTCATGGAGATGTGAGTCTCTTTCTGCTGATAGACTGTTACAGACTTGTCCTGCTGTACAGTCATGTGCCTGTCCTCTTTGTTGCAGAGGCTCTACACTGAAAAATGGAACAAAGACAAGACCACCATTCACGTCATGCCTGATACTCCAGACATTTTACTTTCCAGAATGAACCAAATCACCATGAGTGATGTAAGTAGATTAATAGCAACAATAAAGTGGGAAGAGGAGGTTGGAGGGAACTAATATTTGTGAAATGTCTCTTTTATATACCAACCATGTCAAAATCAGGTTTCCCATTCTAACCCAAATGACAAGTATTCTATTTCATTATTTAGAAACTGTACAAAGCTGGCTGGGAAGAAGAAAAGAAGAAAGGATATGACCTGAGGCCTGATGCCATCCCAATAAAGGCTGCAAAAGCCTGTAGAGACATTGCCAGTGATGTAAGTGCTTCCACTGGGCCTTCTTTAGGCTGAGTGAATGAGAAGCAAATGAGCCAAGTTTGTGTCTGTGTATTCAAGAGCTGTAGTCAACCTTACCCAGTGTCAGTGGGACCATCGTCTATGGAACCCATAAGACAATTTCTTTCACCCAGTCCAAGGACCCTCTAATCATTTCTTCATTATTTGATGTAAAAAGTGACTGGGTCTTATTAAAATAAGTTGTTTTTAGAGTATTCAAATCATTTAAAGGCAATTCTGAGCAAATATTGGATGCAATGTACTCATTTTACCCAGGAGACCCTTGATTAGGCTCTTTCCTAAATTAAAGATGCACCATGAGAAATTGTGCCTGTAGCCTATTCTGATGAGACAGCTGAGTGGGAAAAGCTACTTTCTAAAGCACCCTAAAACAACGTATTCATGTGTCTCTTTGATTAACTCTGAGATCATTTTCCTTCCATGGACTTAAGTCTGGCAAGAAATTTGAAGTAAAAAGATTTTGCTCCCTGCCCCTGTGAGCTCTAAAACCATACACCTTTGACCAAGCTAATGGCATCTAATGAATTATATTTTGCTCTCTTTCCTTCACTATCATGCTGCTTTTCCCACCTGCAGTACAAATACAAGCAAGCCTACGAGCAAGCCAAAGGGAAGCACATTGGCTTCCGGAGCCTAGAGGATGACCCCAAGCTGGTGCACTTCATGCAAGTGGCCAAAATGCAGTCAGACCGGGAATACAAGAAGGGATATGAGAAATCGAAGACCTCCTTCCACACCCCGGTGGACATGCTGAGCGTGGTGGCTGCCAAAAAGTCTCAGGAAGTGGCCACCAATGCCAACTACAGAAATGTGATCCATTCCTACAACATGCTTCCTGATGCCATGGGCTTTGAATTGGCCAAAAATATGATGCAGATTCAGAGTGATGTACGTGACAGCAACATCATTTGCAGAATATTGACTGTAGTTAATAAGCAAATCAGGAATGACCCTAAGTGAGGACATTGTGAAACTCCTGAGAAATTCATGAGAATTTCCCACCAAGTTGTTTATTTTTTACCTTAGATGGAATTTCCTTCTTTTAACCAAAGGAGATATATTCTAGAAACCAAAGTCTTATTTTCTACTCTCATTGCTGTGAGGATTGGGGGATGCTGGATTCAGCTAGGGCAAATGAAAATTTGTTTCAGAGAACATGTTGAAGGAAACCAATCAAGCAAAGAGAGTCAGAAGCAGAAATGGCTCCTGGTAAACGAGTAAGGGGAAAGTCAGGAAGTCTGACTACTTGGTAGCTCCTGCCCCTCACTCCTAACCCGCTTTTATCCCACTCTTCCAACCTTGCAATTGCCTGTATTACTCGCTGATGAAACATTGAGGAAGTGGAAGCTATTGGAACAAATGTGAGGAAGGTATAGAGTAGAACCAAGAATTCAGCTGTGGAGGCCATTTATTTGGCAGCTGGGAAAGAGAAATGTAAATTATGAGCCAGAGGCAGATCATACCAAGCCTGTGTTTCTCCTTAGGAGTGTACCAACTGAGCTCTTAAGTGCTAAGCAGGTACATAGTGCCCACATAAAAGCCACTGAGGTAAAGTTGTAGAGGAAAATATCAGAATTAAGGGGGAATAAAGGCAAAATTTGCACAGAATACCAGTGAGGTTTCTCGCATACCCCAGGGGATTGTAACAATGGTGGGTGATCAAAGCTTACAGTGAAAGAGAGAACCGGAGTCCAGGTGAGTCATCTGTCAACCAAGAAAACTTGGGGAATTTTTTTTTTTACCGAAGGCCAACACCCAATGCTCATCAGATCACGTGCAACTAATGAATCATTGAGCACTACATTAAAAGCTAATGATGTACTATATGTTGGCTAATTGAACTTAATACACTGTATATGGGCCAAATGCACAAATTAAAAAAACAGAGATGTGTCAGAATGAAAAAAAAAAAGCATAGTCACCTTTCTCGAGATAGTCACATGATAGCTAATCTAGTTGGTATTTCTTAGCATTTTTTCCTTATGAAGGCATTGAGGAAAACAAATCACAAAGATATTACTGCTTATTTTTAGTTTCTCATGCAAAGAAATGTAAAAAAAGATAATGTTTAGGGACAAAAATAGTTGGAGTTCAGTATACTATCGGTTGAAAACCAAGTGGAACGTAGGAAATATTGAATACCCACTCATGGTTCTTGGCAGCTTTGGTTTCTTCTGATCCCTGAACTTTTCCTCTTTTGCAGAATCAGTACAAAGCTGACTATGTTGACTTCATGAAGGGCATTGGATGGCTCCCTCTGGGCTCACTGGAGGCTGAGAAAAACAAGAAAGCCATGGAGATAATCAGTGAAAAGAAGTACCGCCAACACCCAGACACTTTAAAGTATTCCACTCTGATGGACTCAATGAACATGGTTTTGGCCCAGAATAATGCAAAAATTATGAATGAAGTGAGTCTTTCAATAATGTAATATTTCCTATGCACCAGGAAAAAACCAGGCCTTCTTACATTTGATCTACAGGTTTTGATAATAGTTTTAGGGCATGGCAATTCATGTTTATTCAGCTTTGAAAAAGGAACTTGTGGATAAAAAATAGAAATTAGTCCTAATTAGTGGCACCCGAAATGTTCATTGAACCACTCTGTCCAGCAGACATAAGAAAACAAATATGAATCATTTCTTTTCATCCAAATTTTGGAAAGAGGTCTGTCTAAGGGGAGGTTGAGTAGAAGTTCATGATGCTGAATCAGCAGATTGTTTGCCTGACAGCTGGTGTTGGGGTCCACTCTGGTTTTCTAGCGGCTTTGATGGGATCGAAGGAGACTCCTGGATCCTGTGGCTATAGCAGCATTCTGAGACAGGAACTTCTCTGGGAAAATCATGAGAGCAGTTGTTCTCTACAAGTAGTTCCTTGGATCATTAATTTTTCCAGCCTTTAGAAAAGCCTTGCTGTATTTTTTAACTTATTGACCATGATAGATACCAAGACCAAAAAACACATCTACCTTGGGCTTCCGTTTTTAAGTTATAAATAATAATCGCAGCAACATTGATTATATTGTATGGATCATAATTTGAAATCCCACTGATTAACAAAAAAAAAGAAAAAAATTGTTTGAACTTTAAGCAGTTGAGGAAAGTCATGGTCCTACTTGCACTATAGAGAGCTGTATTTTGCTAAGTGTCCAAGTAAGTCCCTTGGAGTCTTCCGAGAGAGAGAACTGATTTGTCAAGATGATTGATCTCTTAGGGACTTGCCGAAAAGACAAGGCACAGATCTCAGTGTCCTTTTTAAGATTTAGTATTTAAACTACCACGAGCTCTCATTTATTTTTTAGTTGTTAAACCTTCATTTCTTTTTCAGTGTAATGATTTATTAATCATTTCAGAATAATGATGCCAAGATAAGAATCAGCAGCCTCTTATTGTGGAGTTCTGGAAATGATGGCCCAGACCTGCTGTGTGTCTTTAGGAAAGGTGCATTGTTTCTTTGGGCTATGATTTTCTCAACTCTGCAATAAGAGGTTTCAACTGATGATCACCAAGACATCTCTCAGTGTAGCATTTGCTATTCCTATGATTCTCATCTTGGCATCATTTTACTTTCCATCTTACATCCTCCCCACTGTCTTGTTTGAATTAGCACCTTTTCCATTTAAATTGAAAAAATAAGATCTAGCGAATAAAAATAATGAAATATTGGTATTTATGTACAATTATATATATATATATGTATATATATATATATATAAGAATACACACACAGCTTTGCGCAATGGCAGTATTGTAGCCAATGAGGTTTATCTGAGGCATGATTAATGCTAAAAGAATACACACACACACACACACACACACACACACACAATGAATACCTTTTAAGATTTTTAAATACTTTTACTTTTTTTTTTTTTTTTAACTTTCCAGCACCTCTACAAACAAGCATGGGAGGCTGATAAGACCAAAGTCCACATTATGCCTGATATTCCCCAGATTGTCTTGGCAAAGGCAAATGCCATTAATATGAGTGATGTAAGTAAAATACCCCTGGTTTATTTGAACCAGTATAAACTAATTAATGTCTCTCAATTATAAGAATGAATGTTTTGAAAATAAGAGTAGTAATACACAAGTGAGAATCTTTCTCTTTCTAATCTTGCTTTGCTAAGAGTTGGAGCAGGCCTGTGGATGGGACTTGGGCCCGGCAGTTAGGAATTTGAAGGGCAGTTGAATTTTGTTTAGGAATGGGTACTTCTTCTCAAACTATGAGACTTGGCAGGAAGAGAAGGGCTTGGGGGCCCCAAAAGAGAAAAAGGAAGTTCGAATCCTATGACCTGGTTCCTGGAGTCTCTCTACCAAGGCTTTGGGATGGTCCTAAAGAAGCGGTCTTGGGGAAAAGTTAAGTGGGAAGGGAAGATGAGCATTTTGAAGAATTTGGGGTAAGCTCATAACAAGGTATGCTCAACACTTGGTGTTAGAAAATGGGTGTTTTATTTCACTTTCCTTCTCAACCTAACCATGGTTGCTAGGAAATCTCTAATCCTACCAGTGTTTTCTCTTTTCCCTGAATTACACAGGGAGTTGTGATTGATGGCTTATTTTTGGATTGTAGAATCCACACAGTTACATAAAGTGTCAATTGCAAAATAGTGAAGTTTACTTTTGATGTAAGAGTATGGTTGTTTCATAGTCTTCTCTCAACTTATAACTGATAAAAATGTATCAGTGAGAATCTGCTGGGCTTTCAGATTTTTAAAAAGCATATTTATAACCTAATGGAAACGATTAAGTTTTACTTTTTCTGGTGGTTTCCTGAAGACATGTTTGGGGGTGTAATAGACTTTTTTCAAACACAGTTTTGTTATTTGTAAGAATATTTACCCATCAAACTGCCAATGAAGCATTCTCAAAAATAAAAACAATGCCCCAGTGCTAGTTTACTCTTTTCAAATAAGCCCAGGCTTTCCTATCTAGAAGAACATTATTCCCTTGCCTCTCTTTACAGAAACTCTACAAACTTTCTTTGGAAGAATCTAAAAAGAAAGGCTATGATCTCAGAACTGATGCAATTCCTATAAAAGCTGCCAAAGCCTCAAGAGATATTGCAAGTGATGTAAGTCTGAAGGAAAGCACTCACCTGACTGGGTTTTTTGTTTTATTTTTTGTTTTTTGTTTTTTTTTCCCCTAATTTACTGAAATAGTAAGGGCTGAATTTTGGGAACACTCAGTAGAAAAGAGATGGGGGGGAAAGAGTGCCTGTTAACAATGGCCTCCTTGTATTCTGTGAATGCTTTTTAGGTTCGCTCTTTTGTTTTCTCTGCTATTTCTGAAAACAAAAACAAAAAAACAAGGAGAATGCTAACCACATTATGACCACATATCTATGTACTCCCTGGCTCATGAGATCTAGGTGAATTTTCTTTGAACTCCATCCCCAAGGCTATGGCCTGTAGAAATCCAAAGCCCTTCACCAAGCTTTCGTGGTGAAAGACGTGGGTTGTTCTTGGTTCCTGCCTCTTAGAAAGTCTCCTCCTAGCAGGATGTCTCGTTAAATGGTGTGCTGGAGATGCTGATCTTTTGGACTCATGACAGCGGATTATTAAATAATCAGGAGTTTTGCAACCCAGTTGTTAAATTCTTGGTAGCTTGACACCAGCCCTGATGGGAGTATTTACACCACAGAGATTGACAAACATGATGGATCAGGGCTTTTTTCCTCCAGACAGCTGTTGTGCCAGCTCACCATTCCTGTACCATAGCACCTGTATGTAGCTCAGTTCTTTCCTTTGGTTGTTTCTGCAAGAAGTCTTCTCACAGTGACTACCGTGTGATTTGGGGTAACAGGGGAACACATTTCAGAGTACTCTTTTCTTAGCCACCTGTCCCCCCAGTGACACTTTTTCTCTCATATTCTATGCCTGTTTATCCTTCCTACCTGTCCATCCCTATGCCACTACTACATTGTCCTGAAATTTCTTAATTCTTTTCCCTCTACTCTGGAGTAATTCGGCTCCCGGAGCCTCCTCCCCGCTAACTTGCACACTCAAACTCACAGGAGATAGGCAGAATAAGAAGCTTTCCCTGTCTCAGGATCCTCCCTCTGTAGGAAGAAGTTGAGTGATAAATAGTAAAATTTCTTCCTCATTATACCAGTATAGAAAGTCTTAAAGGAAAAGGAGCTCCACAAATATAAAGCTACTTTACAATGATACTCTCTCTGTATGTCATACACTAAGGCGATTTTCTGCAGTAAAAGACTGGCTGGATGATATCTTAGGGCAGTAGTAAACTGCTTAGAACATTCTGCCTTTTTCTCTCATTTGCATTCTGTTATCACCTGCTAAAGATCAGTAATCCTAACAACAGAGTTCAATAACAGAGTACATGTGGAAGTCAATGTGGTGTATTATTGTTAAGTTCTTGGTTCTAATCCTTGGTGACTGTAGCATATCACTCACCTCTCTGGGTCTCAGCCTACTCATTTGTAAAATGGGGGGGGCAGTAATAATAACTTTGCTATCTACCTCACAACATATAGTTGTGAGTATCAGGTATACCACCAAATGTGAAAAACATGTTTTATAAACTGTAGAATTCTACACAAGTATCACTTTTTATGAAACACAGAATATTGCTACTAGAATGTTTCTAGTCAAGGGACTTGCTCTAATAAACTAATTTTTTCACAGTATAAATACAAATACAATTATGAAAAGGAGAGGGGGAAGATGGTTGGTTTCCGCAGCCTTGAGGATGATCCCAAACTAGTCCATTCCATGCAAGTGGCTAAGATGCAATCTGATCGGGAATACAAGAAAAACTATGAGAATACCAAGACCAGCTACCACACCCCTGCTGACATGCTCAGTGTCACGGCTGCCAAGGATGCCCAAGCCAACATCACCAACACCAACTACAAGCATTTGATTCACAAGTACATCCTCCTTCCAGATGCCATGAGTATTGAGCTGAGCAGGAATATGAATCGCATACAGAGTGATGTAAGTCTCTTCTTTCTGGGTGGTGGTTGGATTTCCTGGAAATCAGTCTTCAATGTTACACTTTTGTGTCTGAACTGATAAAAGTAAAGTAATTGATAAGATAAAGTAGAATTTGTCTCTTTTCTGTATAGAATGAATACAAGCAGGACTACAATGAGTGGTACAAAGGGCTTGGCTGGAGTCCAGCTGGTTCCCTAGAAGTGGAGAAGGCCAAGAAAGCAACTGAATATGCCAGTGATCAGAAATACCGCCAGCATCCCAGCAACTTCCAGTTTAAGAAGCTGAGTGACTCCATGGACATGGTTCTTGCCAAACAGAATGCGCAAACCATGAACAAGGTAGACAGCCATCCTTCTATACAGCGGTTCTTCCCTATAGCTCCCAGCAAGGCAGGGCTAGCGGCCTCTGGTTCTTGTTTGGGAAATTTGGTTTGGGTCCACCTCTTCTGAGCAGTGACAGACTGTTCCAGAGCACATCCCTACATCATTTTCTTCTGCCTACTTATTTTTTATTTCCCGACCTTCTAAACTGAGTTAGAAATCATTTTTTTAAATTAGCATATACTAAGAACTTTCAATTATTTCTAAAAGATAGGAAATATCCAAAATATTATTTTTTAAAAATCTGAGTTGGTTTTGGTGTCTTTTCTGAGTCATATACCACTTCAGTTACTAAATCTAATTCAAATTGAGTGCATTCAAATGCTCTGTTACATTATTTTCTGTTTGTCCTTCAAATATCAAATGTCTTTTTTTTTTTTTCTCCTAACTTCCTAGCACTTATATACCGTTGACTGGAACAAAGATAAAACCAAGATTCATGTGATGCCTGACACACCAGATATTTTACAAGCCAAGCAGAATCAAACTCTGTTTAGTCAGGTAAAGCTATATCAAAATTTGGCTTGAAACCAATTAAACTTTTTAAATGGTGTAACGGTAAATAATTGATGTAAATGCTGAAGTAATAAGAATGAATGACTTTAACTGGCTAGTTAGAGATGCTGCAGAATATGGTGATTAAAAGCAAGAGCTTTAGCTGTGACTCTTATGCTCCGTGGAGACAGGCACTGTGCTGGTTTTCTTTATCTCAGTACTCATTGTACTTGGCACAGAGTTGGAAATCAATAGATAATTGTTGAAAGAAAAAATTGCATCAGAAAGACCTGGTATGGGTTTTTGGCTTTGCCATTTATGAGTTACATAACATCAGGTCTTACTTTCTTCATCCCTAAAATTGGGACCATAATAGTGCTTATGACATTGAATTGTTGTTGAGAACCAAATGAGATATTTTCATGTAAGGCTCTCAACACAGTACCTGGCACATAGTAAGTTCTGGATGACTTTCAACTGTTTTTTGTTATTATCCAGTTTTAACACACATGCATCCATTCAATAAATTTCATTCATAAAGATTAACTCATCTATTGTACCTCATAAAAGACATTTCAGTATCTATTACTTTTATCACTTGGATAATAAAAATTTTGTTTCCTGACTTTTTTTTGGTTACCAGTTATTTTAACATCTGTGAATAAAATAGTGAGCCTAGACTGCACTTAACAGCAGGGAAAAAGGACCTAATATACTTGCTATGCCCAAATGGTGTCTGAACAGAAAAGCTACTCTAAAATTATACTGTGTCTCATAACTGAGCCTATTCCCAGAGCCAGAAAATTGAAGCAAGATCCTGTAATGCTAAGTCACTGCTCCCTAAAACAGCTTGATTTTGTTTTATCCATATCTTTAGAGATAAGGTAGATGATAGATTCTGATGTCTACTCTCTGGGTAAATTTTTGTTCAGTAACCCATTGGGGTTTTAATATTTACTGAGTAATGCTTCATTATATGTTTAATTTCCAGAAACTCTATAAACTTGGATGGGAAGAAGCTCTGAAAAAAGGCTATGATCTCCCACTTGATGCAATTTCTGTACAGTTGGCCAAAGCTTCAAGAGACATTGTTAGCGATGTAAGTTTGGCTTGTTTGGCTTTTATGATACATTTTATCTGAATCAGGTCTCTTAATGCTGGTAACTATTTTTACAGACAGGCAGTGCCTTTCAAAAATGTAATGCCATTCCCTTCATTTTTTCCTACCTAACCTCTTCATTTACAGAAAATTCACTTTTCTTTCTTACCGATCCAGTATCAAAATAAGAGCTTCCTGAATAGAGGTTGAGTCAGAGGACCTGTAAGATCCATTATACTAAGAGGTTATGTTTCTAGACATTACAAAGAAACCAGAGATTTCAGTTTTCCCTTGCTTGCCCGAAAATAATTTCCTGTTTTGTATCTGTCTATTTTAGACAAATTCAAAGGGCCAGATAATAAATCAATCTCAACAACCTGATGTTGATTAAATTTTTATGTGCACATATTTAAAAATTAGATGCTAGTTCCTTTTATTTAACCCATTCTTATATCTGCATAATTATAATAAATGAACTTGGGCCATAAAAAATTCAGGAATCTTCAGGAATTTAGGTTTAAGTTTCAGAGAGCTTAACTTTCTCTTGGATATCTGGTCCCAAATTTCATAAAACAGGGATATTTGTTCTCCAAGACAACTTCTAGTTATGATTGGAAAGGGTAATCAATTTGGTGAATAAACTAGGTACAATTCCTTTTGATTAGTCAAATTTTTACAAATATTTGACTTCGATATTCTGCATATAGATCAACATGTCATTTTGTTAATTCTAAGAATTAACCTAAAAGAATTCAGAGGACTTTGGAATTTCAGAGGGAAGTACTATCTCTTAAAATTTTTTAAAACAAGACAAGGACTTGGGTTGCAGGAAAAGTGTCTAAAGACAGCATCTGACAATGAATTCTAATATAAGGGAAGATTTTCTTTAAATCAGTTAATTTGTGGCACTCCAGAAATGTGGGAAAATTAATTAGATGATTTATTATTATTCATTAACTGGCTTGCTGGTCAGTTACTTATTAGAAAGAATCAATGTGCTGAAGAAGCTACAGCAATAATGATGCTTGAATGTTCCTGCAGAAGCTTTTAATGTTATGTAGTCTCCATGAGGTGAAGATCATTTAGAAATTGAAGAAATAACATCAGTGATTTCCTAACTATACATTTGATAGTAGCTGATTTCTTTTTGTGTGCCACCATTAGTTAGAACCTTTTGAAGTCTTACCCTAAAATTAACTTTATGTGAACTTTCCCACCATAGTAGAGATTATTTCTCCTCTTAGTTTCAATTTTTTTTTTAAGATTTATTTATTTATCTGAGAGAGGGTGAATGTGGTGGGGGGGGGCAGAGGGTGAGGAAGAGGAGAATCTCAAGCAAACTCCCAGCTGAATACAGAGCCTGACAGAGGGCTCAATCTCACGATCTTGAGATCCTAACCTGAGCCAAAATCAAGAGCTGGACACTTAACTGAGTCACCTAGGCGCTCCTCAGATGGTTTTTATATTCTATAAAATTTAAGGAAATTAGAGATATTTTTATGAGTACTTGACTTAATAAATTAGAATCATAGAATTTAGTTAGACAACACAAAAGCTATTTAATCCAGTCACCCACTCAGTGTCTTGCCTTCTCTCCATCTCCAACAGGTGGTCATCTGGTCTGTGAACATTTACAGAGAAAAAAATTTTTGTGTCCTTCAGGGCAGATCATTTCCTTATTGGATCATCTCTAATTGTCATTATATATTTCCCCATTTTGAACTTGGTTATGTTGTTGATCAACTCTAGGAGTGTGTTCTAGAACATCACAAAGTAGCTTATTTCCTCTTTCACCTGTTATCTCTTCATTTTACAAGTTTTTTAGTTACTCTCCTTGGTTTTAATTTTATAAGTCCTTCAGTATTCTGCATTTTCCCGACTCTTTAAAAGCCTTTCACTTTACTTGTGACTTGTTCTATTTTTTCAGCACCCTTCTCAAAATAGTGCCCCAAAATTTAGTGTTGTTTTCCTGTCCCAGGTGAGGCCACAGTAAATGAGCTTCTGACTTGTTTTTATCTGTGTCCCTGCAGAATCTCTAACACTACTTTTGTAAGCGCTTCTGTCAGCTTGCCCATATTGAGCTTATAGTCAACCTAAACTCCTGAGTATTTATAACATATGTAACTGTGACTCTGGTTGTGAAGAGAGAGTAGGACCTAACTCCATGTACTGTAATATAGGCTGGGCATCTAGCAACAATTAAATGATATTATTACGGTCATTATTATTGTTACTATTACGATTGTCATCCAGTACTAATGCAGTTTTTCCGCAGTTGAATCTAAATACTGGATTTCACTTTTCTTAAATTTATTTAGTTCATTTTGACTTGTCTTGGCAATATGTTGAGATCTTGTGGAATTCTCTTTCCAATCTAACGTATTTAGCTATTTGTAGCTACATATGCATGAAGATATGGATCCTGAACAGGACAGGTTTATACGACACGATCGTATGGCAAACCACTAAAACTTCTGCTGCTTCATAAGTTAATCTATACCATGAGGCTTGTTGATCAAGTCCTGAATCTTTCTTATCTCTTAGCCATTCAGCCCATGCTTTCTGATCACTCCCCTTAAGGCTATCACAAGAGCTTTAGCAAATGTTACCCTAAGGTCTTCATACCCAGTGTCTAGCACATCATAGCATATATTTTTGTCTCTAGTTAGAATTTATCATAACCTCTCTGAATAATCAACTACATTACACTTTTTGGGGAAGCCTTTATGTAAGTTCTTACATTTCCTACTAAATTAACATGAACATCCCTTTTCTCGTTTCAGTTTTGGAAAACAAACATGCAAACAATGCAAATTGGGCTTTTAATTAAGCTCAAATTGTTAAGCTTCACTTCATCTTTGTTTATGTTAATAAAAGAACTGATTCCTTTTATTTCAGTTTAAATACAAACAAGGCTACCGCAAACAACTTGGCCACCATATTGGATTCCGGAGTCTTCAAGATGATCCAAAGCTAGTGCTGTCCATGAGTGTAGCCAAAATGCAGAGTGAAAGAGAATACAAGAAGGACTTTGAGAAGTGGAAGACCAAGTTCAGCAGCCCGGTGGACATGTTAGGAGTGGTGCTGGCCAAAAAATGTCAGGCCTTAGTCAGTGACATAGACTATAAGAACTACCTGCACCAGTGGACGTGCCTGCCTGACCAGAATGATGTTATTCAAGCTAAAAAAGTTTATCAACTTCAGAGTGAGGTCAGTTGCTATTTAATTGAATAACTTATATGTTACCATTTGAGTAGCAATTTAGTCACAGAGAGACAAAGTAAAAAGAGGAATTATTTTTGAATATCTAAAATGCATCTGTTTGTAATGTGTAGAATCACTTGAGTCAAGGGTCCAAGGGGTTTTGAAGGAGTGCTTTGTATTTTCACAGAATCTGTATAAGTCTGACCTTGAGTGGCTGAGAGGCATAGGATGGAGTCCCCTGGGTTCTTTGGAGGCAGAAAAGAACAAGCGGGCTTCAGAAATCATCAGTGAGAAGAAATACCGCCAGCCTCCAGACAGAAACAAATTCACCAGCATTCCTGATGCCATGGACATAGTTCTGGCAAAGACAAATGCCAAAAATAGGAGTGATGTGAGTAACTCTTTAGAAATAAATAGAAAAATTATAGTGCCTGATAACTGGTAGATGCTCAATAGCATTTGCTTAATTAATTAGTAGACTAGCATAGCATCTCATATCCTACAGCATAGCAAACACAGCATGATGTTTAATGTTGCCTGCTTCATTTGAATTATCAACTGCCCTATACTGGATCATGTAAAATGGGTTACTAACAATTTTTGTCATCTAAAGCTTTCTTATTGACTTATTTATTTTTCTATTTTTCCATCCATCCATCCATTCATCCATCCAACCATCCTATAAATGAGAAAGCTATTGAACATACTTTTTTTCCTTTGAAACTTGAATGCACTGAAGACCCAGACTTTGTGGTGGTGTTGTCGTTGTCATAAAGTATATAAGAGGGCAATATTTTGAGCACTTTGCACAGGCAAAGTGGAAATGTTATAAAGAGTATATTTTCTGCCAAGCGTTTACAATGCATTTAGCTTGCCAAATCAAGACAAGTAAGTGATACTCTACATATATACATGTGTGTGTATGTGTGCATATATCCGTATATCCCATCTTCAACTTACTTCCCTCTCCAGCACTGATACCAGTGTCTGGCATATAACGCTAAATATTTACTGAATTAAGTAAATGAAAGCTAGCAGTGTGGAGTAATTCTATGCAAAGAGAAAGAGTACTCATCATTATTCAGTGAGAAGCATAACCCTGAAAAATTACAGAAATTTGAATTATGTGCACTGAGATTCTGGAACTGGTAAGAAGGTTTAAATTGATATAGAATAATAATTATTTGGGTCTTAGAAGGATCTGATTACTTCTGCTATATATTTTACACCTATCATATATATTAGTTTTATTATAAAGCTCATAACCTGCTTATGATACACATTTGATAAATTGTAGCTCCTCTCTTCCCAATTAACCTCTCATAGACTTCCTGCAATTTTTATATCCAAAATTTATAATAAATGCTGACCTGTTGGCTTTATTAAAATATTCAGGTTTTCATTTCTTTTTTTTTTTATGATGGTAATTTGAATCCAAAAGCGGACTAATAAAGCAACAAATTTATGCAAAATAGCTCTCCCTTTGGAATCCAAGTTTCCCTTTACTCCATGAAACAGGGCTATTTACAGAGCTCTGAGCTAATAAAATAAGGTGGGCAAGAGAAAAACCTTCAATCATGAAATTTATCAGCATTAAAAATGCCTTAGGACAGACCTCTTCAGCAGTATGCCATGGCTATAGGAATGCTGAGACACAGATCCCCTCAGGGCTCAGAAGAGGGCCACGTGGATTCTTGAGCCTGCTGTTTCTCCCTTTTTTTTTTTTTTTTAGTTCTTTTTAAAGATTTTATTTATTTATTTGACAGAGAGAGACACAACAAGAGAGGGAACACAACCAGGGGAAGTGGGAGAGGGAGAAGCAGGCTTCTCGTTGAGCAGGGAGCCTGATGTGGGGCTCGATTCCACGACCCTGGGACCCTGACCTGAGTCAAAGGCAGACGCTTAATGACTGAGCCACCCAGGTGGCCCTCTCCTTTGAATAATAGACCAATACATCTATCTCAGGATAAACAATATTAGTATTTTCTGTTTTTCGGGGTGGTGGGGCAGAGTTGTGGTGAAAATGACACATACCATTGAAGAAATGGTCCAACTTCAGTGGTTCTCAACCAGGGACAATTTTGCCCCAGGGACATTTGGCAACACCTAGAGACATCTTCAGTTGTCACAACTTGAGGGTGGCATACTACTGGCATCTAGTGGATAGAAGTCAAGGATGCTGCTAAGCATTCCAGAACATACAGGACAGGGTCCCTACAACCAGGAATCCTCCAGTACACAACACCAACAGTGCTGAGGTTGAGAATCTTAATCAGAAAGGTTAGCACAGACCCAGAATAAATGTATGTGGAAATAGACAAGTCTTGCTTTGTTTTGGTCCTGAAGGTCTTAGCTTCTCTGGGTTATGTGGATTGTAGTAAGCATGTGCAGGAAGGAGAAAAGCATCAACCCCTGTACTCAACACTCAGTGCATCAAGGGGAAATTGACAAGTCTCAATATTTTTATATTGAAATAATTTCATGCATACAGAAAAGTTGAGAAAATAGTACAAATAATTTAAATATATATGATAAATATATAAATATAATAACGTGTATCGGTATCTTCATCCCGGTTCCCCAATTGTTAATGTTAGTCACGCTTGCTTTTTTCCTATTTTTCTTTCATATATATGTAAGTTGCTGCATTGATGCCTCTCTATCCCTAAATACTTCAGTGTGCATTTCTTGAAAACAAGAACATTCTAGGAGACAAACCATAAGAGACTCCTAATCTCACAAAACAAACTGAAGGTTACTGGGGGGTGGGAGGGTAGGGATAGGGTGGCTGGGTTATGGACATTGGGGAGGGTTTGTGCTTTGGTGAATGATGTGAAAGGTGTAAGCCTGATGACTCACAGACCTGTACCCCTGGGGCAAATAATTAAAAAATAAAAAATTTAAAAATTTAAAAAAACAACATTCTCTTACCAAGCCACAGTGCAAAGATCAAAATCCAAAAATTAGCATTGAAACAATGCTAGTCTAAAGAATTTATTCAGTTTTATCACTAATGTCCTTTATACAAAATAAAAACTATTTTCTGATCCAGAATCCAATTCAAGATCACACCCTGCGTTTGTTTGTTATGTCTGTAGTCTCCTTTAATCTGGACTGGCTCCTCACTCTTCCTTTGTCTTCCAAGTCCTTGACATTTGGGAAGAGCACAGGCCAGTTGTTTTGCAGAATCTTCAACAACGTGGATCTGTTTTTTCCTCATGATTCAATTCAGGTTTTGTACTTTTAGCCGGACATCATGTGTAGTACCCCCCTCCATATGTCCTATCAGGTGGTACACGATATCAATTTATTCCAATACTGAGTGTTTTATGTTTGATCACTTGGTTAAAATGGTGTTGAAAGGTTTCTCCACTATCAAATTACTACTTTATCATTTGTAATTGGTAAGTATCTTTTGAGGAGATCGTCTGACAGTTCTCTGTTTTTCGTCAAACTTTCACCCTTTTGTTTTAGTAAACCGGTGAGACTTTTGTTTGGGTTGTTTTGTCTTCTATAGAAAGAAATGAGATAGCGGATGGCTCTGGGAAATATAAGACATTTTGATAAATTCCATGTAAAATTCTCTTGGGTCCTAATCCACCCAAATTAGTAGAGCTATTAATAAAACACACAGGGAATATGACTAATTTCTAAATATACCTTAAATATGTCATCTTTTGAGAAGGGAAGGGCTAACTCCCAGTTAAACACTGAGGGAGACCTTTGTAATCAGATGGAGAACTCCTGGTCTCTTTGATGATCATGGCAAAGACTCTGATTACTTGGATTGATTTCTAATGGACAGGGTTGTTTGTAACCTTGAAAAGGTAATCCATACTTTATATTTTGAAAGACAGTTATATCCCAGACAAGTAAAAAAAAAAAAACCACTACTTATTTTCTGTTCATGTTACCTGCTAATGCTATCAGTTAAAATGCTTAATTCAGATGAATTCAGGGATCCTGTTTGAAGTTTATGATGTCATTCACTAATCGAATGAAACCACTGAAAAGCTCTTATTTCTCGTTTTAGAGACTTTATAGAGAAGCTTGGGACAAGGACAAGACTCAAATCCACATCATGCCTGATACACCTGACATTATTCTGGCTAAAGCAAACTTAATCAATACAAGTGATGTAAGTTTCCAAATTCATGTTTTTCAGAAATCTTTTAATTGCTTCTAAGGCAATGAATTTATTTGGAAGTAAATTTGCATGTCTGGATGATTTTGATTAAGAAACTACATGTGAGTTAGATTCCTTATTTAGTGATTTTTAGCTTGAATATCAAAATAATTGGCGCTTACTGTCTCAGGCAGAGTTGGGCGTCTGTACTGTCTGTTCCTTGGAGTTCTTTGAGACAATTTATATTGGGCCTGCCGTGCTTAGCTAGTATAGTGTCCAGCACACATGAAATTCAATGAAATCTCAAGTGAATTAGCATTAAAAAACCCATGCAGGAGAATTCCATTTTTATTGTTATCGTAGCAGAATCTCCTGAAATCTGTAGATGTAAAACTTAAATATTTTAAAGACAAATTCTAAACTCTAATAGAAAGACTTCAGCGTTAAATAATGTATTAGAATAATGCCACAAATGACTAAAATATGAATACATTCCAAGATCAATAGGCATTTTAAACAATCTGGTTTCTGGATAAAGTACATTAAATTGTAGTCTCAAATATTTCATTATGTAACAAATCTGAAGAAACAAATTATTTCACTTAAGCTTTTAAATTCAAAATTTAAAGTTTCCTCCCAAAAATCTTAGATTTAAAAAATTATGTAGGATTTTATTTCTTACCTCCAGATGCGGATCCTACTACAGACAGCCCTGTGTTGTAAAATAGACTATTTTACAACCTGTTAGCTGTGTGGAAGAGACAGCCCATTAGGAATAATTTTTCCCCATGAAAAGCATTGCTCTTTTCTAAGAAAAACTTCTAATGAAACACTCAAAGTTAATTGGAAAGCAGCACCTAAATGATACTTTATTTCATTTCTCTATCAATTTACTTCTGCCTCGTTTTCAGAAGTATTTGGGAAGAGCTGAAATTTAATTTTGTTGGTCTGGGTAATCGAAGAGCTTTAAAGTTTAAAATAGGATCATTAGCAATCAATGGGCATAATATCCAATTACATTTGAGTATTCTAGAGCAGATACTATTTTCAGGAACTCTTAAAATATTTAGCACATTGCATTCATTATGCCGCAGTTGTTTATGGAAAACAGCTTTTCCCAAAGTGATCTTCATCTCTTAACAGAAACTCTACCGAATGGGTTATGAGGAATTGAAGAAAAAAGGTTACGATCTTCCCCTTGATGCCATACCAATCAAAGCCGCAAAAGCATCCCGAGAAATTGCCAGTGAAGTAAGACTTTATCCACCATTTATATTGATTTGATTGCAATTTATCACTTTATAGCAGTTTCAATTTAATCTTAAGCAAAATCTTCCAGGGAGTAACAAATAAAACAGAGTGGAATGATCCCAAAGATGTAGTGTGGGATGAGGATAAACTCAAGGTATTTGTAGCTGGAATTTGTATGAAATGTATTATGTATGGAATTTGTACCTGGAGTTAGCCTTTAATCTTTCCTATCAAAAAACTTAACTCTGGCTCTCGAGGCCTTGTGAAATACGTGGAGTTCATGTGCTTTGTAATTGCAACATAAGTTAATCTTGAAAGGAACAAGATATATTTTTTTCTTTAGTACAAGTACAAGGAAGGCTTTCGCAAGCAGCTTGGCCACCACATTGGAGCCCGCGACATCAAAGATGACCCCAAGATGATGTGGTCCATGCATGTGGCCAAGATCCAGAGTGACAGAGAGTACAAGAAGGACTTTGAGAAGTGGAAGACCAAGTTCAGCAGCCCAGTGGACATGCTGGATTTAGTGCTGGCCAAGAAGTGCCAGACGTTAGTCAGTGACATAGACTATAAGAACTACTTGCACCAGTGGACATGCCTGCCTGACCAGAATGATGTCACCCATGCTCGACAGGCCTATGACCTCCAGAGTGATGTGAGTCTAAGATTTTCCTTTGGCCAACTAAATACCATGTCTGCTTTCCTATGAAGCAAATTTTCCCTAAAGTTAGCAGAGTTGAGTTTATACAACTGAGTTCTGTGTCTCTAGATTAATGTCTATGCCCTATCCAGTCCCCTAAATATCTGGACACACCATTATCCCACAGAGAAAGAGCCAACAAAGTCCTCACTGCCTTGGTGAAGGCCTCTTATATTCTGATCTAGAAGACTTGGATCATTCTCTATGTGCTGCTATTTAAAATGTTTTCTAACATAAGATGTTTTCCAAAATATGCTTCTAATTTGACTATTCCATTGCTTCAGAACACGTACCAAATTTGCAAATTTCCCAAGAATTCAAGCATTTAAATATATATAGTCTAGGAAAATATATAATATATAATTTTATTTCTTTAGGAGCATATTTTTTGCTTAAGTGGTTTGTCACCTCTAATTTCAGAATTTGTACAAGGCTGACCTTCAGTGGCTAAGAGGCATTGGCTGGTTACCTAGTGGCTCTCTTGAGGATGAGAAAAACAAGAGAGCTACCCAAATTTTGAGTGATCACATTTACCGTCAGCACCCAGATCAATTCAAGTTCTCCAGCCTTATGGACTCCATTCCAATGGTTTTGGCAAAAAACAATGCTATTACCATGAACCATGTAAGTCTTGTCTTTAATTGAAGGGTGCGTGTGTGTATAAACATGGACATTTATTTCTATAAAAGAATAATCACATTTAATTCTTTTGCTTGGTATTAAAGTGGTTTTTAAGTAAGTGCTATACATTTTACTGATATGAGAATCTAGACCTGAAGATGTCACAAATACCAGCTCACAGAACAGGCTGTCTTTATTCTCATTAAGAACCAGATTATTTTTAAAAAATCGTATTTTTATGTTTCTATACATGACTATCCTGTACTAATCACATCTTTTTTGTTTGCTTTAGCGCCTCTATACAGAAGCTTGGGATAAAGATAAAACCACTGTCCACATTATGCCAGATACTCCTGAAGTTTTACTGGCTAAACAAAACAAAATAAATTACAGTGACGTAAGCAATATATTCATGGCACATGATACATTTTACTTACACTGCACTTTATTAGTCAAATTTATGATGATTTATGTCTATTTCAGAAACTATATAAACTTGGCCTAGAAGAAGCCAAGAGGAAAGGCTACGATATGCGGCTAGATGCCATTCCCATCAGGGCGGCCAAGGCCTCCAGAGACATTGCAAGTGAGGTAAGTGCACCTAAAAAGTTCTTTGCTCTAGCTTTGGCTCAAAGATTTTTCTGTCTCCTGGTTATATAGTAGGGCAAGTAAGGTACAAGGTTAAAGTTCTTGCCAACAGTCTTTTTTCTAAATAAATAATTTAGATTCATGGTAATAAAATTCTCAATACAAAGCTGTGATTGAGTTCATAACAATATGCTTTTCAAAACATTGTCCATTTCCTGCCAAATGACAGCATTGGCTACTTAGCTGTAGTTCAAATATCCTTTGGGCTTTTCCATATGATAATTCTTATATACAATTGAACTCATCGTAGGCTTCCTTCAAAACTAAGTCACGCTTTATGAACCAATGAACCTACAAGGGCTGAATGACTAGGACACGCAATTCACAGTCTAACCATCCACATGTACCATATGTTTGCTTCTACATCTGGTGATTGGTTGGCAATGTTTACTTTCTTTAAGTGATTGCTTTGCTTACATTTCTAGGAACTTTTATCCCTCTATTTCAGTAGAAATGAAGTCAAGAGTATATTTGTTTCCAAAATATGAGAAGTAACCATCATAATTTAAAAATAGTCAACAATCACAGGAGGGTTAAAAGTATGAATATATATCAATATAATATGTAATACCTGCTGCCATTAAAATTCATGTTTATAGAGAATATTTAATGACACAGAAGAATCCTTGTATAATAACTAGAAAAAGGAGGTTCTATTCTAATTTTATTCTTTCTGTCACATACACTTTGAAAAGCGGTTTTACGGTGGTTAATACTGAGTGGTAGAATATCATTATTTTTTGTAGACATATATACTTTATTTTCTAAATGGTTTACAAAGTACATGTATTTATATACAGATAAAACCACATTATGTCCACATTATGCCAGATACTCCTGAAGTTTTACTGATTTCATTATAAGTTCTATATGATTTCATTATATTTTTAATGAATAGGAAAATTGGGACCTGTTTTTTACTAAAACCTAAAATAGTTGATAATAAGGGTTTTTCTTCTTCTAGTACAAGTACAAAGAAGGCTATCGTCAGCAACTCGGTCATCACATTGGTGCCCGAGCAATACATGATGACCCCAAGATGATGTGGTCCATGCATGTGGCCAAGGTCCAGAGTGACAGGGAGTACAAGAAGGACTTTGAGAAGTGGAAGACCAAGTTCAGCAGCCCGGTGGACATGCTGGGGTTGGTGCTGGCCAAGAAGTGCCAGACCTTAGTCAGTGACATAGACTATAAGAACTACCTGCACCAGTGGACATGCCTGCCTGACCAGAATGACGTCATCCATGCTCGTCAAGCCTATGACCTCCAGAGTGACGTGAGTATGTGTGGATCATAATGGCATGCAGAGGTAGAAAACCAGTGAATTAACACCCCTTGGAGAAGGTAGCAATAGGCACCAAGCTTACGAGCCCCTGCAAGGCAGGAATAGCATTTCTTCTTTCCTTGTGAGTATAAATTGTTTAACTTTCCAGAGCAGAGAGGAATATTATCTGATAGACTGCCTGTCCATTGAACTGTATTTTCAAGAGTGCTCTTTATTTCATATCCTTTAGATGAAAATGTTTTCCCAATGCCAAGATAAATATTCATTGACTGTTTGTCTCAACAGAATCTGTACAAGTCAGATCTGCAATGGCTGAAAGGCATCGGCTGGGTTCCTATTGGCTCTTTGGATGTGGAAAAATGCAAAAGGGCAACTGAAATTTTGAGTGATAAAATTTATCGCCAGCCTCCAGACAAATTCAAATTTACCAGTGTGACTGATTCTTTGGAACAAGTGTTAGCCAAGAATAATGCCATCACCATGAACAAGGTGAGGCTTCAAAATTCAGAGAACCAGGGTAGAACTCCTAAAGCCAAATCAAAGAAAAAGAAGCATAATCAAGAAAAGAAAGCAAGCGAACACTGAGCAACAAAAGACATCTATCTATCCATCCATCCATATCTATCTCTCTGTCACTTAATATTTACTTCAGTCATTGTTTCATAGTTTTGATAACCTGACATATTTTTATGGAAAACCATCTTTGCATAAAAGATACTCTCCATTTCCTTTTGTTAACATACATTTTGGGTTATCATAAGGCACTAAATATATGTTCGCTGAACTAATTACTTGAAGATGTGTCTGCCATACATAATGTATATAAGATGTTTAACCTTTTGTTATTTTTATTCATAAAGTTCTTGTGGCCCTGAAATTCTTCTTAATTGTATACTGAATTTTTTTCCTGATGACACTGTATACTTCCTTTGATAGCGTTTATACACGGAAGCCTGGGACAAAGACAAGACCCAGGTCCACATCATGCCAGACACACCAGAAATTATGTTGGCAAGAATGAACAAGATCAACTACAGTGAGGTGGGGACAGATGCTAATTCTATGAAGTTTGCATGATGTTTCTTATTTCAGTTAATCTGTCCAAGGTGATATAATACTATATAACAACTTTATAAAAAATCTTTTTTCTTGCTTCGTGTGAATAGCAACTCTTGCATTTCCCAGTTCTCATCCTTAACATCAAACTTCAAGTACTACAAATTATCACTTATGAAGTGAAAGATAGAACTAATGATTTAAGCAGTAAGCATAAGATTAATCAGACCTTTCTCTTTTATTAATTTTTTTAAGTTAGGAAATTAGCAATAGATTAAGTATACATTTACCTTCTCCTTATGCTGTATTGCTGTGCTAGATATATTTTCCATATATATGTTTTCCATATATGATTTATTTTTTCCAAATTGTGATTTTAAAGTCAAGGGCCTACACCCAGAGCCTCGACTCACTGACAGCTCTCATTGCTGGGGCATGTGGAACCTGGGCTCGACTAAAATCCTAAGACATTTTGCATGGGCTTGAGCTAGGTTTCCTCTACCCTGCATTTATACATTTGGCAACTTAAATTCAGTTTAAAATCAATTCAGAGATTGACATTTATCTCTCCACAATTTCCTCTTCCTAGATTAAGCCTATTGGTGTAAGCCTGGAGAGATTTTTGTGAATCTGATTTTTCTATCAGCTGATGTATTAGTTACTTCTCCCAGCTTTGTGCTACCAGCAAAGAAATATTGTTTCTTTGAAAGTATAAGTCAACAATCTATCACTCTTCTGCAGGATATAACTTAGAGAATGTAGCTAGATGAGTTACCATCTTAAGTCATTTTATTGTGGCGAGTACAAACTATAATTTCAGCGCTTATATAACTAACTCTTCATTGTCTCCAAAACCAAAAAAACATCAAGTCCTACTTGCAAAGCAAAAAGGAGTGAATTTTTTTTAGCTAAACTATAATATAGGTTCTGTATCATCACAGGAGAGCATATATTGTATGTGCAAGAATTTCAGGAGACAAAGAACCTCTGTAATTGGCCACTCAGCATTTCTGGAATTCTGGACTCGGTCTTTGCTGCAAAAGCTCAGAGAGGCTGTAGTGTTGCTATTGGTTGGAAGATCTAACCTGCCTGGTCTGCTTTCTCTGTCTTTTCTCTTTCAGTTTAGTTCAATTCTTCTGAGTTGTTGTTTTTGGTTTTTTTTCTCATTTAGGATAGGAAGATAGAATGTAAGTTTGATTATGTCACTCTTCCTCAAAGATTATTGTTGGTTTCCTACTTCCTATAGAATTAAGCACAAACTTATTTCAGCACTAAGCCTTCAGTACAACTCCAGGTTCTTCTCAGTCCTTTCCTGCCAATAGGCATTGCTCCCCACTTCCCTTGACACCCCTGCACTTTCACTCCCTTGTGTTTTGATTCATGTAATGCCTTCTGACCTCGGCTGCCGTCCCAGTCTCCAGAAACCAGACTCATCACTCAAGGTCCAGTGCAAAGATCAGTCCCTCTGCAAGAACTTTCCTGGTTCTCAATTCAGGTTATTCCTCCTTGGAGCTCTTTGTCAATAATATGGTTAAATCACCTCTCGTGGTTTGACTTTTTGGTAGCTTAGTCTGTAGTCTATCAGTTTTTCCACCAATTCTCCCAGAAACCTTGATGTTGGAAGAAGTCACCTACTCCTCTTCAGTTCCCAAGTACCCAGCACAGTCAAAGCACAGTCGGTGCAGAATCAATGTGGATGGAATTCATTTCCATGATCAACAGTTAATCAAGTCTTTCTCTCTTATCCACATTTTGCCATCTTAGGTGCACAAGTTTCAGCTTAGTTTTTTAGTTCTCTTCAAAACTGATTGATGGTTTAACTAAAAAATTTGAAACCGTGGGTAATATCTGTATTTAGTTAATTCAACATAAGTCTTAAAATAAAAAACAAAGCTGCAGTGTTCTATGTAAGTATCATTTTTAAGTCTTCAGTGGACAGGGAAAAGGCTTAGAACTCTCAGAGGGAGATAATTATAGGCACCTACCTGTGTTGAACTTAGTGAATTATTGTAGTCCCCTGTCAATTTTTGGATATGAATGTCAACATCTATGTGTATTTATATGTTTCTTGCCCAAACTTAGACTCTGTATAAACTCGCCAATGAAGAAGCAAAGAAGAAAGGCTATGACCTGCGAAGCGATGCCATTCCAATTGTGGCAGCCAAGGCCTCCCGGGACATCGCCAGTGACGTGAGTTCCAGCATCACCCCAAGTATATAATCGGGCTGAAGTGACGTTGTCACTGAACTGAATCTTCAAAAAGAACTTCCCTCGCCCTTTGGAAATATGTCCTAGTGTATTTATGTGGGATTTTTCAAAAACCTAGTTTTGAGGGAAATGAAAAATCTGATGTTCATACAAGGAGTTTATAACCTTTAGGACACAGTATCTTTTTTAATTAATTAATTATTATTATTAATTTGCCCCCGGGGTACAGGTCTGTGAATCATCAGGCTTACACCTTTCACAGTACTCACCATAGCACAAACCCTCCCCAATGTCCATCACCCAGCCACCCTATCCCTACCCTCCCACCCCCTAGTAACCCTCAGTTTGTTTCATGAGATTAAGAGTCTCTTATGGTTTGTCTCCTTCCCAATCCCATCTTGTTTCATTTTTCCCCTCCCTACCCCCCATGACTCCCCACCCTGCCGCTCAAGTTCCTCATATCAGAGAGATCATATGATAATTTTCTTTCTCTGATTGACTTATTTCGCTTAGCGTAATACCCTCTAGTTCCATCCACGTTGTTGCAAATGGCAAGATTTCATTTCTTTTGATGGCTGCGTAGTATTCCATTGTATATATATACCACCTCTTCTTTATCCATTCATCTGTTGATGGACATCTAGGTTCTTTCCATGGTTTGGCTATCGTGGACATTGCTGCTATAAACATTCAGGTGCACGTGCCCCTGAGGATCACTATCTTTGTATCCTTAGGGTAAATACCCAGTAGTGCGATGTCTGGGCCATAGGGTAGCTCTATTTTCAACTTTTTGAGGAATCTCCACACTTTTCCAGAGTGGCTGCACCAGTTTGCATTCCCACCAACAGTGTAGGAGGGTTCCCCTTTCTCTGCATCCTCGCCAACATCTGTAGGACACAGTATCTTCAATGAAAACTGACTCACTGAAAACAGAGAAAGATCCATTCATGTGGAAATTATTAGCATATAGCTGCAGGCTTGGAGATATAAAAATTACCATGGTGCTTCTAGAAAGTATAATTCATAAACTTAAGTACTACCAGTGAGAACCAGATCCTGGCTTTATGTAACATTTTACTGACAATATTCACAAAATTCATATGACACTTGCCATTATAATTCACCTTTCTAAGATTATGAAAAGAAGGCAATGGATCAGTACCAGAGGTGGCTACGAGCCCAAGACTGTACACTTAATAACAGCCCCTGGCTGTCTAGCACATACGTCCCAGAATAAAACCATCATCCCTTCGTGGTGCCTCAGACTACTCCTGAAGAACAGACCACTGCTCTAAACATCAGGGGCCTGGTATTTGGGAATACAGCAATACATTGCCCTTTATATTGTGAGTGACTCACTTTAGTTTATGTATGTTGGACCTCCCCATGAATTTATGTCAGTAATTAAAAATAACAATAATAACTAGAAAGTATTGAGAATTCTGTGCCAAGAGCTTGACATGTGTCTTACTTACACTTCATAATTATCCTAGGATGTAAGTAATGTCATTATCCCTGTCTTGTGGCTTGCTTAAACAACTTGTCTAAAATCAAACTCTTAGTAGGTAGTGGAATTGAAACTCCAGACAACCTCATTACTTCCCATTTTACCGTATTGCCTCCTGCTGACCCATCCATACTCTTCTTACTTAGTGATCTTTGAGATTAGAGGCATGTATTTTGAATAACTGGCTCAGATCCTGGGACAACATCATGGACATGGAATAATAATAACATTCTTGCCCTATGCAGGAGTAGAACCCATGAGTTTTTTGGAGCATGCTCTAACCAGTTGGACTACTACATCAGCTTTACTAGTATAATAATTCCAGTATTATATTAGCATATGAATAGTATGGTATTTGTTTATAATAGTATAATAACTGGTATACTAAACTAGGTCCTTGACCTAAAGTGCTACATCCTTCCAGGAACCAGACACTCATTTTATGACTTACGAAACATGCCATGTTGCCAAATGCATCTCTTTCCTGGCATACTTTTAGTACCTAAAATTCATTTCTCCAAATTCTCTTGTTCAAATGGCCTCTTCCCGCTATGGGCACTACCTGCCTCCAGGATTATTCCTTATTACCAGGCCATAGGTGATTTGGGTTATGCACTACAATTATATGGAGTCCATCTATATTTTTTGCTTTATAGGCTTCAAGGGTAAAGGTCAGGATACTGGCTTGAGTTCATGTTTATTAGCAAAAGTCAACTTACAACTTTGATGTAAGCAAGGTGATTTTGTACAGACTTTTGACCTCCAAGGGCTTAAAATAAAAACCTGATTTGTGTGTTTTCATCTCAGTACAAATACAAAGATGGTTACCGCAAGCAGCTTGGCCACCACATTGGAGCCCGCAACATTGAAGATGACCCCAAGATGATGTGGTCCATGCATGTGGCCAAGATCCAGAGTGACAGGGAGTACAAGAAGGACTTTGAGAAGTGGAAGACCAAGTTCAGCAGCCCAGTGGACATGCTAGGAGTGGTCCTGGCCAAGAAGTGCCAGACCTTAGTCAGTGACGTGGACTATAAGAACTTCCTGCATGAGTGGACGTGCCTGCCTGACCAGAATGATGTTATCCACGCTCGACAGGCCTATGACCTCCAGAGCGATGTGAGTACAGCATCCATAAAAGAGCTGTGTTCTGAAATAATTGAAACTCTATAAAAGTTATCCTTCATATGCAACCCATTGGCCCACTTAAGCTAAGATTTATTGATCGGTGAGTGAGATCTCAATCAGAATAAACTTTTATTGCTTTTTATGAATATGTTTAATAGGATTTATAAGGAAGTGAAGTTTACAACTGGATTTGGTCCTATAAAAACAAAACTGGAACTAAGCAATGTTGGAGTTCAGAGCCCACCAGATGGAGACATTTCTTTTATTCTTTTAGAGAGGTAGAAATAACACTTTTTTATTTTAAAAAAATTACTCTGAAATTTGTTTTTAGCTTCTTTGCAAACCAAATGAGGTTCTCAGGAGAATTCTGATGCCTACTACAATGCTAATTGTTATTCTTATAAAATAAGAGTAGTTGCTGTGTTTGTAAACTACTGGGTCAGTTCACTGACATTTTCTTAGCACAGCTCTCTGTGGAGCAGACAATGGTAATGACCCACCTGAGTACCTAGGGCAACTGCTTTCAGTATCAAATCTGGGTGTGAGAAGCACAGTTCCTACAGCACATAGTTCATAACTGTTTGAAGGGATTATTAAGCATTAGAGGATTTGGGCGAATAAAACAAATGAATAATAATTATACATTAATTGACTGGTACTGGAAACTGCAAGCCCACCTGTGAAACCGCCCACATTTGTTCTGTTGTTTTTGACACACACACCCTGTGTTTCACAATTGTGTCCAAAAGGAAAGGCTTTGCCTATGCAGGAAAGAGAGTTAAAATGGCTAATGTCACCCCTGGAGTGACAGCATTGACAGACTGCCTGTATCTATTTGTTTAGTGCCTTTCCAAGATCTCCTCCCCAGTCCTGTGATACACAGCCTTAATGGCTATTTGACAGTTAACAGTCGTTTAAAAGTTAAAAAGCACTCCAGGGGTATGAAATGTTATTGTTTTCATTCTTGCAGTTGTTATTTTGGGGGCAGTTAGTAGTCAGCATAGGGCAATTCCAACAGGCTTTTCATCTAGACTGCAAAGTAGCAGCCTCTATTTTCTACCTAATTGCTGTTACGGGTAAAAATCCTTCAAATGAGCTGGGCAAAGGTCCAATTCCTTTGCTGTGAAGTAGTTATGAATACTTAATGGGTTCACAAAAGTCCTTAGCCAAGAAATGATTTAAAATAAATCACAGGAGAAAGGTATGGAAAGACAATTCTGAAAAGGAGTCCATCTTCTCGTCCTGAGCATTTGGTGGGAAGAGACCGGGGCCTCGGACCAGTGTCATGGTTGTTTACCGCCCTGAACCTTGGGCAGTGCTAATGCCAGGAAAGGTCTGCTCAGGGCTTCAGTGGCTCTATGTCATTCCCATAGCTTCACTTGTGTCTGTGTTTACTCTTAAAGAGCATTACAGATATTTTTTTTTCTTCAAAGATTTTATTTATTTATTTGACAGAAAGAGAGAGAGATAGAGAGAAAAAACAAGAGCATGAGAAAGCACAAGCAGCGGGAGCAGCAGAGGGAAAGGGAGAAGCAGACTCCCCATCGAGCAGGGAGCCCAATGCGGGACTCAATCCCAGGACCCTGAGGTCATGACCCGAGCCGAAGGCAGACGCCTAACCCACTGAGCCACCCAGGCGACCCACAGATATTTTGAAAGACGAGGGAAAAAATATAGAAGACAATAAAACCTAATATAATCTAACCACTGAAAAAGCCCACTCCTCATTTAATTTATCCATGTGCATTGTTTAATGTCTTTTCTTCATCTAATATTAATGACATTTCTACAAGTAACCAACATTCTTTACAGTATGACTTTTTTTTTTTTAAGATTTTATTTATTTATTTGACAGAGAGAGACAGAGATCACAGGTAGGCAGAGAGGCAGACAGAGGGAGAGGGGGAAGTAGGCTCCCCGCCGAGCAGATAGCCCGACTCGGGGCTTGATCCCAGGACCCTGGGATCATGACCTGAGCTGAAGGCAGAGGCTTAACCCACTGAGCCACCCAGATGCCCCTACAGTATGGCTTTTAATAGCTACAGAGGATTTCACTGGACTAGGCCTAACATGTATTTAGTGGTAGCCTGCTGCTGGGCGTGTCTGTGGTTTCTCCCACTCTGGGATGGCGTTGTTTTCCCGTACACACGGACATTATGATAATATTCACTGAACTGACCGACAGAAGATACTAGTTTAGGTTATTTCTCTCCTTACAACCGGAAGAATAGGGACACTTTTTGTTATGGCTAGGAGACATCTTTGGGTCATTTTTGAACATAGTTGCTCTTTTAGTCTTCCTACTACAGTGAGTTTATTTTCTATTAAAAAACAAAACAAAACACAGCAACTTACCAGTGTTGTACATTATTACTAGTAGCTTTGGCTTCTGTACCCTAAATCTTTTGGTCTTGCTGAAGACTTTCTGCCATTTTTCCTCTTCACCAGAACATTTATAAATCAGATCTCCAGTGGCTGAGAGGCATCGGTTGGGTCCCCATTGGGTCTGTGGATGTGGTCAAGTGCAAGAGAGCTGCGGAGATACTGAGTGACAACATCTACCGCCAGCGTCCGGACCAGCTGAAGTTCACCAGTGTGCCTGATTCCCTGGAACAGGTGCTGGCCAAGAGCAATGCCCTCAATATGAACAAGGTGAGCCACAGCTGCCTCCAGCTTCTCCAAAATACCAAAAGGTGCTACCATGCTCTAACGACTAGTGCACTTAATATTATCCATTGAAGTGGACGGTCACATTTACCTCCTAAATTACATACTCAAAATACTCTAAATAATTTCTGTTATTCCCAGTTTTAACCTCAATACTAATATTAATACTCAAACCTCAAATCAAATATCTTATACCCAAGTTTGGTTTATTTTTTTTAACCAGATTAATAACAATCACGTTTTATTTGACTTTTTGTTATTTCTATTTCAAATGGTTTTTAAATTTTTTTTAATTTAAATTCAATTTAACATATACTGTATTACTTGTTTCAGAAGTAGAATTTAGTGATTAATCAATCTTATATAATACACAGTGCTCATCACATCTCCTGTCCTCCTTCATGCCCATCACCCAATTACCCCATCCCCCACCCAGCTCCCCTCCAGCAACCCTCAGCTTGTTTTCTAGAGTGTCTCTTTTCCCTTCCCTTCCCCTATGTTCATCTGTTTTGTTTCTTAAATTCTGCCTATGAGTGAAATGATATAGTAATTGTCTTCCTCTGACTGACTTCACTTAGCATAATACCCTCCAGTTCCAACCATGTCATTGCAAATAGCTAGATTTCATTCTTTTTGATGGCTGAGTAATATTCCGTGACACATATGTACCACATCTTCAAATGGTTTTCTATCAACATCTTCTTTGATAGCGTTTATACACAGAGGCCTGGGACAAAGACAAGACTCAAGTTCATATAATGCCTGATACCCCGGAGATCATGTTGGCAAGGCAGAACAAGCTCAACTACAGTGAGGTAAGTGCAGAATTCGGTGCTGCACTGATTTTGTTATCATTGTGACTGTTGGTTTTCCTGCCCTTACTTTTGTGGAGATTCTCAGGCCTCAGCTAGCTATCATGGTGCATGTGGCTCTGTGATGCAAACACTCATATCACAGCCTTTCATTTCTGGGTTGAATATTATATGCTATAGGATTCTGTAGGCAAACTGAAGTCACATTACCTTTTTAGTTTATGGCCATTGCTGTTGTGAGTCGGTGGGGCTGAGGAGTATTTTTGGCATTTCCAAGGGGTAAGAAGGCCAGATAAAATAGTGGCTCAGTATTCATACTGAAACACTACTTGAATACTCAGTATTCATACTGAAACACTACTAAACACTACTTGTTTACCTAATATCCAAATCCAACTGGGCATGCTGTCTTTTTATGTGCTAAATCTGGCAATCTTACCAAGGAGAACTCTGATAATATATACCTTTTCCCTACCTGGATCCTGAATAAAATTGAGAGGTAAAACAAAGGAGTATAAAGAGAAGCTGAAATCTCACATTTTTTACCACTAAAGTTAGGTTCAAGGATGCATTTGTGTGAGAACTAAATGAGCCTAACTCAACCCCAGAATTAGGTTCCCAGAAACCACACGGGAGCAGGGCAGTCAGCTCCACTGCCGTCGGGGGGCTAAGGTCATGTTTAGAGCCCAGAGAAGCAGAGAAGAGCACTGGGCTTATTCCTAGAGGGACCAGGTCAAAGCTGAGCAGGGCATGCCCAGTTATTCCATCCCTACCGATTAAATAAATCAGTAAGTCAGTGCACGTCTTCACAGGCAGAGAGGAAAGGGGCAGAGAAAGGTCAGAGACGAATAATTGAGCTCTTTCTATAGAAAGAAAGCTTCAGACCTGGGAAAGAAGTCTTCTCTATGAACAGCACCAATTGCTTTTTTTTTTTTTAAGTAAAATGCAACTTATAGGTGCATGTTTTACTAATATGATACAGCTGAAATTTAGAACCTTAAAGTTTTGATTATAGTCCAGTTAGCTATGTTTTAAATTGTACTTCAGTCTTTTTCTCATTTGTTTTTTAAACATTATGACGTATTACGTGATTGTGAGAGGTGTTTTAATAAAGAAATGGATAAAAGTATATAAGCGTATATATTTTATGTATAAATGAATAATAAACATTCTACAATTTTTTCACTTAGAATTATGTAGAAATTGATGCTTTGTCAATTAACCTATATTATTAGATTATGCATTATATATCTAACCACATGGTATGGATTAATATATCAGTCTGTGTTAATCTCATTTATTTCTAAAGGTATGTATATTTTCTTTTTGGTAAGATGTAATTTATTTACTTTCAATATTGCTAGAAATTTAGGTTATTTCTGGAGTCTGTCCTTTTTAAAATTAGTCGGTATGTCACTTAGTAATCTCCCAGTTGTTGCTGTCAAACCTTTTACTTTAACTCTGACACTCTTTCTGTAGACTCTGTATAAACTCGCCAACGAAGAAGCAAAGAAGAAAGGCTACGACCTGCGCCTCGATGCCATCCCGATTGTGGTGGCCAAGGCCTCCCGGGACATCGCCAGTGATGTGAGTAGCACCACTCCATGTATGCAAGTGGTTGGTTGGAGGTGGGGGGAATGATCTTCATTACAGCAGGGGGATGCATCTGGGTGCCAGTTAAGGCACATTTATTGTGCTTTAAATGAAAAAAAAAGTTTTCATTGGAGAAAGCTCTTTTATATTTTTAACTCCAAATCACTTTAATATTCATGTCCCATAGGTAGAGAGAGTGTCCTACACTTCAGGATAAAGTTGAATTTGAATCTATAGTTGTTCATATCTACAGTTATGAGAACTTTACCTCCATATTTTGAGCACATAGCTTATAGAGAAATGAGAAAATACCAGGAGGGTTAAAAAAAATAATAACTTGGTTACATGTGTTGGCTCAACATCAGAAAAAGACCTGGTTCAGCCAGATCTAGGAAAATGTACCTTTCCCTGAACCTGATCTGGATTTTTGCCAACTCTTTGGAAAATTACCTTAAGTGTTTCCTTTTGAGTTCTTATTAAATGAAAACAGAAAAACAAAGACAACCCAAAACAATAAAGTGGTGGTCCTAATTTGTCTTTCTGCTGTCTCTGAAAGAAGTGGGTCCTTTGGTAAAGAATTCGGGCTTCCATAAATATACATTAGGATTTGTGTGACGTTATTGCCTAAGGTGAAGAGAGAATATCCACTCAGCACTTACCACCACCACCAAAATGCTTTCTTGCAGTTACATAATCTGTTTGCTCACTTAGAGAATCCCAAGAAACCACAGCCAAATTTGATCTCCAACAGAGCGGGTATGCAGGATAGAAAACACAAGCCAGTCCATTTTAGGGAGTCAGTTGACTCAGTGAAGGTCAACAGAGTTAGAATTGGGAGGCCTGAGGAATGGATGGGGGGAGGTGATATGGTACCTGTGGACTGGGGAATAGCATTCTCAAAATTGTATGTAAATTCCTGGGTTAGTGATTTCACTGGCCCGAGATGAAGAAAAGGCAGTATACTGTTGTGACTGATATTCTGGAAGTGTTGCTGTCTTTATTTCCAGGGACTTAATGTTTGCAAACCATAGGACTATGTAGTTTGGCCTGTTTTCCCATTAGAGTATTGCTGTGAAGTCAAATCAGAGTTCAGGATGAGGAGATGAGTTGATATTCAGATGATTCGAAATTTAAAACAATGATATTTTAAACTAACAACACTTATAGCCCTTTCTTTTCTATTCGTGTTTATTTTTTAAATGACTATTTTAATTTCAGTACAAATACAAAGACGGTTACCGAAAGCAACTCGGCCACCACATTGGAGCCCGGAATGTTGAGGATGATCCCAAGATAATGTGGTCCATGCACGTGGCCAAGATCCAGAGTGACAGGGAGTACAAGAAGGACTTTGAGAAGTGGAAGACCAAGTTCAGCAGCCCAGTGGACATGCTGGGGTTGGTGCTGGCCAAGAAGTGTCAGACTTTAGTCAGTGACATAGACTACAAACATCCCCTACACGAATGGATGTGTCTGCCTGATCAGAATGATGTCATTCAGGCCCGGAAGGCATATGACCTCCAGAGTGATGTGAGTACTAGGACCCATTATATACCACTGGTGACCATGCTTATGATAGTAATACACAGTAATACATAATACATAGATGATGGCTTAGGATTAGGATGAGCCCTCAGAAGTAATAACATTTTTTTCCTCTCTGCTTCTCATTGACTGTGCCTTACTATTCTTTTAGAGAGAACATGATACCATGAAGCTTCATATTTCCATGAAGCTATATCTAATTGGGCTTCATATTTGAAAAGACATAAACATGAAGTTTGGCTTATTAAAGTTTTTCAGTCTTTTTCTTTCATTTTTTAAATCAAGTGTCATAACAGCTTAAGTAAGACTTGCTTTTGTGTTTTTTCTCACCAGAACATTTACAAATCAGATCTCCAGTGGCTGAGAGGCATCGGTTGGGTCCCCATTGGGTCTGTGGATGTGGTCAAGTGCAAGAGAGCTGCGGAGATACTGAGTGACAACATCTACCGCCAGCGTCCGGACCAGCTGAAGTTCACCAGTGTGCCTGATTCCCTGGAACAGGTGCTGGCCAAGAACAATGCCCTCAATATGAACAAGGTGAGCCCCCAATTTGGGGGGAAACTAAAATGGAACCATACGTCCTTGAGAATATCTATGGTTAATTTAGTGTTTTTCATTTTATCCAATTGCCATATTGTGTTGAGTGATTTGGTTGCATTCTCTATACAGTTACATCAGGATTCCAAAAATATATATGAGAATTTCTGCTTTGACATTTCTTGTTAAATTGCCAGAGTAAAGAATAGGATAGATATTTGGTGTTCAACTTCTTTGCAGTCCATGAGAGTAATACATGGTTTGATATCAAGGTTTCTTTCTTGTGAGGTACTTATCTAGGTGAGTATGAAACAAACAAGTCACATGCAAATCTCCATGTTATTTATCAAAAAGAAATCTGGAGAAGGCATACCCAGTTAACATTTGCAGTTAATAAACTACAAACAAAACCATGGGAAGAATTTAATGTAGCCATGGTATGTAGGAATGTGTGTATATGCCTGGAAAATACTTGCTTGTAATTTAATTAGAGGTGATCATGTAACAAAACACACATGTTTTCTTTACATATCTTAGCCTATGTTGATATTTAGTGACAATAAGTATCTTGTTATTTCAAAGAGATCAAAGAGTATTGACATATAGCATACAGCATAGATAGTGAGGAGGCTGGCTTTCAAATTTGTCATCATCTTGAAATTAGAAACTCCTATTTACAACAAACATTGTTTTTCTAATTCATTATCCTTATCATTCATAGCGCTTATACACAGAAGCCTGGGACAAAGACAAGACCCAAGTCCACATCATGCCAGATACACCTGAAATTATGTTGGCAAGACAAAATAAAATAAATTACAGTGCGGTAAGACCATTTGTTTTGGCTTCTTGATCTGACCACATTGATTTTTTGCTGATGTAGTAAAAATGTTAGAATTCTGGATTTGATTCTCATGTGCACCAATTAGCTTAGTCTTGTCTTTTTATACCTATCACCCTACCCTCAACATATGTGCCATCTATCAAAAGGTAGATAGGTAAAAAGATACAGAAATAAATACAAAACTGTCTCTATGTCAGGAGAAGGAAAAAAACTCTTAATTGTTAATGATTGAAATTCATAATTTTAATTTAAAAATGATTGCTATTTATCAGATTAGCACTTCAATGTTCGGTGAGTTTTTGTTCAGTTACCTGTGAAATGAGATAAAAATACATATCTTGAAAAATTTTTGTGGTGACTAAGTAAAGTTGTATATAACATGCCCAGCGTAGAGCCTAGCACAAAACAGGTGCTTAATAAACTTTAATTTCTTCCCTGTACACTCCAGTTACCATGCATATTAGATTTATCTACCATGCTCAAATAACTTGAAGTTTATTTACAAGAACTGAACTGAGAATTCTCAAATCCATCCATTTCAAAATTGCCTGAGGACAATAAAATGTATTTTTTATGTGTTATCTCCTGCCTCACTAAACTGGTCATCACATATCTTTGCAGTCCAGAAATACTACTGCAGAAACAGCTTCTTGCCCAATTATATTTGCCAAAGTCAACAATTATCTGGTTTATTCAAGAAGAGATTGATTTCTTACATGTTTGTGTGTCTTCATTTAAAAAAAAAAAGAGGGACTTTTCTTCAGTTTGAGAACATTGGAAAATTAAGAACTCATTTTTCAAGACTTGACCATATTCATTCTTCTATCTGTACTAACTACTTCCGATTACAATAATGTGGCCCTAAAGACTGGGCATGCTTGCGTCAAGTAACCATGACAAGTGAAATGAAGAGGATACGATCTCCCTTCCTTCAGTATTATAAAGTAGACCTGAGGACAAACCTGATCCTAAGTATTTGATTGCCCTTGGCAATTTGAGTGAGCAGTTTTTCTCTTGGCCACAGAGCTTCTCTGTTTAACTTTTCCCAGGAGATCTGTCTCACCCTAGACAGATGAAATTAGTTTCTATCCCAAACTGTAATGATGCTTTTAAGCCTTTCCCTTTTGTTAAAATTAGGTCAGATGAGATAGGTGGTTTTTTGTTTGGTTGTTTTTGGTTTTGTTTTAAGACTGGGAGGAAATTGGGCTTTTGTTTCTACAATTTTCAGCGGAATTAATTTTCTTTAAAATTACCTGAGCATGTTAATTCCCTAAGGGCATCTCCTGAAAATTAGATTTCAGAATGGCTCTCTTAAGTTTTTTCTCAACACAACTGGAACTTCATTCCATACTTAGCTCAATAAATATACACTAAAAAAACAAAGCAATCACATTTTACTTTTTTTCTCTTAAATTCTCATTTACCTGTTCTAGTTCTCTTGGGTAAATAACTTACCAAACAAGTTTTAAAATGTGGTCTTAGATGGTAACCAGAAGTATTCTCTTCTTTGAAGCCCTGCATCTTTTTCAAATGTTGAAGGAATGAAATAAATTTGTTTGGCCTGGAGACATGAAATGATTTAAACACATTTTTTCCACTTATGCATAAGGACAGAGTCCTCCAAGGAAATATATAATAGAGGAGCTATTTGACTCTCCAGTTATAAAATAAACATTGCTAGGAATTTTTAAGAAGACCAAATGCCCTTGGGATTTTATCTCAAATATATCAAACTTATTCTTATTTTCACTTTAGCTTTTCCTTATAAAATCTTATCTTGGGAAGAATGTAATTTGT
This sequence comes from Ailurus styani, assembly GCA_002007465.1. Taxonomy (NCBI): domain Eukaryota; kingdom Metazoa; phylum Chordata; class Mammalia; order Carnivora; family Ailuridae; genus Ailurus; species Ailurus styani. Next base: position 733,700 of record LNAC01000138.1, on the reverse strand, counting down.
CACATATTAATAATCTACATTAAAAACATACAATAACTTCCTTCTAGGACTCTTAGGTCATTTAAAAATTAAGTACCTTTGTATCATATTTAAAATTCACATATTATTCCAATATTTTTAATTCAATCTAACAGAATGGGGCATAATAATGAAGCAATTAGTTTTCATTATTTCTGCAACACTATTTAAAGCCTTTCCTTACATTTAAAATTTTGTCTTTATATAACCTTTATACAATGACAAAATACTGAACATTATAAAGTAGGAAGACAAATAAAGCCCTAAAGATATTTGCCCTTAAAACCATCAGTGATTTCCAAATCCTTTTTCCAGAACTATCTGCAGGTTCTGCAACTGGTCTCCTTGACTCAGTAACTCTCTTAATAGAGGAGAGAAGGGAAACTGGAATTAAGGATAAGTTACTCCATCATAGACCAGTTTAAGAACTATGTCTCTGGGGGCAGAAAGATGAGCTACCTTCAAACTTTAGGTGTCCTTTAAGTGTAACACAAAGTCTTTCCAATAGGGATGCTGGCTTGCATTGTTTTAAGCAAATCACTTAACAGAGCTTCCACTTTCCTAGTACCCTTCTAAGTTACCCGCCTAGGAGGGCCCCGTGTTAAAGTGGCGTCCACTTCTTTCTTAGCCACTCCTCTTTCACTTTAAAACAAAAGCACAGAATAAAGGCCTAGAAGCAGACAAGACAGCCAAATGCCACTCATGCTCCTGAATTGGATTCTAGGTAGAAAAACAATATCGTTGTAAAGGACATTACTGGGACAGTTGGTGATGTTTGAATATTCACTATCTATTAGATAGCAGTATTATGTCAGTATTAAGCTTCCTAAATTTAATTAATATATTGTGGTTGTAAAAACAACTTTATTCTTAGGCAATACATGAAGTTAAGTATTTAAAAGTGAAAGTCATGATGTCTACAATTTACTCGTGATTGGTTCTTATTATAGAGAATAAGTAGTATACATACCACACACACAAGAGAGAGATAAAGTAAATATGGCAAAAAGTGTGAATAATTGGGTAGCTGGGTGTTCATTGTACTATTCTTAAAACTTTTCTGTAGGTTTGAAGTTTTTTAAAATAAGGGAAATGCACATTTTTAAATATTAAAACATGCATTAAGATATTTGACTAGGTAAGATTTTATAAAGATTTTATTTCTAAAAAGAAAAAAGAAGGACATGCCTGTGCCAGCAGTTAATGTAATGTATGCCTGAGAGTATTAAAAAACAAAAAGTGGTGCCAATTTAACTCATTAATATCCACAAAAACTGTTTCAATCAATGTACCATGAGTTCCTATAAGTCACAAAAATAACAAGAAATGTAATAAGTTTTACTTTTCATGTTTAAAAAGTATCAAAATGTATCTTGTTTAATTAAAATGTGATAAATAATATTAGCAATTATTTAAAAATTTATTTTAACAAGATATAGGGTTGGTCAAAATTCCTATAGGTGGTTCACAAGCAAGAAAGGTTTATCTCCTCCAGTAAAGATGATTTGTTAATGCACTGGTTCTCAAACTATGTTCCCATAGAAGACCTGTGTTCCACTTCCTGTGTTTATCTGTCCTACCACAAAAATTGAACAGTGGCGGGGGGGGCGGGGGTTCCAATTTACGGAAAAAATTATCAAATATAATTTTACCCGTTTTGTGCTTTCAACTCCTGAATCCTTGGTACCTGCTATTCTCATGTCTGCTAGCAATTTCTAGCAGTTGACAAAATGAATAGGGAGCAAATCAATATTAGCAAAGACAATCAGGAACAGCAGATTATCCTTAGCTCAGCACTGTTTGACTTTACATACGTCCTCGTAGTGGTAGGTATTGTGTATTGTTATATACCCATATTCTTTGCTAATAAACATGTTTCTAATTCAGATTTGGAGTTAAATAAATCAATATTTCGTGGTTGTTTTCCTGAGAAGAGCAAGTGCTGAACAATCCAACACATTTGACAGCTATTGACTTGGTGTCTAAAATCTATAAGGATTTGTATAAGAGAACTTGCAATGTTAAAACCTGAATGTAAAATTTCACATTTTAAATAGCTTGGATAAATAGAAAGTAAAAGAAAGAGATTTTTAAAAAAGATTTAAGGCTGAACATATTAGTGCAGTTCGTTCTGCATCCAAAGTAGTCTTCCTTTGACAAACATTTAATTTTAGAGCACAAGCGAATACTGTATCTAAAAGCCATTACTTCTTTCCTCAGAACTTCTACCGCCAGGCCATGGAAGAAGCCAAGAAAGAAGGCTATGACTTGAGAAGTGACGCCATTCCCATTGTGGCTGCCAAGGCCTCCCGGGACATTGCCAGTGATGTAAGAGCTGATCACATTCTTCCCTTTGCTGCCTACCGACAGGCCAAGCCCCTTGCACAGGGGATTAGAGCTGGAAGTCTCTGTAGTCATCCTCCATAGATCTGTGGTTCTCCATCTGAATTGCCTTCATGGTGTAGGCCCATAAATTGAGGATTTGAGACAGTAGGTAACCTGCCCAAGAGCACAAGCATCCTAGAGAAAAAACCTGGACTGCAGTGTGGTTCTTTTGACTCTTGTTCTTTGGTCTTTGCTTAATAAGATTGAGTGCCTTGATTAAAATTAGGTAGACATCTGTTGAGCTTCTCATAAAATCTAATAAGCTCTCCTCAGGATATACTCAAGACAAAGATGTCAGGAAAGAAGAAGCCTTTAACAGAGCTCTCCCCCATGACTTGAGGAAGGACAGAGGACAGCAAAAAAGCTATGTGTCCTTGCTGAGGGGTGCACAAAATCAATATTCCTTTACCCTGAAAATGAAGACCTCAGAGTCCTGGACAACTTCAATTTTAATCCAAATGGTAGCAAATTATCCATTTTTGTTTGTAGGTTTTTCTTCTTAATCACGATTAAAAAAACACATAAAATTTACTATCTTAACCATTTTCAAGCATATAGCTCAGCAGTGTTAAGTGTGTTCTCACTATTCTACAACAGACTTCCAGAGCTTTTTCATTTTGCAAAACTGAAACTTTGTACCTACTAAAACAACAAATATTGCCTATTTTTAAACTATCACTTCTAGATTATTTGTGCAGAGGAAATTATTTCTCAGAATGCCCTAGGAAAAAAATTAATAAACCTCTCTGTTGAGTCCATCCACATAACCTACTTCTGAGACCCTATGTATCACTGTAATTGAACTCACCTTTTCAAAATCCACTTTTTAATCACTTTTTATCAACATAAGTTGTTTTACCATAATATAAAGGGACCGTGGTATTCTTCTGTGGAAATGGGCAAATGAGCACAACATCCTCTTTGTTGGGAGTAACCATTTTCCAATGTGTGGCATCTTAGCAGCACGTGATAAAAGTCCCCTACTGTCTTTTATTTGAGAGAGAGAGCGAGCATGCGTGGGGGTGGGGAGAGAGGCAGAGGTAGAAGCAGACTCCCCACTGAGCCAGAAGCCTGACCACATGGGGCTTGATCCTAGGACCCCTGAGATCATGACCTGAGCTAAAGGCAGGCACCTAACCAACTGAGCCAGCCAGGTGCCCTGAAACCCCATAGGGTCTTAAGGATTTCATCACCAAAGAGGCTCATCATAAAAAGAATAACAGAAAGTAGCCCTTGGTCCTCCCTTCTTATTCACTGGTTTCTCTATTTCAGTACAAATATAAAGAAGCTTATCGTAAGCAGCTGGGCCACCACATTGGTGCCCGAGCAGTACACGACGACCCCAAAATAATGTGGTCTCTGCACATTGCCAAAGTGCAGAGTGACCGCGAGTACAAGAAAGAATTTGAGAAATACAAGACCAGGTACACCAGCCCGGTGGACATGCTTGGCATCGTTCTGGCCAAGCAGTGTCAGACCTTGGTCAGTGATGTGGACTATAGACATCCTCTGCATGAATGGACCTGCCTGCCCGACCAGAATGACGTCATCCACGCTCGGAAAGCTTATGACCTCCAGAGCGATGTGAGTACCCCCGAGGCTGGTTCTGCACATCATAAGTGTCCCTGCCTTCTAATGGCAGTGGACTGCGATGTATTTGTGTATTTTAAACAATACATGATTAAATGTTTTAAAAAGAGTTTCCCGCGGAAAGCACTACATTTTATTTCAGCTTTTCTTCTCCAAAAGTCATATGTAAAAGAGGGAATAAAATATATATTGGCAATTATATACAGGTATATTTCTTCCTGGTGATTCAGGCTTGCTTTGCATGAACTAGATGAAACTGAGTTCTCAAAAATATATAGCCGCACAGTTTTGGCTGAAGAGGTAGAAACGTGGGTGTGGAGGGAGGAGGAAGAAGTAGGAACAGAAGTATATTATGTTCAGTTATTTTAATAAATATTCATATTTTATACCTACCGACAAGGAAATACTGAGATATTCCTGTCTTTTTCAAAACTGGTCATCTAATTCTTATAAACAGTCAGCATGCACTATTGAGAGTAAAATAAAATGAGTAATTAGGGTAATATCTAATATATTTATACAACACCATGTTACACACTTGACATTTTGTGATTTTGGAGGTGGATATAAAGATGTCTTTATTTTTTTTTTTTAAAGATTTTATTTATTTATTTGACACAGAGAGAGAGATTACAAGTCGGCAGAGAGGCAGGCAGAGAGAGAGGAGAGAGGAGGAAGCAGGCTCCCTGCTGAGCAGAGAGCCCAATGCGGGCCTCGATCCCAGGACCCTGGGATCATGACCTGAGCCGAAGGCAGCGGCTTTAACCCACTGAGCCACCCAGGCGCCCTAAAGATGTCTTTAAAGTTCCTATTACACATACACAATGTAGCTGTGTGCGGTCATGGATGTTAGACATCTCCTGATTGTTTCACAATATATACATATACTGAATCATCATGTGGGGCACTTGAAACTAATATATTTTTACATGTTCATTATATTGCAATTTAAAAATGCAAATCAAGAGTGTGATTTGCAAGGGTTAATATTTCTACATGTTGAAACTTATTATTATAGTTGAATTTCACCTCTTTTCCCTTAAAAAAAAAAAAAGCAGGAGGTGTTGTGACTGCAACACTCACAAAGCCCCGGTCTGAGTGTGGGGTCTTACTAGAAGCTATTAGAGTGCATTTTCCAAAGCTAAAGAAGCTCTGCTTTTGTGTAAAAATCCTATAATACCCTCAAGCACAGGTGTCTTCTACATTTTACAAAAATTCTTTCACCGTTATTGGTACAATCCTATGTACCAAAAAATGCTCATGGAAAAACTTTATTCTCAGGATTCAATAAGGCTTGTGAGTGAGTGATCAGCTAGGCTGGGAGCTTTTATCTGTTCCTCTGTACTTTTGTATTTCTCTAGACATTTTGTGACAATGAATCTGAAACTTAAATTAGTAAATATGTTTCTTATCCGTTGGTTTGCAGAATTTATATAAGTCAGACCTTGAATGGCTGAGGGGCATTGGCTGGGTTCCAATTGGTTCCGTGGAAGTTGTTAAAGCCAAGAGGGCCACAGAGATACTGAGTGATAATATCTACCGTCAGCGTCCAGAGACACTGAAATTTACCAGCATAACTGACACCCCGGAGCAGGTGTTGGCCAAGACCAATGCTATGAACATGAGTAAGGTGAGTATTTATCCCTTACTGTTAGGTCGAGGAATTCACCATAGAAAAAAAAGGTAAAAAGTCTGACATGTTACTGCATTCCTATGATTCCTTTAGGATTCAGGATACCTTTTAAAATGTTTTTTTCCTTATAATACCATAGTCACTTAATAATGCTTCAATATATTAAACTATTAAAAATACTATGTGCTGTAATTATTTCATAATTGCAGAGTTTAAATACTGTAACCCAATTATAATTTTCAGAATTGTTAATTTTATTTTATTTTATTTTTTGTTAAAGAATTTTAATAAGGAACAGTAACAACTGAGTCAGTGAAACGGTAAACTAGTAAGCTAAATACTATTGGAAATAGTAACTTATTTACACGAAAAGTAGGAATTTATGCAACTTTAGTCACTTCATTTCTACTTTGTTTAGAGGAAAGGTGACACATAACCGAAGGAAAAATGTCTGTGAATGTCGAAGTAATTTTTCTCATCTTTTCTTTTTTTCACAGCGCTTATATACCGAAGCCTGGGACAATGATAAGAAAACGATCCATGTCATGCCAGATACACCAGAAATCATGCTCGCCAAACTCAACCGCATAAACTACAGTGATGTGAGTACACTATTGATCATATAATGAACAGTAAGGCAAAAAAAGAGCTATTGTAACTATTTCCTTAGTGTCATGTTTCAACTAATTTATAATACGTCGGTAGAAAAGAGTTCTGTCGGGCGCCTGGGTGGCTCAGTGGGTTAGGGCCGCTGCCTTCGGCTCAGGTCGTGATCCCAGGGTCCTGGGATCGAGGCCCACATCGGGCTCTCTGCTCGGCAGGGAGCCTGCTTCCTCCTCTCTCCTCTCTCTCTGCCTGCCTCTCTGCCTGCCTCTCTGCCTACGTGTAATCTCTCTCTCTGTGTCAAATGAATAAATAAAATCTTTAAAAAAAAAAAATAATAAAAAATAAAAAAAAATAAAAAAAAATAAAAAAAAAAAAGAAAAGAGTTCTGTCTTGCTTTAATTTTGGGCTGTGTAGTAGGTCCACAGTATAGACCACCCTTTTAGTATCACGGTATCAGGGAATGGAATGCTCATGGAGAACTACTTCAATGGGAATAATATTCCTAGTGCCTTCCCCTCAGGTCACTGTGGGTGTCAAATCATTACTTGATTAAACAGTTACTTAGCAGGCAGGTGCTATTTTGGAACCCAGTGCGTTTTCATGCCCTGTATTCTGCTCCTTCAGTAACGTTCTGGTTACCATTTAATGTTCTTTGTAAGCATTTGTCTAGGCATCTCTTTCAGGACCAGCATTTTCATCAGGGCAGTTGTCCTAAAAGCCTGAGAGATCGACCGTGGTCTCTGATGATAGTCCATAGCAAAATGAGAAAAAAACAAATACACTACTTTGAGTTTTTCTTAAATCTAAATATATTCAATTTGAAAATAATGTCCTTATTCTTTCTCCTTCTGTAGTATTAAGATGGCCTTTCTTTTATGTCATGATGGTGAAAGTAAATAGTTATTTTTTTACATGTGTGTATTTGGCAAAACGAAAATTTGGTGACCACATGCTGATCTCCACCCCTCCAGATATTTTTTTAAATTTAGCAATCAGTAAAATCCCGAAGTTTAGAACATGTGCCTTAAAGGCCTTAAGCACCTATAAAGCAGTTTTATAGAAACACACCCTCATACTTGATTTTGTGGATTTCTTTCTACAGTTGAAATGAGGACAGGGAAAATTTAATAATCAGCTTTATTTTTTATGAAAGGAGTAATGATTAATGACTCTCTTTTCTACAGAAACTCTATAAACTTGCTTTGGAAGAGTCCAAGAAGGAAGGCTATGACTTGCGTTTGGATGCCATCCCAATCCAGGCAGCCAAGGCTTCAAGAGATATTGCTAGCGATGTAAGTTAATGTTTTTGGAAGAGGCATTCCTTACTCAAAGATGTTCCTAAATGGCAGCTTTTATAATTTTTCTTGCCAGAATTTTGGTTGTCTCTACAAGTCTCAATTTCATGTAGTAATACCCCCCCCATGTACAATGTTGCAAATAAAAATAAAACTACATGATACGGTGTCCCTTATACCTATTAATCAGTCAGGGGTAGAGGTGTAGTCTTTAAAAACAAGTGTTTTATACACACTAAAAATGGGTTCATATTTTTGAACCTCAGAAGTTGAGCAGCAATTGTAAAAACATTGAAAGCACATCTAAGTCAGCCAATAAAAATATGAATTCTTTCCCACTACTCCTATCCATTTATTCTGGCATTAAAGGAAAACTAGATGATGGATGCGTTTTAGAGTTTTGTTTCATTCTTTGTAACTTTTAGTGAGGTTCTCCTACTAAGATGCCCCTATCTGGTTATATAGACAAACTGAGAAGTAAGCGAAGCTTTTTCTCAGCACCCACTTACCTCTTCTCTGTATCCTTTCCCTTCTCATGAGAAACATCTCTTGTGGGTGTCTGGATTTGGAACCCAAATCCAGCCTTTCTTTCTTCTGGAGGTACCCCATGCCTTACACTTATGCTTCATTCCTTCTATAATCAAACGTTTTCTAGAAAAGCCCACACTATGATCATCTCATGGTAAAATGGACCGTAACACGTTATTCTTAAATTTTAAAAGTATAGAATATTGACCCAAAGCATAACTCTCATGACGAAAGTTCGGTGACACAACAGGCTAATAAAATAAGGGAGATATTTTCTGGTGAGACTATCTGAATGTAGTCCATTCTCTCAATCAGGGCATTCAGTATAAATTCTAATGATAAGAGATATATTCTAAAATATCCTTAACAACACATCATTAGAAAAAAAAAAAGTAGCCATATCTTTAAGTAGATGTTCTTTTAGATTGTACAAGATGTTTTATCTTTCCTTGTCAAGGAATCACATGTAATGTAGGTAGTGCAGTTTAATAGAAGGGATAAAATATCAAGAACTAGTAGCTCTTACCTACTTGCGATATCATCTTGAACAAATCACCTAAAATCCTTCTCGGCTTTAGGTTTCTACTTTATAAAATGGGGTTGATAATATTAACCTTTCTCCTTCACACTAGGAAAAGAAAAATCCAAAGAAGTAACGTGTGTATGAAATTGTAAGATGTAATGCAAATGAGATGTTCTTAACGTTAGACTCATATCCCTTCCCTTTTTTCAGTACAAGTACAAGGAAGGCTACCGCAAACAGCTCGGCCACCACATTGGGGCCCGGAATGTTGAGGATGACCCCAAGATAATGTGGTCGATCCATGCGGCCAAGATCCAGAGTGACAGGGAGTACAAGAAGGACTTTGAGAAGTGGAAGACCAAGTTCAGCAGCCCAGTGGACATGCTGGGGTTGGTGCTGGCCAAGAAGTGTCAGACCTTAGTCAGTGACATAGACTACAAACATCCCCTTCATGAATGGATGTGTCTGCCTGATCAGAATGATGTCATTCAGGCCCGGAAAGCATATGACCTTCAGAGTGATGTGAGTGGATCTGATATTCATCAGCATGTGTTTATTTCTATTATGTTCATTTGAAGATTTAAATGGCTGTATTAAGCAGTGCATGAATGGGGCAGCAGTCCATCCAGCAAGTAGAGGGTAACTCCAGAGAGTTGTAAAAAAAAAAAAAAAAAAAAAAGAAGGGTTTTTATAGGAGGGAGGGTAGAACCAGGAAGTTCTTAACAAAAGAAAGGAAAGAATTGTTTCAGACAAGGTCACCTTCCCTTAGGGAGAGGAGAAGGGGGTCTTATTAGGTGAATTACCTTTTTTCCTTTGGGGATAGAGAGGGCCCATGTGTCAGATTATCTCCTTGGTGCTGACCACATCAGCACATGTTTAAAAGATTTTTTAAAGGGGTTCTAACTTTTTTGTGCCATGGAATCTTTTGGCAGTCCTGTGAGACTAGGGACAGCTTCTCAAGACAATGTCATGAAATGTATAAAATGCAGTGTATATGTTTCAGAAGAAATTGATCACATCAAAATATGGTTGTGAAAATATTAAACTGAATATATGATATAGTAATATGCATACTTTTTAGCATATTAAATAAAAGTAGCATTGGGTACAATAACTAGTTTAATTTCAAAGAAGTAATGAGCATAAATATTTCAGGATGCCTGAAACAACTGCAATAGGACATGAAAATATTTGTGATTTTTATTGCTGACAAAGTCTCATATGGTGCTAATGCTACTATGATCTGTAACCTATATTTACAATGGAAAGAAAGGTTATATTTCAATTAGAGGTTAATAAAAATAAAGATATCCTGTTTTTCCATTCAAGTTCATTGATGCCAGGTTCAGAATTGTTGGTTTAACACAACCTAATTTTCCAAATGAATTGATTGCATTATCATTTTTTCTAACTGCTTCACTTAAATATCTGTTACTTGTGCAAGGAAGTTTAAGAATGAACCATGTATATGGAGTCAATTTTTCTAAGAAGCTGAAAACAGTAGCTCTCTAGAAATATGTGAACCACTTTTGTTGTCAGCCAGTAGATTGTCCTCGGGACTTGAATGCTACCTCATATAGTAGCTCTTTGTTTCTTTGATCAGGCTCTGACAAGCAGTCATTTTTGAAAGAATGATAAACATAGCGGCATTGTAAAAAAGACTCTTCCCAAAAAGCCGTACAAACAAAAAGAACTGTTACCTTTACTTAAGAGAAAAGTTCTCCTTTAACCAATTATTTCAATTCAAAGAAAAATGAAGAAGAGAATACAATATCTTTCTTTTACTTGAATTGTATAACACAAGGAAGGGGACTGAGGATAAGATAAATAAGAGTAAAAATACATGTACTCTTTGGTTCAGAAGCATTTATATAGAATCACATGAAAAAAGATGCCCTTTTTATTGTCCCCAGAAAAAAACATTAATTTGACATGTGGTCAGCTAGTAGTGACCTTTTGGCAGTCCTGTGAGACTAGGGACAGCTTCTCAAGACAATGTCAGGAAACGTATAAAATGCAGTGTATATGTTTCAGAAGAAATCGATCACATCGAAATGTGGTTGTGAAAATATTAAACTGAATATATGATGTAGTAATATGCATACTTTTTAGCATATTAAATAAAAGTGTTCATCTTTATGATATATGGCTGGTTGTGAAGACCACTGCCTCATGGGATAGGAACAGGTGGGATTCTGTTAGAGTATTATTTCCACACAAGGAAGAACAGGCAATCAAATCAGAGAATGATTTCTATCAGGTGGCAGTCACTAATTTCCTTAAAATGGTTTTGTATCAATAAAGTTGCATATTATTAGATTTTACGAGTCTTTAGTGTATGTGCTGCCGAACTGAGCACAGATTTTATGTGCCCTTAAACCAGCAAACAGTGGCTACCTTCAGGGACAAAGTGTTTGGCTAGCCACTCTTCACCTAAGTAAGTCAGTTCTGTGGGTCTTCCCAGAAATTCACACAAGTAGGATTCAGCATTATACATTGTCTCTCTATGCTAAATCAAGATCAGACACCAGGCTGTGAAGGTAATATTTGACATTATTTCATTTCCAGGCTATTTACAAGGCTGATCTTGAGTGGCTGAGAGGCATTGGATGGGTGCCCATTGGCTCTGTAGAGGTCGAGAAGGTGAAGAGAGCTGGAGAAATCCTGAGTGAAAGGAAGTACCGCCAGCCAGCAGAACAGCTCAAATTCACATGCATTACAGACACCCCAGAGATTGTCCTGGCAAAGAATAATGCCCTGACGATGAGCAAGGTGGGTATCCACCTCCTTCCGTTTCCTGAGTCATACCTTCCATGCACTTGGCTCAATGAGAAATGTCCACAAGCCTTTCCAGGGAAAGGAGATATAATGGGCCTGAGCTTCTTACAGGTCTTCAACAGAGGACCTATTTAATTTCTAGTTGGGCCTGCATGTGCTTCTCAACACTGTATCCCCTAATTGTCTGTGTGTACGAGGAAACATAGCCTGGGATAAGGTCTCTGGAGTAATGCATGTACTCTTCTGAGCAGTGACGTGGAGACATCCACCGATCCATTAGTCTCCCCTGTACATTCTCCTAGGCAGAGTAGACTCACACCATTGACTTCTCTTTAGGCACCCTGTAAGGAATATATGGCCATCTAGCATTTTTTTTCTGAAGTCTGGGAAACAGAGCGTTTATAGCAGTGCCAGCGAACAACTCAAATTAGTTGCTTGGTTTGCTCTTTCATATTAATTTGTGGAAATCTCCTCCAGGAAGGGAGCTGCTACAGTTGCTTTCGGTATCATTACACAAGATAGATAATCTCTTCCTTTTTCCAGACTTCTAGCAATCTGTTTATTGATACTGGGCTCATTCTTTATCCAATGGACAGGTCTTTAATATGCACATTTTAGATTGAACTTACCTGCATTCTTCTGCACCTGCTTGGACATCTGCCAGATATTCAGGTAGTGAGATGGGGTGCTCAGTGCAGAAGAGGAAGTTGACTCTAAGATAGCAAACTCCAAAGCTTGCAGTATTAAAACTCTAGAAATTCTGTTTTATCCCATACCTATCACAGCAACCACAGTGATAATAAGAAACACCGTAGAATCTGTTGAGTCCTACTGTGACTCAGGCATTTTACATATGTTATGGTTAACCTTCAAAGAGCACTCAGTGAAAATATGATTATCCCCTCTTAGGAAGGAGTAATATAAGGCATTATGTACCTTTCTCAAGATTACACAGCTTGGGCATAGTGGAGTTGGGTTTCAATTTGGGATTAACTCTGAAGTCTAGTGATTTCTACTATATCAAAATTCTACAGCCAGGTTCCATCCTTGGAGGGCCTATGAGTAACCTTGAGATTCACTGGAAGAAAAGAATTAATAATTGAGACCATTATATCACTTCATATTAGCTACGAAGCTATCATATATGGCAGTTTAAGTATTTAAGTATTGTCATGTTTCTCTTTCCCCAGTATCCTTTTGCTTCCCTCACTTCTAAATAGCCTTGAAAAGACTTTTTTACAGTAAAATGTGTTAAATTTGAAAATAATTATAATGTACGGGCTGTAACAAAGGGCTTACCCCACTTTCTCCATAGCATTTATACACAGAAGCTTGGAATGCTGACAAAGCCTCCATCCACGTGATGCCGGACACCCCAGAAATCCTACTGGCCAAGAGTAATTCTGCCAATATCAGCCAAGTAAGAAGTTCCCTGATTGTCTCTTAAGCCTTTCTAAGTTTCATTAAAACACTTTTTCCACCTTACACTTTCCTGTCTGGACTTGGCCTATTAACTTTTCCAAAACGCTTTTATTTTTCTGTTGTGTATTACCCTCTGCCTAGAAACTCTACACCAAGGGATGGGATGAATCCAAGATGAAGGACTATGATCTGAGGGCTGATGCTATTTCCATCAAAAGTGCCAAGGCCTCAAGGGACATCGCCAGTGATGTAAGTACTCTCCATCCAACTTCCTTTGGTGTCACATTGTTGAATGGCCACTGTAAGGCTGGTGGGCCACATTTCCAATTTTTTCCCCATGTATCCCCCACTCCTGCTTCCTACTTTCTAAGACTTTGTCCCTTTGTTGTCACAGAGAGGAATAGTACAGTTTAGAATTGTAGCTAGAAGGACTGCACCAATGAAGATATATGAATATACTACAGTTATGCTTATGATAGTTTAAAAGCATTTAAAATTAATGCAGAGATGCCAAAATGTTTGCCAAAATAAATTCTTACCCATTTGCTTGTGGGTGTTCACATGTGTATGGTCTTAAAACTGGGTTTCTAAACCTATATTTCTCTCATTTTAGTACAAATACAAAGAAGCATATGAGAGACAGAAGGGCCACCACATTGGAGCCCAGAGCGTTGAAGATGACCCCAAGATTATGTGTGCCATACATGCAGGGAAGATTCAAAGTGAAAGGGAATATAAGAAGGAATTCCAGAAGTGGAAGACCAAATTCAGTAGCCCGGTGGACATGTTAGGCATTGTGATGGCCAAGCAATCTCAGACTTTGGTCAGTGACGTTGATTATCGAAATTACCTGCATCACTGGACATGTTTACCTGATCAAAACGACATCATCCAAGCAAAGAAGGCCTATGAACTGCAGAGCGATGTACGTAACACGAACTTTGGGAAAGATGGAATGAGAGGACATAGATTTATTAGTTGTCCAAGCAGTACCTCTGTGGACCCCTCTGTAGATAGACTCGTGGATATGTGTGCACTGCCACCCCTCCAGGAGGGCACCACTCCTGTTGTGTAATGCATAATCCACAGTTAGGGGTTATGTCCTAGGAATCGAAGAATATAGATGAAGAACCTGACTTGGCCATGTCTTTTATTCCCTGACCTAGATTCCAGACTGTTTTCTTCATTTCATCTGTACTTTCTGGCTGTGAAAATATATTGCAGACATACATAAATTATCTGAATATTTTTAAAATAACCGCCACTATTGTACTATAGCCAATACACTAAACAGAGTTTTCTACAGTGAATTACTATAGGATTAAAATGGAATGAGATTCAACAAAATTTCCTTTAAAAATGTTTTCAGTTCTACAATTATTTTGGAAATGTTGAATAATTGTCATGAAATTCAGCATTATTACCATTTTATCACTCTTCATCGCTAGTGTATATAAGTATGCTTTTACAGATGACTCTGTCATTGATTTTAAAACCCCTGAGTCCTATAAAATCTCAGCTCCTGCTTTTTGGGAACCACCATCTCCTGTGCTTATCCATCCCTCACTCCCACAGACTTTACTTTTCAATTATGAGATGGTGTGTCTAACCATGGAACATAATTTGTCTCACACCTTTGTAGAGTGTGTATAAGGCGGACCTGGAGTGGCTGCGTGGCATTGGCTGGATGCCAGAGGACTCCGTAGAAATGAACAGGGTAAAGAATGCTCAAGGCCTGGTGAATGAAAGACTTTATAGAATCCGGCCAGAAGCCTTGAAGTTCACGTCCATTGTTGACACGCCAGATGTTGTCTTGGCAAAAGCCAACTCTCTGCAAATAAGTGAGGTGAGAACCATCCTATTACCAAGCATGCCTTTTGCAGGGCTCTCTTCTCAGATGATGCCACCCAAGCCGAGCACGTGGGCTGTGCCTCTTGGAAGATTTAGAGTGACGGGAGCAACTCTAAGAATCCGTTGGCTAGTTTGGTATAGGCCCGCGCAAAGTAGAACAAATATTTCTTTAACTTCTATTAAATGCTAAAACCTGTAGCATAATGCTGCATTTTAAATGGTATAACATGGGCGCCTGGGTGGCTCAGTGGGTTAAAGCCTCTGCCTTCAGCTCAGGTCACGATCTCAGGGTCCTGGGATCAAGTCCCACATCGGGCTCCCTGCTCAGCCAGGAGCCTGTTTCCTCCCGCCTCTCTGCCTACTTGTGATCTGATCTCTCTCTCTGTGTCAAATAAATAAATAAAATCTTAAAATAATAATAATAATAATTAATAATAAATGGTATAACATATTGCTCAGGGTGCTCCTGAGGAATAAAGCCAATAGGCGATATAGGTAGTATAGATACAGATGTGTGTGTGTGTGTGTGTGTACCACAGGTATCTGTGTATATATGTATATATGTAAGAGAGATGTAGGTAGATCCATAGACTGTATGTGGGTATACACCCACATACAGAGAGATTTATTTTATGGAATTGGGCCCTGTGATTATGGAGGCTGGCAAGTCTACAGTCTGCAGAATAGGCTGGAAACCTAGGGAAGAGTCACAGCCCAAAAACAGACAGTCTGCTGACCAAGTTCCTTCTTGCTCTGTGGAGGTCAGTCTTTTATCTATTAAGGCCTTCAGCTGATTGGACAGCCCAGCCACATTACAGAGGGTACTCTGCTTTACCAAAGTCTGCTGATAACAATGTCAATCTCATCCAAAAACTATCTTCACAGAAACATCCATAATGATGTCTGACTATCTGCGTGCTGTGGCCTAGCCAAGTTAACACATAGTTAACCATCACAAGCATTAAAAGAATTTCTCCAGGTTAGTTTCTAAGGCTTAATGTTTCAGATATCCACTATTAGCGTACTATCTCCCTTCTCTCCACAGAAACTGTATCACGACGCGTGGAATAAAGATAAAACCAACATCAGCATTCCTTCTGACACACCAGTCATGCTGCAGGCCCATATAAATGCCAAGCAAATCAGCAATGTAAGTGGCATAAATATGAAGTGTAAATGCCTTTATGGGACAGTATATGGCAGTTTGGGGGGTGTGCGGTAGTGGACAAATTACCTATCTTAGAGATATGTACAGCTTTTGGTGCTAGATGTTTTCTCTTTAGTTTCCATTCCCAATGCAATATGAATGGCAATTCTCTCTTTTAAACATTAATTTAGATCCACGGCTGGGTCCCAGGACTATGAAGGGTTGGGATATCTGAATCTTACTGGGGTCCTCCTTTCAGTCTTGAAAGCATTGTTGTATATCCAATGTCCACAGCTCAGTTTCATCATGTATTAATTGAGAATAATGAAATCCCTAGTTAAATTTCTCTTACTTGAGGGACTATGATATAACAGTCTCTTTTATCTTTATAGGTTTTTGATGCAGAACTGTCTTGTTTGACATTTCAAAGCCATTAGAAAAGCGAGAGGACAATTTTTAATCCTATCCAAAGAATAAGATATATATATATTATCTATGTCACATCCCTTTAGCAGGGACCTCTGAAAAGTCAAAAGGCAACATTAGGAAAAAATAAATCTTATTGGACCTTTCATGATATCTTGATGAAGGTTGTCTGCTTCACAGTTAATTCTAAGTTTCCATGTATTGTGTGGTGGGGTATTTTCAGATGCGTACCATATTGTGATGAAGACAAGTATTCAAACATTTAGTAGATCTACACATTTAGCTTTAAAACTTTAGTCATAAGAGCCCTGCACTCCATAAAGGAAATAGCCAACAACCAGAAGAACTCAGAAATGACTGTTTTTCCTTATGCTGTCTTCATTTACATTATGTCATATGATTCATATTTTGAGTACTTTGAGTATATTGACTTATTTTCAATTTTTGTAAACCTATGTTTTCCCTCAATAGAAACTTTACCAAAAAGACTGGAATGAGACCAAGCAGAAAGGCTATGACATAAGAGCAGATGCTATTGAAATCAAACAAGCCAAAGCCTCCAGAGACATTGCCAGTGAGGTACAGCATCTATTTCCTTGTGGTTTTTCTCTTCTTAAAACAAATGGAGTGTTTTTTTTTTAATTGGGGAGTTTTGGGCACCTGGGGGGCTCAGTCAGTTAAGCCGCTGCCTTTGGCTCAGGTCATGATCCCAGGGTCCTGGGATCAAGTCCTGCATCAGGCTCCCTGCTCAGCAGAGAGCCTGCTTCTCCCTCTCCCTCTGCCTGCTGCTCTGCCTACTTGAGCCCTCTATCTCTTTCAAATAAATAAAATCTTTAAAAAAAATAAAATAAAATTGGGGATTTTTTTAAATCTATGTAAAAAATTTCATTTTGTTTTGCACTAAAGACTTCCTCTTTTTAAAAACGTTGAGATGGAATGAAGCACATTAAGTAAGGTTAGTATAGATGAGGGATGTGTATAAATAATTTCTAAGTTGTTTCAAAGTAGAAGTGAGAAAACATGAAGAATCTATCAGAATTCTTGGGGAAAATTCAGGAATCGATATATTTGATTGTTGACCAGTGTTATTTTATCCCTCAAATGTTTATGGCATTCTCCATAAATATAGATCACAGTTGAAAGTTTCGTATGAGACTTAAGACTGAAATCACATTATATAAATAAGATTTTATACTGGAGGCTTATGTGTAATGCTCTCAGTAACCTTTTGAAGTTCATTTAATAGCAATTTAAAAACTTAGGCAAAATAATTATCCTACCAAGTTCCCTACCTCCTACCTCCAGCTCCAAATCTTTAAGCAGCCCTGTTCCCTTTCTCTCAGTTTTTCTCTATTTTCTATCTCCTGTATCCATGTGTTTCTTCCCTCTTACTTATCATATTTATCTCTAAAAACAATAGCCAATCTATAGTTTCTGCCTTCTCTCTCTCTCTCTCTCCCTCCCTTTTGTCCAAACTATTCTATGTTTTCCAAATATAGAAAAGAAACAGAAACTATCTTACTCTAGTACTAAGATGCTTAGGACAGGTGTGGACAAGATGGAAACTCTTGTCCCCAGGCCTTTTGTTGTCATCTGATTCAAACCAACAACCTTGCTTTCCATTACTGTGAAATATACACATTTTTTATCTGTCTCCAAAACCATACAAATGGCTTTTTCCTACCTGAGGTATTATTAGTACTCTTGGGGACCATCTGACTTAATGTTCCACTTTCCAGGCAACCTTGGAGGCCATGATTACACCCACTATGTCTTATTTTTCTCATCTGAAATATGTGATAATGATAGTATGTACTTCACAGAGATGTTGTGAAGATTAAATGAGAATGTAGCTGCTGCTACTCAACTATTTTTAACTAAAAAATTCAGCGATTTCACATGAATCAACCTAAGACATTTGAAGCATTCGTAATAGTGTCTGGCATATAGTAATTGCTCAGTAAATGTCAGCTATGATTTTTTGTAATCACTCTTATTCACTATACTATTTCCCTCCTGATTTACTCATGTTCTCTATCAAACTACCTAAAATAGCCCTATTTTCCTTAAAGTGAACTGAAATATGTAATGACTGCCAGTGTCGAGCCAAATTTCTATAAAGGCGAGGAAAATATTCTGAAAACATTTAATGAAAAGTTCTCTTACTAAGTTATTTTCGTATGTTCTTTTATCTGATTTTTCACAACCTTAGTACAAATACAAAGAAGGTTACCGTAAGCAACTGGGCCACCACGTGGGTTTCCGCACCCTGCAAGATGACCCCAAATTGGTATGGTCTATACATGCTGCCAAGATCCAGAGTGACAGAGAATACAAGAAAGCTTATGAGAAGTCTAAAGGAATTCACAATACACCGTTGGACATGATGTCAATTGTTCAGGCCAAGAAATGTCAGGTCCTGGTTAGCGATGTTGATTATCGCAATTATCTGCACCAGTGGACGTGTTTGCCAGATCAGAATGATGTGATCCAGGCTAAGAAGGCCTACGAGCTGCAGAGCGATGTGCGTATATTATCCCCAGACTCTTGGGGTAATGTGTGTCTCTGTATATCATCATCCTGTATATTCACTAGGGACATAATTTAAGTGCTAATCTTAATAGAACCTAACAGTTTCTGTACATTTCATGGTGGTAGAGTAATTGTGACCATTTTCTGTCTTATAGAGCATTCCTTCTCATGTGGCTAGGCCTTATTCATTAAGACAAAAAAAGCACTCTCCTATTCTACGTAATTAGATATAAAATTTCAATCCCAGTTGTTTTAACCCATTACATTTGCATGATTAGATATCTAAATTTCAGAAGCAAATATGAACATAAGGAAATTTTGGATTTTAAGTTTATTTGGCATAGACGCTCAACCTTGTATAAAAACAAAATTATGTGCCGTTGCTATCTGTCATCCCACTAGTGACCCTTGTCAGCCCTGCTCCAATTGCTGTAGGATACTGTGAACTTCTCCCAGTGATGCGTGCTGGGGATGTAACACCCAAACATTAATATTTAATGTTGATCCTTCTATTTCATGGGATTGGCCACCCAGTTGATTTGAATAGAGGGAGTGTGTGGCCCGCTGGCATCGTGCTCTCATAGGCAGATTTGATTCTTGTGCACTCTGTGGTTCTTTCTTTCATGCAGAACGTGTACAAATCAGACCTGGAATGGTTGAAGGGTATAGGATGGTTGCCAGAGGGTTCTGTGGAAGTGATGAGAGTGAAGAATGCCCAGAATCTCCTGAATGAGAGGTTGTATCGTATAAAACCTGAGGACTTCAAATTCACCAGCATTGTTGATACCCCTGAAGTCATCCAGGCAAAGATCAACGCTGTACAGATCAGTGAGGTAGGCCGGGTTGATGATATGTTTGGACATACTGAAGATGTCTCAATAAGAATTCTGACTGTGAACTTTAAATTGCCAATACCTTGAACATTCATGTATCCAGATAGAATTTCATATACCCAATCAAGTAACAGAATTCACATTTCATGTACTTAGATGACTCTTTTGGTCGACATAAGTGTGGTAGGCATCTTTATATGCCACAGACTCTGATACACACTTTGAATACATTTTGAGGTCTTGCTTGTAATGCAAGTCCACCAGTTAATACCGTGATCACTAAAACTGCTACCTTTTTACTGCTTTTCAGTCATAAGGTAAGTTGAAAAGTCCAGGGATGGCCCCCATATTAGATATTATGATAGTTATTTGGACCAAGAAAGCCAGGACTTGATGAGTGATGTGGATTATTGTAGTTACCTGAAATGTGGGTTTACCTGCCAGATAATTACTTGCAAATTAATGAAAGAAGATCATTTTACTACCATCTTTCTGACTCATTTTCCATTTATATTTTATCACACATCAGTTATATTCTTCTTGTTGATGTCACGATTGGCACCTTTTCAATAAAAACATAAGTGAAGGGCGCCTGGGTGGCTCAGTGGGTTAAAGCCTCTGCTTTCGGCTCAGGTCATGATCTCAGCGTCCTGGGATCGAGGCCCACATCGGGCTCTCTGCTCAGCAGGGAGCCTGCTTCCTCCTTTCTCTCTGCCTGCCTCTCTGCCTACTTGTAATCTCTCTCTCTGTGTCAAATAAATAAATAAAATCTTTAAAAAAAAAAAAAAACATAAGTGAAGGGGTGCCTGGATGACTCAGTCAGTTGAGCATCTGACTTTTTTTTTTAAAGATTTTATTTATTTATTTATTTATTTATTTTTTAAAGATTTTATTTATTCATTTGACACAGAGAGAGAGATTACAAGTAGGCAGAGAGGCAGGCAGAGAGAGAGGAGAGAGGAGGAAGCAGGCTCCCTGCTGAGCAGAGAGCCCGATGCGGGCCTCGATCCCAGGACCCTGGGATCATGACTGAGCCGAAGGCAGCGGCTTTAACCCACTGAGCCACCCAGGCGCCCAGCATCTGACTTTTGATCTCAGCTCCGATCTTGACCTTGGGGTCGTGAGTTCAAGCCCCGTGCTGGGCTCCATACTGGGCATGGAGCCTACTTAAAACAAACTAAAGAAAAATCTGCACAAATGAAAACAAAATGTGGTCTACATTTATATCTGAGAATATCCCAAAAGAGCCTTTAATTGTACCCGTAATTTTATTCATGTATTAATTGACTTATTTACTTATCAGCCACCCCCTTTTTTTTTCCTTTTTACTAGCCATTGTATCGTGATGCCTGGGAGAGAGAGAAGGCAAATGTGAATGTTCCAGCTGACACTCCAGTGATGCTGCAGTCCAAGATCAATGCCATACAGATCAGTGATGTAAGGAACTACACATCTACTTGCTTTACACAGTGTTTTCTGCCTAAGTGAAACTTAAGTTGATATGTTCCAGATGGGAATTTAGCAAAAGGCATTTTCCTACCGTTCCTTTTATTTCTAGTCTTTAAAATAATGCTAAGTGCCATGTGCACACACACACGTGCACAGGGACGCATATGTATATGCATGTGTGTTTATAGATATGTGTGTCCCTATTTTTGTGGGAAGGAAAAATGCACTGGTTTAACCATGAACACAACATAAAAACATAGATATGCAAGTATAGTAATATTTGGTTCTCTTTTTAGTGGCCCATCAGTGATTTTTCCTTTTAAAGCCAAATGAGATATATTTTTCTCATTTTCACATGACTTACTGTCTCCTAATTTCTTTCTCAGAAAAAAAAGAACTTTACTAAATTTCATTAAAAATTTACTGGAACTTAATTTCAATATAAAGCCAGCCTATTTTATAAGTCTTAAGGGGAGACAAATTTTCAATGTAACCTAAGAGGTTTCCTTAAACACGTCCGTAATGCTGACTCAGGGGCTCCCTCTTCAGATTGACTGTGGCATTGCAATCTCTCTTGGCAGAAACAATATAAGAAAGCTTGGGAAGATGTCAAGATGACAGGTTATGACCTGCGGGAAGATGCCATCCCAATTCAGCACGCCCGGGCTTCCAGGGATATCGCCAGTGATGTGAGAGCTCCTCCTTTCCCAGCCTTAACCAACACTAACTAATAGAGGATACATGGAAGTTAATACTTTTCTAATCTTTAAATTCATTCCCCAGTAATACACTTAAGTAGAATAGAGAGTGTCAGGATTACTGTCTTGTTTTGAAATCTCAGATTCAAGAATAAGTTTTACAATAGTTTGGTGACCCTTAAAAGCGTCAGCTCTGGGCTCTGCTCTTCTTATGTTTAAGCACAGACTTTTATTTTCTTTTCAGTATCTTCTCATGATCGTATAATTTACAAGCGCTTATAAAAATTCAGTGGGTACAAAGAGTTCTGTTGTTTCTTAAAGTACAGCATACATAAATTGTTCCTGACATAATTTTATATAGTTGATGGACAAGCATTTTTTAAAAATTATATGTTTGTGTTTATGTGTGCTAGAAAAATACTGATTTTTTCCATTTAAATGGGATTATAAATTTCAGAATAAAAATCTTTCAAAGTTTACACTTTAAATTTATTTAAACAAAGACTCTAGTAGATAACCTAAAACATGAAGGTAGTAGACAGTGACTGAAGTTTGGGAACCACTAGCTAAGCCTATACTGGGGATAATCTAGAAGAACAAGTCTTGCCTTAGAGGTGCTCACACTATTTTCATGCATGTGAACACAGAAGACAAACTGTGTTATAAAAACTTATAGTATGAACTTAAAGAAAAACAGTGACCCAAAAAGCCTAATCTAAGGGAGATGGAGTTATTTGGAGCAGGCTGTTTAGACAAAGTCAGTTTGGAAAAATGACTCTTCTTTCTTCTGTTCACATATACCAGTATCTGTACAAAACTGCTTATGAGAAACAGAAAGGCCATTACATCGGATGTCGCAATGCCAAGGAAGACCCTAAACTGGTTTGGGCTGCAAATGTGTTAAAGATGCAGAATGACAGGCTGTACAAAAAGGCCTACAATGACCACAAGGCCAAGATCTCCATCCCAGTGGACATGGTGTCCATCAATGCTGCCAAGGAAGGCCAGGCATTAGCAAGTGATGTGGATTATCGCCATTACCTGCACCACTGGTCTTGCTTCCCCGACCAGAATGATGTGATCCAGGCCAGGAAAGCCTACGACCTGCAGAGTGATGTAAGTTGTTGGTTGTACAGAGAGTACCTACCAAGGGCCCTGAGTAGTGAGCTGTTCTCCAGGAAGAAAGCCTTCCACAGCTTTGCCTGGTCATTCCTCATAGGACTCAGGAAAACTCTCCCTACATAAACACTTCCCTTTACCATTTTATCAGGTAAAATAAAATGGCTTGTCTTACTGCTGGACTTACGGAGAAAGTTTTCTTTTTTACTGTCAGTGGTGCTACCAGAATTTTTCTATAGATTCCTTAATGTGTGCAGTATTTATAGTTTCCTAAACATGAGAATTCACATGGTCCATCAGTTGAAGAATGACAGAGCTACTTCTTTGAAATTAATGTCAAAGGTCAGCAGCATGCTCCAAACTTACTAGTTTCCCATAACATGGTATTCTTCACAATGTGGTGTTTCGTTCGTTTACCTCAGGTATTTTTAGATTTACTCATATTTTCTGCCTGTTCAATTTTTTGGAAATCATGGATTCCATCAGGATATTTATTTCTTGTGAAGAATTAATGCTTTCTTTTAATTATTTATTATTGCTTTAAAAGTCCACCTGAGCTAGGATGATGATACCTAAATATTCAGAATCTTCCATGCATTCCACAGAGAGCTCCTTCTGCATCATTCTGCTTTTTAGAGTGTGCATAGGTGCCCCCACCACAGAAAAAAAAGCAGACCAGAACACTGCTGTGCATATGAGGAATTGTGTTTGTCAGGCCATTGCTTAATTTTAATTACTGTTTGTGGGAGGTAAAATAGAACGTAAAACTGCTTTCTTACTCTACCACACACACACACACACACACACACACACACACACACACACACAAAACAAACAAAAAAACCTGCTTCTACCTAACTTTGTTTTCTTTCCCAGGCCATCTATAAGGCTGACTTGGAGTGGCTACGTGGCATTGGCTGGATGCCTGAAGGGTCTCCTGAAGTGCTGAGAGTCCAAAATGCCCAGAAGATCCTACGAGACAGTGTCTATCGGACACCTGTAGTGAGCCTCAAGTACACAAGTGTTGTTGACACACCTGAAGTTGTCCTTGCTAAGTTGAATGCTGAAAATATTAGTATTGTAAGTCCCCTTGCCTGCATATGTTAAAATTAAGTCATGCTTGTGACTGATAAATAATTAACTTGGTAATCTATTTGTAAGATAAGAATGTTGATGATAGCAAAGGTTTTAATACATAATGTTCATAGGATTGTGTTCTCGTTATTTATAAATTTTAAACAAAAAAATGTTAATACTATTTCGTATTAAATTTGAGCAACTTATGTGAAAAACTTTTATTTTTTTTCCTTAATATGAAAAAATTTTGGATCAGAAACGTTGAAAGTTGTGCACTGGAACTAACAGAATTATTGAATGCAAAGTAATTTTGTTATTGTGGTTTTTTTTTCCATAGCCAAAGTACAGAGAAGTTTGGGACAAGGATAAAACTTCAGTTCACATAATGCCAGATACGCCAGAAATTAATCTCGCTAGAGCTAATGCTCTTAATGTGAGCAATGTAAGTACCTCAGCAGACTCCCTTTTTGTTTGGAAAGTTACCCAGTTGGTGCTATGATATCCCTAGGGGACTATTCATAGGCAAGAGAGAAAAGATTGGGTGGGGATGGGGAAGATTCTTTACCATCAGCTCTTTGACCAGGAGTGAGGAAAGGAGCAGATTCCTGGCTCTGAGTCACCCAGCAAGGCCAGTTACTGGTGAACCAATGTCAACATGAAAAAAGAGAGAAGGGAATAAGGATAAGAAAGCTGAAAGAGGAGTGGATGAAGAGACACATAAACAAGAAAGGGGCATTAGTTACAGACGAACACAAAATAATGATGAGAATTCTTTGCAAAACTTTA
Source organism: Ailurus styani (assembly GCA_002007465.1). NCBI lineage: Eukaryota > Metazoa > Chordata > Mammalia > Carnivora > Ailuridae > Ailurus > Ailurus styani. The sequence goes on along the minus strand of LNAC01000138.1, from coordinate 709,004 downwards.
TACAAATTAGGGGCACCTGGGTGGCTTAGTCGTTAAGCATTTGCCTTCAGCTCAGGTCATGATCCCAGTGTCCTGGGATGGAGCCCCACATCAGGCTCCCTGAGCAGGGAGCTTCTTCCCCCTCTCCCACTCCCCCTGCTTATATTCCCTCTCTCTCTCTCTCTCTCTCTCTCTCTCTCTCTCTCTGTCAAATAAATAAAATCTTAAAAAAAAAAGAAATAAAACTTAAAAAACAAACTTTATACAAATTAACTTTAAAACCTTGATCTAGAGGGAATTTTCTAGTAAATCATAAATTATCAAAATGACCCCAGAAAAAATTAAAAACGTACAGCAAGAAATTAAGAGGATTATTACAGACACTCGTTCTTCTCAGATGTCAGGGTCATCCAGATGCTTTCATAGAAGAATTCTTTCACAACTTCAAGAAATAAACTATCATAGAGCCTGATGAAAGAAGGAAACCCATCACAATCACCAAAACCTGTCAAAGATAATTCCACAAAGGAAAACTGTGGACCAATAATGAAGAAACTCTTAACTAAAATAGTGACAATAAAATTCAGTAGTACATGAATATGATAGGAGACAAACAATTAGGATTCACCCAGGAATGCCAAGAGGGTTCCATATTCAGAAACCTAATAATGTCATAGAACAAAAGGAAAAGTCACACATTCATCTTATTAGATTTGAAAAGAGCCATGTAACCAAATCTAATATCCATTATTTTTAAAACTAAAATCCTAGTAAAATAAGAATAAATGAACATCATGTTGATGTGACTAAAAGAATAAGTCTCCAAGGCCAGGCTCATCCTCAGTTAATCTCATTCAAGCTAGGAATAAAACAAAGATGCCCACTGACATCACCATTATTTAACATTTGCTGTAACTACTAGCTAAGTGAATAAGTTCCTCACTCAAGCCAAAATAATTACATAAGAATAAGAATAAAAGATAAATATTGTATTTAAAAGGCAAAACTATCATTACCTGCAGGATAAATCATTATGCCTGGAAAAAGGAAGAGAATGAACTTAAAAGTCTATTAGATAAAAGGAGAGAATTCTATGGTTAGCTACACAATTTAAGAAAGCACAAGAAAGGTATTGTCTTCATGGATCCCAGAGATTCCTTGTAGAATAAATATGACCCTAGAAGAAGGCTACCACCTTAGGGCAGTTCACTATGGTTTGGAATTTCACATCTTTCAGAAAATAACAAATCTCTGTGAGAGAAGGAAGCTGCCCAGCAAAGATTTCTCACCATGTGCCAAACTACACCCATCAACTCTTTTGTAATGAGCTAAGTCTTTCCAAGAGATGGGAAGAAAATAAAATTTGGAACACTGATAACATTTTTCTTAGACAAAAATAGTATGGTGCAGTGCCCTCTCATCACCAAGTGACTGGCTGGAGAGGCAGTGCATTCTTCACTGCAACATGAGCAGACTCCTCAGCCTCTTCTTTTCAATCCAGAGGCATCTTTGGCCAAGCGATCAGGGAAAGTCTCATGTCCTCTATTTTGCGTGATAAATTTCTCAGCTGGAAATACCAGAACCCTACTGTTGATATTCCAATGTAAGCAAGATTAGCATTTGAAACTTTGCCAAAAGTAAAGTTGTAAACTTTAGATATTTGAATATTAGGTATTAAGACATTAATGAGAATGGCTTGTGCTTTGGAAGAAATCAAACATGCTATTTGAATACTAAACAAAATGTCCTTTTTTTTCTTTTATACACGGTGTCACCATTACTAATCTTGATAAAATCCACTATCTAAAATTGTTTCTATTATTTGGGAAACACAACTTTTTCAGGATATTTGTATACAATTTTCTAGGTAACTGAGCGAATTCACATTAAATTGACTCATTTAATCTTCAAACTACTCATATAAGTAGGTTACTTTGTTTTTATCAGATGGGAAGGTTGAAACTTAAGAGTGATTGAGGAATTGACCCATGTTCTTAAAGTTAGATGAATTCTGGTCTCAAACTTGGATTGTTTTTTAGTAAAAAATATATTTGACTACCTAAACAAAAATGTATTACATAATTAAAAATAGTGTAATGAGGGCGCTTGGGTGGCTCAGTGGGCTAAAGCCTCTGCCTTCGGCTCAGGTCATGATCTCAGGGTCCTGGGGTATCGGCCCGCATCAGGCTCTCTGCTCAGCAGGGAGCCTGCTTCCTCCTCTCTCTCTGCCTACTTGTAATCTCTCTCTGTCAAATAAATAAATAAAATCTTTAGAAAAAAAAATAAAAAAAAAATAAAATAGTGTAATGATACATGTAATAAAACTAAATAAAAACAAAAGATTTTAAATAACATAATAAAGTTTGCATTAAATATTCTCCAATACATTGAAATGCGGAGAATACAATTTCTCTTGTACAAAAGTCTATTGTTAAATAGGACCACTCAAAATTCATACAAAAACTTGAATGAAAATTCATACAAAACTTATCTGTACTTACAAGGAAAAATTTGTATGAGTACTCATGTTTCAGTTATGCAAAGCCCATGAAACTATTTAATAACTGAAATTCGTCTCTCCTTTCTGCACTGTTAAAGCTCCCATATTGATTGGTATGATTTCTGAGTCATATGTTTAAATTACTGTTACTTCTGAGTCTGAAATTGTCAATACAGAAGGTGTCTGTTTAAATATAACATATATTTTAAAAAGTATCTGTACATCAGTCACTACCCTAATTAACATCTCTGTACAAATACAAAACATACTGCATTTAAAAAAATGGCCACTGTGGAGGCTCCTGGGTAGCTCAGTCCATTAAGCGTCCAACTCTTGATCTCAGCTCCGGTGTTGATCTCAGGATCATGAATTCAAGCCCCACACTGGGCTGCATGCTGGTGGTGGAGCCTCCTTTAAAAAAAAAAAAGTCTATTAACCTCTAACTGTGCTTCAGAAGGAACATCTAACATTCCCAAACAATATTCATCATCAACCACATAAGATCTAAGAAACTACCCTAGGGAAAACCTCCCCATAAATATAAAAAGTTTATAATTCTGAAGATTACAAAATTGAGTTGAATTCTAAAATTAAATAAATTGAATTACTGAACTATAGCAATCCAGTAATCCTCATTAATGTCTGACCTTCACCTTAACCCAACATTAGCAATATGCCAGTACAAAGAGCCGCTAAGTCCTGTTATATGAACCAGGAGCTACACAGAAGCCATGACTGAAATTAGAAAGAACTCTGCTCAAGCTCAGCTCTTTGGACTCCAGACACAATTTCATCTTCCAGTAGCATGGTGGAGAATTCTTTTTTTTTTTTTTTTTTTTTTTACCTATTCCCTTCTTAACTGATTCTGGGACTTCAAAACTGGACTGCTTTGATATTAATTCTACTTGAAACCTTGAACTTATCAGTACATCTGAATCCGAAATGATTCCCCAATTTTTTCCCCAATTCAGAAAATTTACCGCGAGGATTGGGATGAAGCGAAGATGAGCTGTGATGTACGGCTGGATGCCATCCCCATCCAGGCTGCCAAGGCCTCCAGGGAGATCGCCAGTGACGTAAGTGTGGCCTTGTTTGACTTGTCAGTTTCTAAGCAAAGATCCTAGGTGCATCAGGAGTACATACTGTGATCCATCTGCTTTGTTTTTCCATCTCCAGTATAAATACAAGCTTGACCACGAGAAGCAGAAGGGACACTATGTGGGGACGCCCACGGCCAGGGACGACAACAAGATCCGCTGGGCCCTCATAGCTGGCAAGATTCAGAATGAGAGAGAGTACCGGCTGCACTGGGCCAAATGGAAGACCAAGTTCCAGAGCCCTGTGGATATGCTTTCCATCGTGCATTCTAAAAATTGCCAGACCCTGGTCAGTGACATTGATTACCGCAATTACCTACACCAGTGGACCTGCCTGCCTGACCAGAATGATGTGATTCAGGCCAAGAGAGCCTACCAACTACAAAGTGATGTGAGTGGGCTGCATTTTAGTTCTAGCTCTTCTCTCATTTTGCCAAGACCCCCAGAAAGTTGATAGCCTTAAATTTTTGGATTATCACTTCCCGTCTTTATACAGCTAATAATTTGATTTTAGTTAGACCTTATAATACAGTGTAAAAAATCAGCGAAGTGAAAGATCTAGATTCTGTATCAAGGAATAAATGGTTATGCGAATATAAATGTTAATTGTAACAGGATAAAGACAACTACTGTGAAAATATTATTTATGGAATTTAAGTAGCAACAAAGGTTGATATCATAAGCAAAATGTTGTCAGCCTGTGGAAAGGATGTAGGCCCAGATAAGCTTTTTTAGTTAATAATACAGTGTTTAAAAATCTTGAATTAAGTTGCCAAGTTTTTTAAATCAGGAAATTTGGGGTATAAATCTAAGATTTCTTAGTTCTTTAGGAAAAAGTCAGAGAATGAATCTCTGGACATACATTAGACCCCTGGCAACAATGGCTGGAGCTGAATTGAGGCTAACCCCCTTTAAATAGAAAATAGATCCCCCAGTTTTTCATATCACCTGACCTCCTAGTGGATTTACTTGTATTACCTGCCTGGCTGCTTGAGTATGTCATCCTTCTATGCATTTCTCCATCAAACCAAGGGATAGAATAAATAGGACCCAATGACTGGAGTTGCTGAAATTACTCGGCCTTGTTTCCACAGGCTGTCTACAAGGCGGACTTGGAATGGTTACGTGGGATTGGGTGGTTGCCAAATGATTCCGTTTCTGTCAATCACGCCAAACATGCCGCGGATATCTTCAGTGAGGTATTCCAAGATTTTACCCTGCCATTCAGTGTGTTTCCTGGGAGGCTGAATAAAAATATACAAACCAAAACTCAGTCATTCCCCATCAGCAATTTGGACAATTGCAATTTCTATCATCTAAGCCAGACATACCTTTTCCCAAAACAATCGTCTGCTATCCCTATCACATCAGGGGACCACATCCAAAATGTAGTATCCAGTATGTTCAGCTGATGCTTTGAATTTTATAAATAGAAAACGTCTTTTGTCAGCAATGACGATATGTTTGGGAGAAGTTTGTCCAGTCGAAAGACGTGTCTTGAGTAACATGATACAAAGAAATAAAATGCTAAGGAAAAGGCCAAATTGCCAAGAAAGTGCTGTTCAAATATGGCACTCTACACTTCTAGTAGAGAAAGACCCTTAAATTTAGTGTGTCTTTGTCAGCTCAGACAGGACCAGAAACTGCAACTGTCTGAAAGATATTTTCTTTCCCGTAGAAAAAATATCGCACAAAGATAGAAACTCTCAACTTTACTCCGGTGGATGACAGAGTTGATTACGTGACTGCAAAACAAAGTGGCGAGATCCTCAATGATGTAAGTACATGGCTCTCATTCTAAAATTGCCCAATCGTGAAATGTTGTTTCCAATGCTTCCCACCTATGTTCGCTCAGCATGCAATCATTGTCTGCGATATGGTTTGTAATCGTTGAGATGATGCTAGCATTTGCTTGGAGGGCATTGTGCTTTCTTGACATCAAGTAACTTAAGCCTCTTGCCTCCCATTTCCAGATTAAATACCGGAAAGATTGGAACGATACCAAATCGAAATACACCCTCACAGAAACCCCCTTGCTGCACACTGCCCAGGAGGCAGCCCGGATACTGGACCAGGTATGGGTTTTAGCCAGATGCCTGGGACTCTGTGTGGGGGGCAGAGGACCATAGTAGAACTGTGGGACATGGATGTACATGACCAATGCCCCATTCTGACTCCTTTGTGTAAGCCTCTGTTGTGGCTCTCTGTCTTTTAGTATCTCTACAAGGAAGGCTGGGAGAAGCAGAAAGCTACGGGTTACATCTTGCCTCCAGACGCGGTACCATTTGTTCACGCCCATCACTCTAGTGATGTTCAGAGCGAGGTAATTTATCCGTGTATGAGTGCACGCTGGAGTGTGCCTGGGGCTAGCAGGTCTGGCCAGTCTTGGGGGTGGTTGAAGTACCTGCTCACTTCTAGTCCTCCCTGTGGGCTTTGGGAGTTCTGTCTTGTTTTATGGGTTTTCTGTAAGAGCTCTGCTTTGAGTGCTTTACTCTTTTTTCTGTTCCCTTGCTTCCTTAAGCTCTCTAAGCTTTCAAATAAAACATAGGCAGAATTAGAAAGCTAATATAGTTTTTCTACTTTTGAATTGATATTCTTTATTTTAGTGCTTTTTGTTATCTGTTCTAGGGAAGGCAGGAGACAAGAGGCTTAGGGGTTGCATCTGCTGAGGTTTCAAGCCCTACTTTCTTTTGTGTGCTTGTCAAAACTGATGCAGTCTCTCTTTTTCTCCTACTAGCTGAAATACAAAGCTGACCATGTAAAACAAAGAGGTCATTATGTTGGTGTTCCGACGATGAGAGATGATCCCAAACTGGTTTGGTTTGAGCATGCAGGCCAGATTCAGAATGACAGACTGTACAAAGAGGACTATCATAAAACAAAGGCCAAGATCAATATACCTGCAGATATGGTGTCGGTGTTGGCTGCCAAGCATGGGCAAGAGCTTGTCAGTGATATTGATTACCGTAATTACCTGCACCAATGGATATGTCATCCTGACCAAAATGATGTTATCCAGGCAAGGAAGGCCTATGACCTACAGAGTGATGTAAGTGATTTTGTTTCTTAATTATCTAGAAATGTATACTCTGAGAATTATAAGTAGACTCTGGAAGCACCAAGCTTTGAAACTTCAAGCCATAAATATTGAGTTTGTTCCCAGAAGAGAATTAAGGCTGGATATGAAGTAGGGAGAGACCAGGAGCAGTGATTGGCTGACAGCTACTATGTATATCTGAATAACTTTCGAAGTCATTTTTTTAAAAAAATTTTTGTATCATCTTCGCCATCAGCAACATCTCACATCTGCCTGGAAATTGTCAGCTGATTTAAAATAAAAATTGGCTTGGGTCGAGAATGGAGAGTGAGTTGGGATTTTAACAATATTAGAGGATAGTGTAGTCGAGGACCTAGAAATGTCCTGTCTTGCTTTGCCAGGCATTTTACTCCTTCAGGCATTTATGAAGGACTTGCTTGCAAGGAATCAAAGCAAAAGGGAGACAGAGTACTGATGAGCCACATGAAGGCCCAGAATCCCTCACGCAGAGTTTTGGTGAAGGTGTATAGCTAGAGGGTACCTGACACAGGCCATCTTGCAGTGAAGCTTGCATCAAGACCTGTAGCCATCACCAGCCATCCGTAAGGAACAGAAACCAAATCGACGTGCTGCTCAGGTGCCCCGGGAACCAACCCTACCTGATCTTCTCATCACCAAAGTGGAAACAGGAAATCAAGGACTGCCTGCAGCACAGACGCTGAGCTCGAACATCCCGCCTCACTGTTGCTGCAGCAGAACAACTGTTAGGGACCTTTAACCAGACTAGCAGCTCCATTGCAGTCGGTGGGGGCTGACCTGAGAGAATCCAGGCGCTGGGTGGGGGAGGGGAGAGCCAGGCTGGGCCGGAGGGATGTGTGCCCCTGCTCTACAACACATGAGAATTCAGTCGTGTCATTTTCTTTAGATAGTCTAAATGTCCTGCGTATTTCTAAGTCATTAAATATAAGTCTATCTAAAATTATACCCTCCTTAGTAAAACCTTTTCTTAGGCTCACTGCTGAAAACAATGGCTCCCTGCCCGTAACTCCTACAGCTCTTGAGTATTCTCGCTCTTAACACTCCCCCCTCGTAAAGGACTTTGCTTTACACTAGACTCCTTTATACTTAGCCCTCAAAGCACCTCACACAGTACCTCTCTCATAATAACAAGCTCAAGAAATATTTTTCAGGGGGCGCCTGGGTGGCTCAGTCGGTTAAGCATCTGCCTTCAGCTCAGGTCATGATCCCAGGGTCCTGGGATGGAGCTCTGCATCGGGCTCCCCGCTCAGCGGAGAGCCTGCTTCTCCCTCTCCCTTTGCCTGCCACTCTGCCTACTTGTGCTCTCTCTGCCAAATAAATAAAATCTTAAAATATATTTTTCAGGTCAACAGGTGAATCAATGAGGCAAGAGTTGCTAGAGAGAAATCCTTAAAAAGCTCCTGAAAAATTTGCTTCTAATCTACTGTCCATAACCCTGTGTCAGTCACTTATACTGGCATTGTATCTCTCTTCCTGCTCTCAGAATGTCTACAAAGCTGACCTGGAGTGGCTCCGTGGCATTGGCTGGATACCCCTGGATTCTGTGGACTATGTGAGGGTTACGAAGAACCAGGAAATGGTGAACCAGGTACACAAAGCCTGTTCTCACCTAATGTCTGGCCCCCTTGCCTGCCGTGTGGGGACAGGTACACAGTGGAAGGAGACCTGTCTTAATCATCTGTTTCCTTGCAGATAAAATATAAGAAAGACGCTCTTGAGAACTATCCTAACTTTACAAGTGTGGTGGATCCTCCAGAGATTGTTTTGGCTAAGATTAACTCAATCAATCAAAGTGATGTAAGTTTGCTTTATGTATACTGGTGTGCATGGACTAGGGAGTTAGTTGTCTCTCATTAACTGCATTTGCTTACCTTCAGATAACTGCTTGTAAGAAAATGGACAATGAGGTGGGAAAACTATGAAATCGTCTTGGGTGGGAATGTCTTAAAAGTCACTGGTGGGAGGTATACTGTATTCACTTATAGAAAATATCTATGTTCTTGTCCAAATTATTAGGTAAAATGAACTGAAATTCAACCAGTTCCTTAGTTTTAAATCTCTAAACATAGACTGATTATTATCTTGCTAGGTAGAAACTATGAAACTTTAAATATACATATATATTAACCAGAGGTTTTGTTTGGTTTTGTTTTTTCTCCTTAGGTAAAATATAAAGAAACATTTAATAAAAGAATAAAGGGCAAGTATACATTTTCTCCAGATACGCCATATATCACTCACTCCAAAGACATGGGAAAGCTCTATAGTACTGTAAGTTTTATTTTGTGATTTACAATTCAGTTCTTAATTTTGAGCTCTTATCAGTATTCATATCTTTGGCTGATTTTGTGAACAACTGAACTTAGAAGATTGCTGTATTTAGTCTTATTTATTAGAAATAAACTTGTCTTGTGTATTAGAAATAACATTTATTCAGCTGGTATTTTTTTGAGCTCCTGTGATGTGCCAGGCACTGAGGGGCTAAAGCTCAATAAGACAAGACTTTCAGCAGCCCATGCAAATGAGAGGGACAGACACACAAGTAAATAGATAATAATGTATCAGGTGCATAGCAGCTCTAGGCGCACATAGGACTGAGCCCATGAAAACAGGGAAAAGAGACGAAAGGCTGGTCCTTCTTTAGCAGTCATGTATAAATCTCTCCAACCAAATGGAAGTCTTGCCCTCCAAATTTTAATTCATCTAAGTCAAAGGATGACGTGTGTGTGTATGTAGTGTGTGTATATGTGTATGCCCAATGGAAAGCAATCTTCGATGATTCTCTCCTTACGTGAAAATTTATTTTCACTTTTATTAGAACTGTAAATATAGCTAAACTCTGTTGTAAAATGCCTTAGTGTCTGTAGATTTAATTTGCAGTAAACAAAAAAATTCTGCCGTATTAGTAGGTAGACACAATAATGGATGTAATAAGATGTAAGCTTTGCCTTTCAACATATTTTGTTGTGGTTTTACCATTTTCTTTTTAACAACATCTGAAGGAAGTTGACCGCAAACTTTTGTTGACACACATTTCTTTGTTCCAGATACTGTATAAAGGGGCATGGGAAGGAACCAAGGCCTACGGCTATACCTTGGATGAACGCTACATTCCCATTGTTGGAGCCAAGCATGCCGACTATGTGAACAGTGAGGTCAGTAGTACTTTCTCCTCTCATGGGTTTAAGAGTCTTCATTGGAGAGCTGGTTAGAAAATCCCAGTGATTCTCAATGTTGTACCTACTTCACAGCTTAAATACAAAGAGACATATGAGAAGCAGAAGGGCCACTACCTGGCTGGAAAAGAAATCAGTGAGTTCCCTGGTGTGGTTCACTGTCTGGATTTCCAAAAGATGAGGAGTGTGGTAAGCAAAGCTCACTTTCATAGAGGATTTGTACCCTTAAGTGTACTGTTAGTTTGCCTGTTTATAACATGTTCTTTAGTTGAGGGGGGCATGTAGTCCTCTTTGGGATTTATCCCCACCCCTGCAAGTTAGCCTGGTGTACCTTTGATAGCCATGGGCTTCCACCCTTTCCCTCCCTCCTCCACTAACCCACAGTGAGGTATCTATGTTTGGAAAAGGGGAGAAAGCAACAAGGTAACTATTTACCCCTGTGTTATGGAAGGATGGGACATTGAAAAAGAACGTATTAAAGTATCTTTGTTTATTCTAAAGGTACTGGTCTTTACTAGAGCTAAGACTTGAAAAGAGATCAATCTGAATTTTAATCCCCTTCTTTTTGTCTTTAAAAAATGTGATTCTTTAGTTGAACTACAGAAGAGATTATGAGGACACCAAAGCAAATGTTCACATCCCCATTGATATGATGAATCACGTGCTGGCTAAACACTGCCAGTACATCCTCAGTGACCTGGAATACCAACATTTCTTCCATCAGTGGACGTCTCTCCCGGAAGAACCCAACGTTATACGGGCCCGAAATGCGCAGGAGATCTTGAGTGATGTATGATGTCCTTTCTGCAGCTTGACTTAGTTACAGGCTTCATTCGGCCGGGCCTTGGCCCTCCGTGCTCCATTAGTCCCCGCATTCATAAATGTTGCTGCTTTTTAAAACACAGTGACATGAGTAACCACTTTGTGGTGTAAGAATCCCCTCTGAGCCGTGTGACACCTATGTTAAATATTTAACCTGTTTTTACACAGGCCTAACCTTGGCTATTCCTTTCCTCCTACGCTTGTTTAGGTCAGGGCATTAAAGACCTCCAGCCGTTGAGAGGTCCACCCTATGACCACTAAGCACTGAGCACAGCCAGCGGCTGATAGGAAGTTATCAAAATGCCCAGTTATGAATTCAGTGAGTACCTGTCACTTTTCATCATTCCTTCTTTCTTGCAGAACGTGTATAAGGATGACTTGAATTGGCTGAAAGGCATTGGATGCTACGTTTGGGATACACCTCAGATCCTCCATGCCAAGAAAGCATATGACCTCCAGAGTCAGGTGAGCTCTTCCTAGAAGGACTGGCTCACTCTGGATCCATGGAATCCGTGGTGCTCTCAGTGGGGTGACAGCGAGGCCAGCCCTGTGCCAGGCAGAAAAAGCTGCAGGATCCAAGGCGACTGAAGGCCCCTTGCCCAGTAAAACCTCTCCTGGTGATCTGCTCTTGTGTTGGACCTTCTCAGTTTTAGTCTCTCCTGGGGTTGAAGCATTTGATGTTTATAACAGAAAGTCTCCTGAGAGGTGTTTTCATAGTGAACCACTCTCAAGCATGTGTGCTGAAGTCGATAAGGTTAACATGCAGGGAGTAAAATGCAAATGCACGCTTTGACCTTAGGTAGATAAGTTCTGAAGTAAAAACTAGATATTTGGAAAACTTCCCAGTATATGGTTGGGCTCTGACAGGGCAGGTAAACGGAACATTGAGCCTGAGGGACCGCAGTCAGGGATGGGTACATGCATGGAAAAGACAACAAAATGAAGACGAGGACCTGACAGAGAGCCAGACTCCGCTGTTGGTCGAGACAAACTATTCGTTCTGACAACCATCCAGAGTCAGCAGAAATATACAATGACAGCCTCTCTCTTAGTATTAAAGCAGAAACCCAGAAGTAAATAAAGACCCATCTAGGTTGGTACAAACTGCTCAAGCTGAGGGCTCACCTGTATTTTACCGTTTCCGGTGACTTGTTTTTCTTTACAGCTACAATACACGGCAGCAGGGAAAGAAAATCTGCAAAACTATAACCTGGTCACGGACACCCCACTTTACGTGACTGCTCTTCAAAGCGGCATTAATGCCAGTGAGGTACGTCTTCCTTGTACTGCTCTTCCAGGACAAGTCATTGTTATCTCTGTGCATTTGCGAAGAGCAGAAAAGAATAACCCATCTTTTGTGCGTGCAGGTGAAATATAAAGAAAATTATCATCAGATTAAGGACAAATACACGACCGTTCTAGAAACAGTGGATTATGACAGAACCAAGAACCTGAAGAATCTTTATAGCAGCGTGAGTTCTTTTTCTCATCTTTGTCTTTATTCCCCTTTGGAGATAGTAAGGGAATAGTTGGGATAAGTACCTTACCCCCAAAGGTTTTTCCAGTTTTCTCGGGGAACTTCAGATTCCTGCTTTATCCCATCAGTAGTCCTAGTCCCAATTCAGGGAGCCCAAGTGGAGTATGGCACCATCTCAAGCAGTTCGCACAAATTCAGGAGCTGTTTCCTTACTGCAGGTGAGTATGGTTGAAGCTACGCTACACTGACCCTGAGATCGTCCTTCCCTGGCTTTGCCAGGGGCCACTGGCTTACAGCCTACAAAGACACTCTTTTTTTCCCTCCTCTGAGTTGGTTACTTCAACAAACATTTTTTATTGGCCCAGCACGCTTCTGCTGCGCTACTCTGCTAACAAACATTTTTTAAACTTCATTTTTAAATCATTTTAGACTTACAGAAAAGTTGCAAAAATAGTGGAGAATTCCAGCATACTTTTCTCTGTAATGCAATGATCAAAACTAAAAAAACAAAAACAAAACAAAACAAAAAAACCCTATGACTTTTTTTTTAAGATTTTATTTAGGAGCACCTGTGAGGTTCAGTAGTTTAAGTGTCTGCCTTCAGCTAAGGTCATGATCCCAGGGTCCTGGGATGGAGTCCCACTTCAGGCTCCCTGATCAGCGGGGAGTCTGCTTCCCCTGGGCCTGCCACTCCCCCTGCTTGTACTCTCTCTCTCTGTCAAATAAGTAAATAAAATATTTTTTAAAAGATTTTCTTTGAGAGAGATCATGTGTGGGAGGAGGGGCAGAAGAAGAGGGAGAAGCAGACTTCCTGCTGAGCAGGTAGCCCCACTCAGGGCTCATCAGGACCTGAGCTGAAGGCAGATGCTGAACCAGCTGAGCCGTCCAGGCAGGCATGGTACTATGGCTTTTAACAAATGCAAAGAGTCATGTATTCACCACCACAATGAAGATACAGAAAACCTCTCTATCACCTCAAAATTTCCCTCATGCTTCCCTTTTCTCCCTAGACATCCACACAGGTATTTTCTGCACCAGTTAAAAAAAAATAGACTTTTAAAAACCTTTTCGAGAATGTCATGTAAATGGAATTATGAAGTATGTAGCCATCAGGTCTGGTACCTTCCCTTAGCAAAATGCATGTATGTACTACACACTCTGTTGTATAAACCAGTAGTTTATTGTTCTTATTGCAGAGTGGTATTCCACTGTATGGATGTACCACAGTTCGTTTATCCATTCACAATCCAAGGACATCTGAGTTGTTTCTAGTTTCTTACAGTTATGAATAGAGCTGCTATACACATTTGAGTATGGGTTTTTGCGTATATGTAAGTTTTCATTTCTCTTGAGTAAATAAATACCTAGGAGTGGGAATATTTTTTGAGCTCCCACTAGCTACAAAAAAGTAGGAAAGGATAAAAAGATTTTAAGTTAATGGTTTTCATCCTCCAGAATTTCCTAGATCTATGGGGAATGAACACGGCATCAAAAACTTTGTGTTAAATTATGTACAGTAAATGTCACTCTTTGTGGTATATGATCTATGGCTTTACAAATGCATAGTCATGTAGTCACCACTGTGATCAAGATACAGAAAAGTTCTTTTATCACCCCATGATAACTGCCAAACTGTGATAAGTACTCTGGTAGAGAACAAAATAATGGACTGTGAAATTACGGTCATGGCATTAAACCTGTTATTCACCGAGGGGTACTTGGATCCTACTGAGTATGAAGATCAAGGGTTGTTAAGGAGTGTCTGAAAAAGGCAGATACAGGAAAGATCCCCTCCTCAAGAGCCAACCAGAATGCATTTTTCCATATTCACAAGATGATTTCTAACCCCTATAGAACCTGTACAAGGAGGCTTGGGATAGAGTGAAAGCCACCAGCTACATCCTGCCTACCAGCACCATGTCCCTGACACATGCCAAGAACCAGAAGCACCTGGCCAGCAATGTAAGTCAAGTGCAAAGGTGGTAGCCTCCCACCCGCGCTCTGCCTTCCCCAGTTCTCTGCTCCTGAATCTTTCTGGCTAATTCACACATTATATATATTATATGTTTATGAATATTGTAAAAGAAAATTCTAAATTACGTGAGCTATTTAGATACAATATTAAGTCTTAGGAACTTTAACCCTTTATGCCTAAAGTGTTAAGTAAAGCCTTTAATTATAAAATTCCCTATAACCTTCATTGCAGTCCTAATAAGCCAGTTCCCTTTCAGGAAGATAACCTCTTTTAGAGACTTTTACCTCTTAATTGTGAACATTTTACATAACATTTTAGATCAGTATTTCTTAAATCTTTTTCTACCATGATGCACAGTGGAAAATTTGTTTTATGTTGCAAGTCTACACACAGTCGAAGTTTACGTGTGTTCCTTCTGACATAATGTTTTACAGAAAACTACGTACTGCTACCTAAAGGCAATACAGCCTGATCATTTCGATTCTGTTCTATTCATTTCAGTGCTAGTGATTCAGTAAATTGATTTCACTACCTCCTAATGGGCCTGGAGATGCATATTTAGAAAAAGACTCTGTTAGACAATATATGAATTAATTTAATTTTTATTAAATATATGGAATTAATTTAATTTTTATCTGGAGGAAAAACTAATATATGTGACTTTGCCCAGACCCAAGTCTGGAGGACTGCAAACAGACTAGCCCAAAGGAACTAACTTCATTTAGGAAGAGAAGTTTTGTATATAGAATTTAGAAAGCTCAGCAGAGATTTTCTCTTTTAGTCATGAAAAAAGTTATAGAGGCAGAATTTTCAGCAACTTGTTTTTGGAACAAGGTGGGGCATAATTCTTTAAAAGAATTTCAACAGTTTGTTTTTTTTTTAAGTGCCGTTGAATACTGTCTTCTTTATCACGTGAACTAATATTCTAGAAAATTCTGTTGGGAATTTTGGTTGGTTTCCAGTTAACAAAGAGCTTCACTGCAATTGTGACACAAATATTCCCATCTTCCTTTTTTTTTTTCCTTAGCTAAGATGTGGGCCTCTGAGTAGTGAGAATTGTTATTTTGTCATGTGCTAGGAGTTTAGATTTTAGTCTCTGTAAGAGGCTTCCCTCCTAGTTCATGAAATCATGGAGCATTAATTCATAGGCAATATGGCTTAAGAAACAAAAGGTGGTTTCCCCATAGACATTGGTTACAGTGTATTTTTGGAAAATATAATAAAATCTTATAAAACCTTATAAAATCTGAAATTCACGGACTGTGTCTCTTAAGCATCAGGCTTGTCAGTCACTAAAAACAAAGAAATTCCTGAGCACATTTTTCACATTTTATTCATCGTTAAGAAACCAAAATCATTATCATGAAAGAGATTATTTAAAAATTACATAATCTGTAAAGTGAGTTAAGTGTAGCAGCAACAGTAGTATTGGTATGGATATAGACATTTTTAAAACGGTAACTAAAATTGTATAGCTCTCTACAGTTTAGACAGTACTATCAGATATAGGTTAATTCCCAGGATAACCTTGTGGCAGGTGCTCATGCTACACCTTTGTGCACAGATGAGGAAACAAGCCCACAGAAGTGGTGACCCCATGTTGGCTGGATCTCAGAGCTGAGCCCTTCCTATTAAGTCTTACACTCTTTAACGATATAGATCCATGACTCTCCAAAACTTTTTCTTTCTTTGTACTTTCTTTCTCTAGATCAAATATCGAGAAGAATATGAGAAGTTCAAAGCTCTTTATACTTTACCAAAAAGCGTTGAGGATGATCCAAATACAGCACGGTGCCTCAGAGTCGGCAAGTTTAACATTGATGTAAGTAATCCCGAAGGCCTTACTTCAAATCAAGGTCAAGTAGTGTAGCCATCTGTCATAAATCAGAACATTTTCTAGTAATGCCCATGGCACTGACTGTGCACATGTGAAGAAGCAAAGTGTTATTTCAGCACATGCTACTTACCCCACCCCCATGATTCTGTAGAAAGTGTCGGAAAATTCCAGATCCCACCTGATGGCTGTAAGTCATTTACCCTGACTTCTCTGGTGCATAAGAAAGGCATTTATTGCCATGATACCTTGTGCAGTTCCCTGTATGACTGGCATGTTATTTTATCTTCATAGCGCCTCTACAAATCAGTGTATGAAAAGAACAAGATGAAAATCCACATCGTGCCTGACATGGTGGAGATGGTTACCGCTAAGGATTCTCAGAAGAAAGTCAGTGAGATTGACTACCGCCTCCACCTCCATGAATGGATTTGCCACCCTGACTTGCAAGTCAACAGCCACGTCAGGAAAGTCACTGATCAGATCAGTGAGGTAAGCACACTGCTCATGAAGGTCCCCCTCCCTGGCCCTGCACAGCCCTCCTGAAGGGAAGCTGACTCACTTTTGTCTTCACTTCAGCCTTCTCCCAGTATCGCTTTCCTCTGTACCCGTGGGTCTGTCCCTGGAAGCAGGGCTCTGTTGGCCACCGTTTTTGTGGCACCCGCAGCCTCATCTCATGATGCCTTTCGGTGTTCATTCCCTAAAGTCACCCTGGATCTAGAGGGTGTCTATATCTTTGGTGTTTAAGTTATGGTCACTTTTTTTTTTTTTCCTGATTCCATCTATCTGCTATAATCCTTCAGATTGTATACAAGGATGACCTCAACTGGCTAAAAGGCATTGGTTGCTACGTCTGGGACACTCCTGAAATTCTTCACGCCAAACATGCTTATGATCTTCGGAACGATGTGAGTTTGCCTGGTTTTTTAGGGGGTTTTTTTAAGTATATTTCCTTTTTTCTACATAGTCTAAGTAAAAGGGAGAGTTATGGACATTGTCACAGACCAGCTACCTCTTAAGTGGTGTTGAGGATGACTGAGCTGGAGAAAGATGCTAAGGAGCAAAGAACAGCCATTTCTCAGTGATGTGTGTAGCTTTCCTATTAAACAAAGCAGTTAAGCTGTCCTGTTGTCCTCTCGTGGAGAAGGGACCCCTGGCTCTTCTCTCTACATTTGGACTATTTCAGGTATATTGAGCACCTAATTCTCATAGTAGGAAAATCTCATTTGTGAGGTGTTTGTGATGCTTTTAGAAAGGGTCTATTTATAAAGAGAGAGGTTGCTAAGCAAATTAACACTGTGTGAGATTTCAGTAAAAAAGCTTAAATGTTCCTCACCTGCTAGAAGGCTCTGGAAGCTCCATAGCACTATAAGCATTAATTATGCAGATTATCATAAAATTCAAATGTCTTCTGGTTAGTCGAATAAGTGCTAATGAAAGTAAATGTCATGAGTTAAAAGCAACCAAACCCTCTGTGAAAGCAGCAATTTCTCATACAGTGAACCCTCTAACACAAGGTTAATTTATTCCTCTCGGCAGATCAAGTACAAATCTCATGCGCAAAAGACAAGGAATGACTACAAGCTGGTCACTGATACTCCAGTCTACGTGCAGGCTGTCAAAAGTGGGAAACAACTAAGTGATGTAAGTGCCCCTAGGGAGGTCATGTGGACAGTAATAAAGACGGGGCCACAGTAGGAAAAAAAAAAAAAAGTGTGGCTTTTGTAACTGGGAGACCAGAGTTAGCGCCTTAGAGATTCTGCTCGTTTCCTAAAAGCCTGACACGCTCAATCAGTTCCCAGGGTGGAGGTGTCATCGGTCTCACTCTATGAAATACTCGGTGTTTTATAGCTTTTTGCTTTAAAGTTGCATGTTGGATCCTTGTGTCGAGAGCAACAGTTCTGTCTCGCGGTGGAAGCCTTCTAATCAACTATAGAGCTGACTGTGGTAGAAGGAGGAGGGGACAGGCTCTGGAGTGAGAGAGGTGCGTTTGCAGTCCGGCCTCTACTTCACATCCTCCGCGAGGCATGGGTGGAGCCTGCCCACGGGCGCCTCCGAGTGCTTCTGTGTGCACTGCCTGCATGATACCCACTGTCATGTCTGACGCTGAGCCGGCAGGACCAGCCCAAACCCGCCCCCCCCATTTTTCTTTTCTGTTCTTTTCTTTTTTCTCTTCTCTTCTCTCTTCCCCTCCTTCCCCTCCCTCCCTCCTTCCTTCCCTTCCTTCTTTCTTTTTCTTTCTCTCTTTCTCTTTCTCTCTCTCCCTCCCTCCCTCCCTCCCTTCCTTCTTTCCTTCCTTCTTTCCTCCCTCCCTCTTTCCCTCCTTTCTTTTTCCTTCCTCTCTCTCTCTAATCCCATAGGTTAATAAGCAAACAGTAAATCCTACCCGTGAGTTAGAATGTTAAAACCTATGATTTTGAATCTTATGGTGGTAAAATACCCACTCTTCCTATTCTGCCTCAGCCATGTCTTCTCCATCTCTCTCAGTGTGAGGTCCACCCGTTGGTTTGATCCTATTGATAAGACACAATAATAGATCAGACGGAGTTCTCTGGCCAAAGGGAAGCAGGCTACTTTTTTTTTTTTAAGAGAGACTTGGGTTTCCATTTACTTTGCTTCTTTCCAACAATGCTGCTGCCATTGAAACCAATGACTCCTCTTCTCTCTGCACACAGGCTGTTTACCACCATGACTATGTGCACAGTGTCAGAGGCAAAGTGGCTCCAACAACAAAAACTGTGGATCTGGAGAGGGCCCTTCATGCCTACAAGCTCCAGAGTGAGGTGAGTAGTGAGACCCCAGTGCAGGGCCTGCAGAGCTCCACGAGGCAGCCTACAAGGGCCAGGCCACTGGCTTCTGTGGAAACCACCTTGGCCTGGGTGTTATCTCAGCCTGACCTTGTCAATCGTAAATGCTATTCCATTCCCGTGAGTTAAAAAAAAAAGAAAAAACAAAGAAAAAACCAAAACCGTACATAGTCTGTCTTCCCTCTTGGCTGGCAGGATCCTTATACCAAGCAAGAAATGGGCATCTTTAGAGCAGCATTTATAAGATACAGTGCAGGAAGGCAACCTACTATCTCTGCCTCAAAAAAACTTAAAACCAAGATGACAAAGACAAGGCATAGAAACACAAAAGACTACTAATGAGAGAGCTAGAAATTACTGTTGGAATTCAGAAGAGAAGGAAACTGGATTCCGCTCACATATTTCATATCCCTCTTCTGTGTCACCTGGTCATGCTACTTTGGTCTCAACCTTTAATGTTAGTTTCCTATATTGAATGTTAAAAGTAATTTGGTTTTAATTTGGTTTTTAATATTTCAAATACTATTCCTACACCTGGAGCTCCCCCAAAAGACCGGACTATTTAAGGTCATAGTCAGAAACTCCTTTCCCCCTTCTGCCAGGGATAGGAGTATCCTGACCTCTTCCCAGCCTGACATCAAGACACTGTGTTTATGGGGAGGATGGGATTCCAAAGATGTGACTTGTAATTACAACTCTCTCAGGGACTGGTGATGACATGAATATTTCTGAAGGGTGGGGTTAGTGGCAGAGGCAGCCCTGACTACCTGTTTTCTCTACATTTTCCATTTTCTTGCTAGATACCATGCAGCTAAATGAGCATATGTTCAAAACATGGAAGAATTATTTCCTTTGAGCCCCTTGACTCATTATTCTCTCTTTTGAAAACAGTAGATTAAGAGTAGTCTAATTCATTCGCTGACTCTTAGAACTTAATTTCTTCCTGAAATCAGTTTATTGAACATAAGAACGTGAAACATCTAATTGAAAACCTAACATGAACTGCTTGTGACTTGTTTAACTTAGATCAGTTATTTGATGTAGATCTGATGTACCCACTCTTCCTCATTCTGGCAGGGTCTGTACCGAGATGCTGGCCGGCGGTCTCTGCCTACTGGATATAGGCTTCCAGGCGACACCCCTCACTTCAAGCATGCCAAAGACATCCGATACATGAGCAGTTATGTGAGTGGTCTCCTCCTCATTAACATGGGGTCTGAAATGGGAGGGGGGCACTAATATTCATTATTAGTCTCTCTACTGCCCTAGTCACACTTTGAAGGTTCAGTGTGATATAATGGTGGGGCTAGAGAAGGGGAGACGGTGTGTTTCCTAGGGGTGCTGTGGAATTGCAATTCGGCAGTGCCTGTGTAGCCCAGCGGGTTAGCATAGGACTGTTGTGGGATTGTATCTGCGTGAGTCATTTACCTTGGCTTAGGGCTCGTGGCTATCATCGTGCCTCCACTTCTGCTGGCACTGGCACTGAGGCATCTGAACTATTCCCAGCCATATGCCAGAAAGGGAGCTTCATACACACACTGCTGATATGTGGCCACAGTATTATCTTCAAGATATAACATCACTGTGTATTCCTTTGGAAAAGAAAGGATTTCTTGCCTAGCTGTTGGCCAGGCAGAGTCCAAGAGCAAGGGGCCTAAAAATATGGTTTCCAAAACAGAGAGTTGTAGATTTAATAATCTCATGTGTCATTTTTTAAAATCAGTCTAAAAAGCCATTCACCAGTCTCAAAAGTAGTCTCTTGTTTCTTTGCATTTCCTAATTTCCTAGCTGTATTGGGACTAAAAATAGAGGGGTTTTTCTTATATTTTTCATACCTGCCTACAAACAGATTTACCTGGGCAACACTGAATTTTATTCCTTTCTGGACCTGGCTTTATTAGCCAACAAAATATTTTTCAGGGTTCAGATTACTATTGAAATTTTGTCAGTGACTTTTCCTTATACTTAATTCTAGAGAGTAATTTTCAAATGAAAGCAACAGCTCCTTTCTATTTGAGAAATGTAAAGCTACTCTCTGTTTACACATCAGTGAACTTATTCTGACTTTGTTTTTCCAGTTCAAATACAAAGAAGTTTATGAACACATCAAGGCAAATGGATATACACTTGGTCCCAAAGACGTTCCATTTGTCCATGTCCGGAGGGTCAACGATGTTACCAGTGAGGTACTGTGAATGTTGATTCTGTGGGGGAAATACTGAGTTTCAAAGACCACGGCTTTGTAGTAAGTCAGTCGGTTAAAGACAATATGGTCATATGTGGAATTTAAAAAAACAGAGGATCGTAGGGGAAGAGAGAAAAAAGTAAAATAAGACAAAATCATAGAGGGAGACAAACCATAAGAGACTCTTACTCATAGGAAACAAACAAGGTTACTGGAGGGAAGGGAGTGTTAGCAGATGGGGTAACTGGGTGATGGACATTAAGGAGGCACGTGATGTAACAAACACTGGGTATTATATAAGACTGATGAATCACTAAACTCTGGCTCTGAAACTAATAACACATTGTGTGTTAATTGAGTTTAAATTTAAAAATAAAAATTAAAGACTGTGGCTTTGTTTGAAATGCATTAAGAGTTTACTATATCTTAGTTATAAGTTTATACATCAGCAGGGAGTAAAAGGGTCCTTTTAGCTACCGTTTGATACTCGAATCCATTGGCAACATTTTTCTATATTTGGTAATGCCATTGTAGAGACTGAATTCATAGATTATAATACAAATTGATTCCTTTTTTTGACATTTGTATTTTTAAAAATCTGTAATTTGTATTTTAGTCTGACTCAGGACCCTGGTTTTCTATATAAGTGATTGGTTTACATATCTGATCCTATCCAATCACCTGATAGAATGTGGAAGACTTTGTGCTCAAAATTCTTCACCTAATCAAACAAATACCATTTTCTCTTTTTTCCTAATCTCAGTCACTTTCTTTATCCTTAATTGCTCCTCTCATGGCTCTTTATGTAGAATATTTGATTGTTGATTAGTCAACAGATGCCTTCATCTTCCTACATTAAATACCTGGAATGGTTTTTCTTCCAATGTAGAGATTATATCGCCAACTGTACCACAAACTGAAAGACAAGATTCACACAACTCCTGACACACCTGAAATCCGTCAAGTCAAGAAGACACAAGAGGCTGTCAGTGAGGTGGGTATTTCCCAGGAGAGAGGGCAGGCTCTAGAACCCAGGGAGGACTGTCAATCATTTGGTCCCTGATGTGTATGTTTCTGGGCCTTTTTCTAGTTGATCTACAAATCAGACTTCTTCAAGATGCAAGGCCACATGATCTCAATGCCATACACACCCCACATTATCCATTGCCGCTACGTGGGAGACATCACCAGTGATGTAAGCATCTCCTAGGGGTCTGTCTTAAAGGGTCTTACCAAGAGGCTGTCCACATGTAAGCCAGCCAGTGGTCTTTGAATATCCTAAGCACTGAGTACTTCTAAACTGAGTATACAACTTGGAGGTGAAATTGTGTGGAAGCCGAACCCCACATTTCTCCAGCTATGGAAACAGTAGTAAGAGGACCACTTGGGAATTACAAGAATTGCTGACCACCATCCTACATTCAACACTGAGTCATTACCAGCTCCTCACTCTACATGGCCTCTGTCCTGCGTCATGTTTCGTATCCTCCTGCTTATCTACACTCCCATCCCCTTTAACAACTTCCTCCTGCCGTTTTTTTTCTCCTTAAATGTTTCCTTCTCCTAAAAGGCCATTGCATTCAATCTATGCTTTTCTTCCATCAATATGATAATAACAAATAGCAGTGTTCTCCTCAGCTCCAGATTAGAAATTAAATTTTAAAACCTGTGATTCATTTGGGCGCACACAAACTAAGAATACAAAGTGGGCATGTTCAGCCAGAAAGAAAAATATTTCAGTATAAAAGTGTCACTACTCTATCTTACTTGTTCCTGGTTTATATTTACTCATGGCCAGCTGTATTTCTGTTTCTGCCACACAGATTAAATATAAAGAGGACTTGCAGATCCTCAGGGGACTGGGCTGCTTCCTGTATGACACTCCTGACATGGTCCGCTCCCGGCACCTGCGCAAACTCTGGGTGAGTGCACATGTAGCTACCCCCGCACAGCTTCCGTACATCCCATCACCAGCCCCAAGTGCTGGGCAGAAGAATCTTTGCCTGCAGCTACTTTTAAGAGGAAATTTACCATTAACCAGCTTGAACCAGTCATGACCCACTTAAGCTGCTAGATGCCTCTGTGAAAGGTGATGAACTCCATGAAATGATAGTCATCTTTGTTGGGATGAGAAGATGGGATCAGAGTACACAAAAGGCCTGCTCAAGTTGCACGTGCCAGCCACGTGAAAGATAGCGTGTGACCAAGTCATGCAATTCCTTAAATGATCAATTAACTTGTATTTCTGTTGTGTTTTTAAGTCTAACTACCTATACACTGATAAGGCAAGGAAGATGCGAGACAAGTACAAAGTGGTGCTTGACACTCCAGAATACAGAAAGGTGCAGGAACTGAAGACACATCTGAGTGAGGTAAGAATGCTGAACCTTCACTACAAGTAACTTGTTCCTCCAGTGACTATTTTTCAGGCCATTACACTCAGCAAAAAATCTCCCCTCTGCCTTTTAATTACGGAGTGACTGTCATATCTAAGCACATCAAGTGACCTCATTTTGCCTCAGTTTACTTATTTTGTCCCCTTTGGATGAGGATAGCAGTACTTGACTACCTGTGACTAGGGCTGCTGAGAGTTGACATGATTTTATAAAAAGGAAAGGCCTTCTGTCTTATTCTTTGTTTTAATCTCTAAACTGAATTTATTTCACAACTCTCTCTTTAATCCCTGCTTCTGATGATTAATCAGAAACCCTAATCATGGCACACCCTTGGAAAAGTCTTTTAATGGTTCCCTGCTCTGCTGCCCACTCAACAATCCTAGACAACTTTGTTTCCTTTTCAGAAGCCCTGAGACTTCTGATTTATCGCAGCTAATTGTGTCTCGGTCTCCTGCTCTCACCATACACTCTTGGTTCCTTTTGAGCGGTGGACCTCATCTTGTTTAGATGTGTATCCTGTAGTGCCTTGGCTATAACTGATGTCCATGTTTGCCAGTAACTCGATGTCCTTTGTAAAGGTAAGGGCATTCCACAAATGTAAATGGTCTTTCTTATTACAGGTGAGTTGGCCATTCTCATTCAACTTCCTTTTTGTCTTATGGCCTCATCAGACTTCACCAATCTAAGCCACACATTGGCTGTCAGGCCACTTCATTGACTCCCCATTTTCAGTGGTTCTAAGGGCTGCTAATTAGGAATCACTTATGCTCTTAGACTTAGCGATGTCCTGGCAAACCAAATGTTGTCCTCACTGGGGAGTACACAATTTCCTAAACTCCTAGTGAGCTAGAGGCAGAGGATGATTAATTCTTTAGCTTTTACAGATGCTACATTGAGCTCCTTTGCTTTGCCGAAAGCTTACGTATATTGCTTCAGCCAGCACTAGAACTTAGCCAGGAATGCTTATGTTCTTCTCTCTCAGCAAAGTTGTGGTTCTCCACACTGGCTGTGTATCAGAATCACCTGGGAAATATTTCTAAACTACCCCTGAGTGGACTCTGATTCCCCAACCTCACACCAAACTTTCTGATTCTCTGTGTCCGGGCATCTGCATGCTTTCATGCTTTTATCTGCTCCAGAATGATTCTAACATGCAGCCAGTGTTGAAAACCACTCCTTTAAGTATCACATCTGTCTTCCAGCTGCCACACAATAAAACATCATATGGCAACTTAACATGTTTATTGGTATCTCTAAAATACCTCTATTTCTCTTGGGTGTTCAGATTCAGAATTATCTAAAACTTTAACTTCTCCATTTCCCAATTCCTATTGTGATTCTGTGTGTCTTATGCATCAACATTGAGGAAGAAGAATAGCTATTCTTCAGTAATTCATTTTTTCCCCCACACTTCCCTCACTGGAAGAATGACATGAGCTTCTTAAAATATTCATCCACTTCTATTTTTTTGAAAGATTTTGAGAAAGATTGGTATTCATTCTTTGAATGTTTGGTAGAACTCACCTTAGACTTTTATTTGCTGGGAGATTTTTAATTATTGATTCAATCTCCTTACTAGTAATTGGTATGTTCAGATTTTCTATTTCACCATGATTCAATGCTGGTATGTTGTATGCTTTCAGGAATTTATCCATTTCTTCCGGATTGCCCAATTTGTTTTGTCCAATAATTGTTTATAGTAGTCTGCTTGATATTTTGTATTTCTGTGGTATCAGTTATAACATCTCCTTTATTTCTGATTTTGAGTTCTCTTTCTTGGTGAGTCTAACTAGAGGTTTGTCTTTTCAAAGAACCAGATCTTTCATTGACTTTTTCTATTACATTTTTAGTTTTAGTTTATATTTTATTTCTTCCCTGATCTTTATTTCCTTCTTTCTGCTAACTTTGGGCTTCATTTGTCTTTTTCAAGTTCCTTGATAGGTAAAGTTAGGTTGTTCATTTGAGACTTTTCTTGTTTCTTGAGGTAATCATTGTTATGAACTTTCCTCTTAAAACTGTATCCCATAATTTTTGGTATGTTACATTTTCATTTGTCTCGATTTTTTTTATTTCTCTTTTGATTTCTTCTTTGACCCATTGTTGTCCTGTATCATGCTATTTAATCTCCACATATTTATGAATTTCCCAGTCTTCTTCATGTAATTCAAGTTTTTTCCCGTTGTGGTTTGAAAAGATGCATGATATGATTTTAATCCTCTTAAATTTATTGAGGCTTGTTTTATGGCCTAACATGCAATCTATCTATCTAAGAAAATGTTGAATGCACTTGAAAAGAATATGTATTCTGTTGCTTTTGGATAGAATGTTCTGTAAATATCTGGTCTACTCTATCATTTAAGGCCAATGTTTCCATATTGGTTTTCTGTCTGGATAATCCATGCATTGATGGAAGTAGGATATTAAAGTCCCCAATTATTGTTATATTGCTATTTCTCTATTTAGGTCCTCTAATATTTGCTTCGTATATCTAGGTGCTTTTATGTTGGGGTCATATTTACAAAGATTATATCTTTTTGTTAGATTGGCCCTTTTATCATTATGTAATACCCATCTTTGTCTCATATTAGTCTTTAAAGTCTGTTTTGTCTCATATGTTACAGCTACTCCACCTTTCTTTTGGTTTCCATTTGCATGGAATATCTTTTTTCTGTCCCTTCATTTTCAGTCTCTGTGTGTCTTTATATATAACGTGAGTCCCCACCTTGTAAGCGTATATAGATAGGTCTTGTTTTTTATTTTATTTTATTTTATTTTATTAAGATTTAGTCACCTGTTTTAGAGAAAGAGAGAGAGCAAGCATGAGTGGGAAGGGCAGCAGGAGAGGGAGGATCTCAAGCAGACTCCGTGCTAAGCACAAAGCCTCACACAGGGCTTGATACCACAACCCAAAGATCATGACCCGAAGCTGAAACCAAGAGTCAGACACTTAACCAACTGTGCCACCCAGGTTCTCCAGTAGATTTGGTTTTTTAATCCATTTGACCACTCTGTCTTTTGATTGGAGAATTGGGTCCACTTACATTTATTAATTATTAATATGTATGTGTTTATTTCTGTTTTATTGTTTTCTGGCTGTTTTTACAGTCCCTCTCTCTTCCTTTCTTCTTTTGCTCTCTTTGTGGTTTGATGATTTCTTTTGGTGGTATGCTTATATTTCTTTTTATCTTTTGTATATTTCCTGTCAGTTTTTGCTTTATGATTACCCTGAAGCAACTTATAACAACTTGTATTTATAATAATCTATTTTAAATTGATAACAACTTAAGTTTAATCCCATTGTAAAGGTCAACATTACTCCCCCTGCCATGTTTTATGTTTTTAATGACATATTTTAAATGTTTTTGTCTTATGTATTTCTTACCTAATTGTAATCAGTTATTTTTTACTACTTTTGTCTTTTCACCTTCATACCAGTGATTAATTCACTACCTTTACCATATATTTACCTTTCCAGTGAGATTTATTTTTCATATTTATTATTATCACTAATTAGCACCCTTTTCAGCTTAAAAAATTTCTTTAACATCTCTTATAAGGCTGCTTTAATGATGAACTCCTTTAGCTTTTGCTTGTCTAGAAAACTGTATCTCTCCTTCACTTCTGAATGATTACTTTGCCAAATAGAGTATTCTCGGTCAGAAGTTTTTTTCTTTCAGCACTTGGAAAATATTGTGTCACTCCCTTTGGTCTGCAGTTTCTGCTGAAAAATCTGCTGATACTCTTATGGGGAGGGGGTGGTATCCAAAGTATGTAACAAGTTGTTTTTCTTGCTGCTTTTAATAATTTCTTCTTGTCTTTAACTTTTGGTATTTTAATTATCATGTGTCTTGGTGTGGGTTTCTCTAGGTTCCTCTAATTTGGAACTCTCTGGGCTTCCTGGATCTGGATATCTGTTTTCTTCCCCAGGTTAGGGAAATTAATATTTCAGCCTTTTTCAAATAAGATTTCTGTCCCTTTCTCTCTTTTCCTTCTGGAAGCCCTGTGATACAAACGTTAGTCTCTCTGATGCTGTCCCACAAGTCCCTAAGGCTATCTTCACTTCTTTTTCATTCTTTTCTCTTGTTACTGCTTTGGTTAGGTGAGCTCCACGGCTTTGTCTTCAAGTTGACGGATCTTTCTTTTGCTTTATCTAGTCTGCTGTTGAACCCCTCGAGTGTATTTTTCAGTTCATTTATTGTATTCTTCAGCTCTGTGACTTCCATTTGATACTTTCTTATATTTTCCATTTTTTTTGTTGACATTGTGTGTTCATTCTTTGCAGTTTGGTGAGCATCCTGCTGACAAACTCTTTATCAAGTAAACTATCTCCTATCTATCTCTGATCTATCAAGTAAACCTTTATTAAGGTTGTTTTTTTATGAGTTTTATCTTGTTCTTTCATTTGGAACATATTCCCGTTTCTTCATTTTGCTTGACTCTCTGTGTTAATTTCTATACACTAAGTGAAACGACCACCTTTCCCAGTCTGGAAGGAATGGCCTCATGTAGGAGGTGAAACTTGTCGTTCAACCCTGTCTCCTCTCTTGGTTGTCTCTCAAACCTTTATGCTTGCGTAAGTAGTCTGTTATATTTTTAATAGTTCCCAGTATTTGAGGATGTGCCAAGACTATGCAGTGTCCCAAAGGGGAGGATCTTAGCACCTAGATTTAGGCTGAGTGGAAGCCAAACCCTCAGGCATCAGCTTTTAAATATATGCAAATACATACAGTCCTAAGGGACTGCAAGCATAAACCCTGCAAAACCAGCAAGCTAGAGCAAGACAAAGGTAGAGCACCAAGATAGCATCTACAACCTGTGTTCCCTGTTAGCAGTTCTATAGGCAGCTAAATGTGTATCATACCTAAAGTCTACACTGCAGGCCAAAATTCTAGGACAAGCAAAGAGGTCTCCTTCACAGAAAGACTGAGAATATGCCCCAGTCTGAGGTCTGTGCAGTGCCTTTGGGGTGGTAGCCTACCAAGAACTGTCTTTCTAATTGCCATAGTCCTTGAGATCCAGAAATACAAGCCTTCCAGGCTATCAGTGCCAGGCAGTCAAGGGGTATCCCCAAGTTGGCAGCTGCAAAAATCAGGCACCAGATGTGTAAAAAGATTCCCTCTAGGAGATATTGGCACTCCAAAGCATAGCAGGGGGTGAGGATGAAGGTAATAAATGCCCTCTAGTTCTCTGAAAAGGATTTTAGTCAGCCCCAAGATGCATTTTTAATTAGAAGCCTGCCCCTTAAGCTGCAGTTATGATGATGAGCTAACAAGCCTCCTTTACAGAAAGACTGAGCTCCTGGGTCTGTTGTCTCTTGCTATGCCCTAAGGGTGGTAGCTACTTAAAAATTCCTTCTCCATTGGTTATAGTCCTGTGGGTCCCACAAGAGTAAGCCCTACCAGCCATTAGAGCTAGATGATGTAGAGGTGTCTTCTAGCTGCAGTTGCAAAAGTCAGACTCCCAGACAAGGCTATGAGCTCCTTTCTGGGTGTCCTTTGTTATAACAGTCTCATGGACTAGGATCACAAGTTCCCCTGACCTTCAGAGCCAAGTGACCAAGAGGCGTCCTGTAAGTGGCAGCCACAAATATCAGAATGAATGAAATCTTGCCTTTTGTGACAACTTGAATGGACTTCAGGGTCATTATGCTAAGTGAAATGAGTCAGAGATAAATATCATATGACCTTTCTTATATTTGGAATCTAAAATATATATACATATATATATACACACATGTATTTGTGTGTGTGTATGTATATATGTATAATGTGTATATATATATCTAGTGGTTGTCATAGATGGAGATAATATAAAGAATTCTGCAATGAACATGGTAAGTTCAGAGCATTGTTGAAAATTTTGGTCTGACTTAGGAGAATTGGTAATTGAGTCATACAAACAGATGAGGTTACCCATGTATAGGGTGAAAGAGGCCAACCCTGACTCCAGCCAGTGGCAACCTTTGGGGGAAGGGCAGACCACAGAAGGAAGCTGAGGAATGCCTAGAAAGATAGGAGGCCACATAGGGGAGAGTGCCAGAATGGGAGGCAGAGAAGAACGTTTTCAGGAATGAAACCACTGAGAGGTTTCAGTTTCTACAGAGACAGTTCTTGTATTTGGCAGTTGCAAAGTTTTTGGTAGTCTTCATGAGAGTGACTTCGTTGGTGTGGTTGGGTGGAAGCCAAACTGTTGCCTTGAGAAATTAATCAGAAGAGAGAAAAAGAAGAAATACGTAGTCTGCTTGGCTGTGAAAGGTAGAGACAAGGTCATTGGCAGAGATGGAAAAGGCTTAGTGAAGGAAAAGACTGGAGTTTGCAGATGGAAGGAGAAGGCTGGAGAATGAGAAGGTGGAAGATGTCGAGGGAGGACGGGATAGCTGCTGCACAGGCTCCTAGAACAGCACAGGGGAGAACAGGACCGAGAACGCAGCTGGAGGCGGGGATCTTGGGCAGACTACAGAATGTCTCTTATTTTGATCCAAGGGAAAAGAAATAGAGGGCTAGGGAGGCAAGTAAATTATTGGTTTATTGGGCAGAAACCGAGCCTGTTGCAGTGGGACAGTCCTTGGTTTCTTTATGAAGTAAGCCCGAAAGGCATCTCTCGGCAGAGAACATAACGTGTTGATGAAGCTGAAATAATGGTAATGACTATTTTATGTCCAGCTGGTGTACAGAGCTGCAGGCAAAAAGCAGAAGTCAATCTTCACCTCAGTTCCTGATACTCCTGATCTTTTAAGAGCGAAGCGAGGGCAGAAGCTTCAGAGTCAGGTGAGATTCAAAAACAGAGACTTCTAAACCCGCAGCACTGGCATCATGGGGGGTGGTTGCCTGTGGTTGCCCACTCCGGCTCAGTAACAGACTCTCACACTTGGTTGTCTTTGACGCAGCCTCATGGCCCTTATCTTCCATCAGTTTTCTTTGGGGTCATCAAAACTGTGGTTGTATTGTGCATAAACAAACAATATCATGTCTATTAAGTTGTGTGTACAACTTTCATCATTGGATAAATGGTCTGTGGACCAAACTGCTTGATTCATTCTGTAGGACCCATCTGTTATTCATGACAAATGAAACCACACTTTATGCATTCAAACAAAAATGGGGGAGGGTGGGAATGTGTCGAGGGCTTTGCCAGAATCCACTCATTCTTCCATTGGTATTCTTTATCACATGGTTTTAGATTGGGCCATACTCAACAGTAAGGGTATTAGGTAAGTAGTGTATATATGCATGTTTCCAAATGTGGAACACAGAAAGAAACAAGTGAACAGAAATACAGGAAAAACCAGGACAACAAGTAGACGTGACCCTCCCATTGAAAAGTTAGAAATGAATGAAAATGACTGAATACTAAATAATAAATATTTTATGTCTATAACATCTGATCCCTATTCTCTAATCATTTAGTATCTGTATGTTGAACTCGCTACCAAAGAGAGACCCCATCATCATGCTGGAAACCAGACGAAAGCCTTGACACATGCTAAAGACGTAAAGGACCTGGTCAGTGAGGTAAGTTGAGAATTTGGCACCAAGGTGCACTGGGGTAAAGAAAAAAATCTTGGGGCGCCTGGGTGGCTCAGTGGGTTAAAGCCTCTGCCTTCAGCTCAGGTCATGATCTCAGGGTTCTGGGATCGAGGCCCACGTTGGGCTCCTTGCTCAGCCAGGAGCCTGCTTCCTCCTCTCTCTCTGCCTGCCTCTCTGCCTACTTGTGATCTCTCTCTTTCTGTGTCAAATAAATAAATAAAATCTTTAAAAAAGAAGAGAATCTTGGGACACCTGGGTGGCTCAGTTAGTTAAGCAGCCAGCTCTTGATTTCAACTCAGGTCATGATCTCAGAGTTGTGAGATTGAGTCTCGCATCTGGCTCCAGATCTGCTGATGAGTCTCTCTGTCTCTCTTCCCCCACCCTTCCCTGCTCATGCTCTCTCTCTCTTAGAATAAATAAATCATTAAAAAAATCTTTCCTTAAAGCCTTCCCTTGCTGCCTCTGATCAGAGAGCTCATTTCTGTAATTATGCTCAGCAACATCAAAACACAGAAGGTAAAGCTATTCTCTTATCAAGCCCGATACATCATGTCTCTAGGTTGCATCTGTGACATGGTTGTGAATTGGGAGGGATGAAAACACTTGAACTTAAGTTTCTCTTTTTTCTATCTTTATTTCTTAGAAAAAGTACAAGATTCAATATGAAAAAATGAAGGACAAGTACACCCCTGTTCCAGACACTCCAATCCTCATCAGAGCCAAGAAGGCTTACTGGAATGCCAGTGATGTATGCATTCTTTTCTTCTTTCTTCTGTTGTGATAGGGACAGCTGAGATTGTAGTCCCTAAGGCACAGAAGATATTACAGTCCTCCATAGTTCAAAGACCTGGTCCACAACATGGATCATGAGAACAACAACACTGAAACAACAGAAGGCACAAACAGTATCGGTCAGGCACAGTAGCTGAGAATAATGCAGGAGAGTCTAAAAGCCTCTTGTTTTTCATGTTGACCTTCTTAGCAAATTATGACCCTTTCTTAAAAGTCTTTGGTGGCATTTGCTAGGGATACTTGACAAATAATTGTTACTTATCCATAGAGTCATGGTCTTGGAGTCAGCCAAACATGGTTCAAATCTTGTTGCTGTCACGTGCCCACCATATGACTCTATGTAACTTAATTTGTCTAAGACTCTGTTTTCTGTTATGTGGAATGAGGATAAGAACTGTTATAATGAAGTTAGACAAAACAAGATACTGTATATAACATTCCTGGCACAGTGCTGGGCTCTTAATTAACATGCAGAAAATGTTTGTTTCTTTTCTTCTCTTTACTACCTCAACCAGAGAATGACACATTTTTTAGAATTAGCAGGGACAGATTGTCATTTCCCATCCCACATGATCAAGGACAAGACTGGCTTTTAATGGTAATGAGATTACCTATTAACAAAGATATGAAATTAACCCAGGGTAGGTAACCAGTTTTTATCAGGTTCGTTTCTCAGAGCCTACCTGCAGGTGCATTGCACCCTTTACCAGAACCAGAATCTCTGGAAGACTGGGCATATGGGGACTTAAACTCAGCCCAAAGATCAAGCAACCCCATAACCCCTCAGTTTAAGAATATTGTTCTAGGATTTCAGGGTGTCTTGAAGTCATTACAGTGATCTCCAAACCGAAATGTGAAAGGGCACAGCAAAACTGAAACAGTGTCTCAGTTCCATAATTTTGTCAGCAGTTTTCATTTGGAGCAGACAGGAGTCTGCTACTTGGACAAGTACCTTGTCCCCTGAGGCTATGAGATACCATAGGTCCCACACCTGGTGTATAGTGGCATGAGATCCAATAGCCTGATATAAATGGGCTGAGCACACAGTGCCGGCATCTCCTGAAACATCCAAGGTCATTGGCACGCTCGTCACTAAATGTAACATGCCCATGGGTGCCGCTCAGCACTACAGCATACCAACATTCCAGGGCACTGGTTCTACACTCGGGGCCCAGGGGCAGACCATTTTGCTTCAAACATAAGCTGAGAGAGATGTATAGTACCCTCAAAATCTATCCCCTAGGATATTTTTAGTCTTCTTGTGACATCCCCATCTTTATCACTTCAAGGTTACTGTTGAATATTAATTTGAGCCAAGCCTACTCTGTATCACCCCTCTCTGGGAATGGCCATACCATGAAATTAGTTCCTAGGGCTCACGACGCCCCAGTGGACAGCCCTACCCCGAGGCCTTTCTCAGACCAATGCTGGTAACTCTAACCTTTAAAAGAGTCTGATGTAACAAGGGTAGTATCTGGCAACGAGTTTGGCTTTTCTACAGTGGCAATCCCCCCAAGTAGAGCTAAGCAATTTTATGAGATTATTCGTGTGAAAACTTAAGTTATAATGTCAGAGAAAAGACACCTATAATTATGTGTTTGTTCAGCTACCCAAAAAGACTTGAGGTTGAAAACAGACTGCTCAGAGAAGTACTCATCTTGGAAATGGGATGAATCTTCTGTGATATTGTTAGTTTAATGTCAGAGATGTCATCTTTTGAAATACCACAGAGCTCAAGATTATAAAATAAAGTTTCAGGACTGCCTCATAGAGAAGGCATTTAGATACTAGGAGTTGGAAACTAAATCTTTCTCCTTTTTCCATTTACATTAGTAAGTCCTGGGCTCAACAAGGTTGTTTGCTTTTTTCTCCTCCCAATTAGCATTTTGTTTGTTTGCTTGTTTTAGATTTAAATAAACTTTTATGTCGTTTTAGATTTACAGAAAAGTTGCAACGATAGGACAGAGTTCCCATAGACCCTACATCCTTTTCCCCCTATTGTTAATACCCTACATTACCACGGTACATTTGTCACAATGAGTGAATCCATACTGATGCATCGTTATTAATTAAACTCTGTTCAGATTTCACTAGTTTTCTCCTAATGTCCTTCTCCTCCAGCATGTGAAAATGAGCTTTTTAATCTCTCCTAAATTTATTCATGGGAAAACTGAAGAGAAGTCTCAACAGAGTTCAAGCTTAAAAGAACTCAATTATTTAACGTGGTGGTTTTTCACAATCTGTGTGCTTTTTCTCTTTCCAGCTACGCTACAAAGAAACATTTGAAAAGACCAAAGGAAGATACCACACTGTGAAGGATGCTCTGGACATTGTTTATCATCGTAAAGTCACAGATGACATTAGTAAAGTATGTCCCTACGTATTTCTACTTTGTTGGGCTAAATAACCCACCATCTTTTTTTTTTTTTTAAGTATTCTCCCTTTCTTAAAACTCTCTAGAGAAATGTAGACTTTTTTACATTAAAGCTGGGTAAGACATTATAGCTATCTTTGTTTTCACCACAGGTGAAATACAAAGAGAACTACATGAGTCAGTTGGGAATCTGGTTGTCCATTCCGGATCGCCCAGAGCATTTCCACCATCGGGCAGTTACTGATGCAATCAGTGATGTGAGTCTCAAAACTTTCTGTTTTTACATATGAATTCATATTCCTATGTGACTTAAAATCAAACACTGCATAAAAACCGATAAAACACTTGGTCAGACTTTAGATCTTCTGCATGGATGTTTAAATCCTAAAACTCACTGCTACATAACTCAGCTTTAACTTGAGAGAGAAAAAAATACATTCAAATTTATAAACTTAATTTTTCTTCTAAATGTATGATATCCTTAATTTTTCTTCTAAATGTATGATATCCTATTACAGGACTGGAAGTGATATACTTCATCTAGGAAATAGACTAGTTTTGATCATTTGGGGAGACCACTTCATGAAGAAATGAAGACACATAATGCTCATTTTAGAAATTTCAGCTCTCTGTATGAAAATATAGCTGCTGAGCTAATATACTTTCTAGGAAAATATGCCTGTCAAATTTGAATTGCTTTAATTAGTATTAAAAATTAAAATTTCCATATATGACACAATATACCATAAAATGAGCAGAAATCAGTATTACTGGAAATTTCTCTTAAATAACTGTTTTAATACTTTATAATTCTTTATACTTCACCAGTCAGAGTTTCTATTTGTTCTACTTGGATTGATCCTAGCCTGCTACTATTTGGAGATAGGTTCTTAAAATTCTTTGATGATATTCTTCTCCCAGGTAAAATATAAAGAAGATTTGACCTGGCTTAAGGGCATTGGTTGCTATGCCTATGATACCCCTGACTTCACTCTGGCTGAAAAGAACAAGACTCTCTACAGCAAGGTACGTCTAGTCAAGGATAAGAACTACCTGCATTTAATATATTCCAGTGCCCACAGAGAGAATCAGTACTGAAGAAATAGCTTTCCGTATGTCTCTATCTTTGCTTCTAGACCCTGTAGTTGGAGTACATACTGAATCATTCACTCTACTTAGGAAGTTTCTTAGTACTGACCTCACTGACTATAGTCATCATTTATTTCTATCCTTTATTTGAATTTGATGAAAAGTCATCTTAGTATAACTCTTCATGGCTCTTCCAGAATTTCTTCCCTATTAACTGTCTCTGGGTGACTTACTTTGTTAGAGTTGATATGGTAGCAAATACAAAGTGGGATGATTTTGGTCCACAAACTTGATGTGTGACTTGAGGAAAATAACTTTGTTTTTATGGCCTCTTTTTCTTATTTACAAAATAAAGCAGTTAGGTTAGCTTCCTTTGAGTTCTAAGATAGGAGTCAACAAATTTTTCTGAGAAGTGCCAGATAGTAAATATTTTAAACTTTGTGGACTACACTCATTCTGTCACATAGTCTTTGTTACAGTCCCCTAAAATTGTTAAAAAACATTCTTAGTTCATAGGGTCATTTCAAAACAGATGGTAGTTTAGATGTTAGCTCACCTCTGCTTTAAAATATTATGATTATCTAATTAATTACTGGAAAATTATTTCAAACTAATGGATTAAAAATGCTTTCAAGTTCACATGGAATAAAATAATAACCCTTATATAGTAACAAAGAAGGAACTGATTTATGTTTTTGCCTAATGTGGCAGATAGATTGAGTTGACATCTGTTCAATAAAGTATGTATTGTGGGGCTAGTTTTTAGGTATCCATCTGGATATGCCTTTCATTGCCTTAGGAGACAAAGTGTTTGGTAATTACTTGTTAGCCTCCATGAATAAATTATCTCAATCGTGTGATAGGATAAATGACATGTCTCATTCTTAAGGTAATCACACCCTGCTATCAAGTAACCATGTTCTCTTTTCTCTAGTATAAGTATAAAGAGGTATTTGAAAGGACGAAGTCAGATTTCAAGTATGTCGCAGATTGTCCAATCAATAAGCACTTCAAGTATGCAACTCAGTTGATGAATGAGGTACGTATGACTTGATCCAGTTAAACCTATTCAGTTCCCTTAAGAAGTCTGTAGAGTTATTTGATTAAAGCCCAGTACATAAAATGACAGGAAGGTCAATTTAAATGTTGATTCAAGATAAAGATTTGGAAGGACTCTTAAAATGTCACCATCTGATGGGCTCTACCAAAAACAGAGTGAAGAGACTGTCCAGTGAATATATAAGTGATGGGACTGTCCAGAGTGGTGTGAGGGCCCCACCTCCATCATTGCCTCTGTTTGCACTAGCATAGGGCAGCACAGCTTTTGGGGGGGACAAGAGGAAGGAGGTCAAGGATTTTGTTGACTATCAGCTGGACTCCCTTAAACATGATATTGTGTAGGGTTGGGAGACTCTGAAGCGCAAGGTTAATTTGGCATCCCTTACCAGGGCACAGAAATGACAGTAGTTGGAAGAGCCACCCCTAAGGGTATAGCTGTATATGCCCTGTATATGCATTCAGATGCATTGCCATCGTTACTCATACATTGGTGCAGAGAAGTACCCATTTGCACCCAAAATATTCCTTTATAGCCTACCCAGTCTTTCCTGGAACTGCTGTTGCCATAATTTAAATTCAGCTTAAAATGGCAGAAATGAGCAAGCTACGAATTAACTTACATTTGGATGATTTATATTTAATTTCCTATCTTTGGATTTTCTATGGATTTATGTAAATCAAAAAAACAATGTTAGAAAATTAGTAAAGTGTATCGAAAAATGAAAATGTGGCCAATGGTATATTTATTTCAATATGTGAATTTTTTGTTTTTGTTATTTTTAAATTTGATGTAGTTCGTTTTCGTAGATGGGCACATGGGATGACTGAAGAATTACAGTCAGAAACTTCCTACGAAGACAGTCTTGATAAATTTTGTTACTGTTTTTATAATTTGCAAAGGATTTCCAGGGTCTCTTTTATAATCAAATTTACTCAAATAATAAAAATAAAATTAAAAAAAAATTTACTACCATGAGAAGACTGGAAGAATTTGCCCATGAATATACTTTTTGATTTTCACAGCCTTAGATAATAAACATATAGCTCAATAGTACCTTATTTAAGGTTCCATAAAACCTAACATTGCTAATCACATCGTATTTAAAGATGGAAGATGTTTAAGCACAAGGTAGTCCAGTTTTGGTGTTATCAGTCAGATCTATCCCAAGTCCTAGCCTTCTTCAGGTGATCTTCAATCGACTCTCTTTACCTCCATGTTATTACTATTCTGGATGCTTTGGAAGCCCACCTCTAGAAATGACCTGGTTTTGGCTCTCTGGGGTGTTTATCTTGGGACATTTCTGTGTAGCCTTGAAGTTGTACTCTTGCCATAATTTGATATGATGTTTGAGCAGAAAAAATACAGAGCTGATTATGAGCAGCGGAAAGATAAATACCACCTGGTAGTCGATGAACCTAGACATCTGCTGGCTAAGATCGCAGGCGACCAGATCAGTCAGGTACTGTGATGGGGCTGGCTGGACAGCCCAGGCAGGACTGTGCTCCAGATTTCTCATGAGATGTTGTTCCGTCTGCTGCAAGGATGTCATAGGTTCTGCCTATGATATTGGGATGTTCCGTTTCAAAGTTATCTGTCCAGCCACCCAAAGAGACCATGAGCTCTTTGAGTGTGCCAGTCCATGCTCTGTGTCCTCACATGTGCTGTGGTGAAGATAAACAAAAAAGTCAGTCCTCCCACCATTTATTCTTTTGGAGGATCTAATTGTAGACTGCAAAGTGAGTTGCAGAAGTGAAAACAAAGGCACAAATTAATGGAAGGAAGAAAGACAGAACTCCTTACTGTATTTTTCTACTCCAGCGATGTCTTCTTTCCTGTAAGGTGGTATTGCTGGGACTAGCTTGATTATGCCCCATTCACGAGGATTATGGATTCTCAGCTACAGTATTGCAGTCATTCTGCTTTGTGCTCTAATGTATTTAGTGTCTTCACCCACATGTATATTTGAGTACATAAAGTGTGTGTGCCTACATCTCTTCACTCATAAGTGATTGGGATATAGAGCCATGTTCTCTTCTGTCTTCATAAGTCTCTTCTGTGCTTCACTGCTCTTTGCATGAACAGAGAAAATATAAATCTAGTGCCAAGATGCTTCTGAAACAAGGATGTAATGAAATTCTACGTCCAGATATGTTGACTGCCCTCTACAACACACACATGTGGAGCCAGGTAATGTCTGATTGATGTGAAGAAAAGACTGAGAAGCCTTGAGGGCGTTGACTTTATGCTTTCCTTGATTCCCTTCCCCTGCTCCCTGCCCAGACTGGTTTCCTGTGATAAAACTGCATAAGTATTCATTCCTTATAAATGACCTCTGCCTGTGGCCACATGTGATGGCACGGCAGCCTCTTCCATGTGTCATCTAGTACCTCCTAGTAAGAATAACCGAGACTTTTTAAAACTTTATTTCCAATTTGGTATAACATTGATTTAAATTTTTTTTAATATTTGCCCCAAAGAAATGGATTCCTTAAGGATTGAGGATTTTAAGTAGATTCAGTGGCATCTAAAATATCTGAATAATGTTTTCATTTAATATCAGTTGTTTGGTGATCACTACAAGTGCACCATTTGGGAGCCATGAGGGTCGTGGTGCAGCTCCTTGAATATTGTACATGTTTATGGCCTCTCTTGAGTTTGATACTAATTTGCTAGGTTGTTTCCAGCATATCTGTCCTCATACACAGTTGTTGGCAGTGTTGCTGGTGACATTGTCTTCCTAGAAGGTCACCTGAAGCTCATGCCGCCACCACTTTTGCATCACATGCAGAAAGGTACATTTGAAGCAGAAGGAAAAAAACAGCCCAGTGATAATTGCTTAACTTCTAGATGTTAATAAAATGCCATTGTTTCCACGTGAAAAAGAAGTTTTTAATCAATCTTTTGTATTAGAAACTCATTTTATCCCTTTAGTTTGACACCAGATCAACACGTGAAATGAGGGGGATGGGGTCTCCTTAAGAACATCTTGTTTGCCTGAACTTGTTCCTTTGTCCTGATCCGATCATCAGATAGTCGTGCATGAAATTTTGTTGCGCTTTCTGTATCTGTACCGCTTTAAAAAGCTTGTGTGCATGAGAAACACTCGACTTGGAAATTAGAAAAGTGAATGTCTTTTTAAAAATCATAAATACTTTCAACTGTATATACTCATATTTTAATTTTATATCTGTTTCATCTTCAACATGGATATATACCTTAAGACATGACTGATGCAGCATATTGTAAATGAATCATTATCTGTCAGAGTCCAGAGAGCAAGGAAGGACCCAGTCTTGGCTCCAGGATTCATTCTAGATGTGTCCCTTAGTTCAATTATTTTAACCTCGCTGGGCCTGAGTTTCTAATGTATACAAATATGGAACATATCATTTATTATTATTATTTGCCCACTCCATTACAATGTTGCTATTAAATACAGTCTTATACTAAACATTTCTGTTAGGATTAAGAGAGAAAGTAGGACACCACGCCCCGCTCCCTTCCCCACATCCGTGGTTTATCTAATAATCCTACTATTGTGGAACTCTTTTGAGGAAAATTAGCTTCCTTAAAGCCCTCTGTTCTGCTTCAAGTTAACTTGTTCTTCTATTCTACAATTTAGATCAAGTACAGGAAAAATTATGAAAAATCAAAGGACAAGTTTACCTCAATCGTGGATACTCCAGAGCACCTGCGTACTACAAAAGTCAACAAACAAATTAGTGATGTAAGTGCAAGAAACACTGAATGGATTCTCAGACTCGGGGAGGATTTGCAAATGTGAAGGGACATTTTTGATTGTCACAATGTCTGGAAGATTCTACTGCTGTTTAGTGGTAGGGAGGCAGGGATGTTAAATGTCCTGCTCTGCTCACAACTCTTCTTTTACAATAAAGAATTATTCCGACTAAGGGCGCCTGGGTGGCTCAGTGGGTTAAAGCCTCTGCCTTCGGCTCAGGTCATGATCTCAGGGTCCTGGGATCGAGCCCTGCATTGGGCTCTCTGCTCGGCAGGGAGCCTGCTTCCTCCTCTCTCTCTGCCTGCCTCTCTGCCTACTTGTGATCTCTCTCTCTGTCAAATAAATAAAAAATCTTTAAAAAAAAAAACAATTATTCCGACTAAATTGGCAGACATGCCAATTTAGAGGCAGTAGAGCTTTAGCAGAAAGCATGAAAGTGCCTGTTGGTTTTATGGAATTCTCTTTCCTTTAGGTACACTCAAAAACACACAAGACTATTTGCGTTTTTATTTTTACCTTACATTATATTGTAAACTGAGATGCACAATATTGTCTCCTCCTGCTTCTACTTCTCCTTCAGATACTTTATAAGCTGGAATACAACAGGGCCAAGCCCAGAGGCTACACGACAATCCACGACACACCCATGCTGCTGCATGTCCGAAAGGTCAAAGATGAAGTCAGCGATGTAAGTACCAGAATGTTTGCAGCCCCTCTCATCTTGAGCTCTAACATGATGTAATGAACCCTGGTCCAGTTATCTATTCCTGTGCAGCAGTCAGCCTGAAAATTAGTGGTTTAAAACCAAAATCATCTTTTTTTGCTGGTGATTCTGTGAACTGACTGGGCACAGCTGAGCAGGTCCTCTCTGCCATGTGCCATGAAAAATGTTAAATACATCCAGTACACTGTTTATGAAGGCAGGAATGTATAAAACATTTTTAAAATGTTTTTTCATCTCTTTTTATGTTAAAATAAGTCTCGGCACTTCAAACATGAACATCAGTTATTCATAAACCTCTATCAGGTAGATCCTTCCTCTGGAGCAGCCCATTCCCTCTCCCTGTAGAAAAATGAAGCATTTCTGTATCCATTCCTCCAAACTTTCCAATTATAACAATAACCAGAAATATTGATGAAGAATATGGACTTCTAGGCCTTTCCCCTAAAAACACTGATTTACTAGGTCCATGGCAAAGTGCAGACAACTATGATTTGTATGATGACGCTATGGGACTTCCTTAGGACGGTTTTACTTTCAGGTTTAACCACGTTAAAGCCTAAAATCCTCAGGACGCCTGGGTGGCTCAGTCGGTTGAGTGTATGACTCTTGGTTTTGGCCAGGTCATGATCTCACAGGTCGTGGAATCGAACCCCTCATCAGGCTCCACACTCAGTGGGAAGTCTGCTTGAAGATTCTCTCCCTCTGCCCCTCCTTCTACTCTCTCTGTCTACCTCCCTCTCACTCTCTCTCTCTCTCAAATAAATAAAACAAACAAAACCTAAAAGCCTCTGTAATAAGTAGTGAGAAGGCCCCAATGATGCCCCAGTGCCTGTATTTAAAAGTAGCAGAAGTGAGTGAAGCTAGAAATGCCAGGCCCAGGATGGGTTGGGTTGAGCCCACAGAACCTAAGCCTTCCCTGTCCCTCTACCTCCCAGTCAAACCCAAACTTGCCCCAACTTACTAGATTTGGCTCTAGCAATAAGAGTAATGGAAAGCATCCATCAGTTCTTTCATTTGTCACATGCTTACTGGTACACAGTCTTTGCCCTCAAGGGATTCAGCCTAATGGAAGAATCGACAGATAAGCACATAATTACAACATGATACAAGAACAGCCAGAACTGTGGGGGCACAGACGGAGGGCAAGACCAACACCATCTGGTGAGCTAGTGGGGGCAAGTTTCTCTTCCATCAGCACTTTTCAAGATGTTCTGAACTCAGGATTTTCTGAGTTGGGGAAGGAAAAACACACATGGCCCTTTCAGCCAAGCTCTAGGAGACGTAAATCCTGTGGTGACACTGGTGACCATACTCAGTTCTGGAGAGCTAGTTGTAAGATCTGAGACAGAAAAGTGTGTGGTGGCATTTTTTCTTCACAGCAGATTTATTCTGTCTTACAAAGCATTATGTACCATAGCCATGGTTTTAATTTCTTGCTTTTTTAATGCTTGGTAGGCCACTATAAAAATTGACCTTGTCTCACTGCGTTTTCTCCCACAGCTGAAATACAAAGAAGTTTACCAAAGAACTAAGTCCAACTGCACCATCGTGCCAGACTCTGTTCATATCAAAGCAGCCAAGGATGCCTACAAAGTCAACACCAACGTAAGTTCCAGAAACTTTGCCAAGGCTAATGGGGGAATTTAGCTTCTACAGGACATGTGACCTTCTTTTACATCTCTTCAGGTGATTGAGCTCTAATGAACCTGGATCGAGAGTTAGTCCCAGCAGCATGACTACGGGTGCTGGAATCTAAATGCTACTTTTGGTTCTGGCAGAGGAGAGCAGGGAGGAGCCAGGGTGGCTAATCATGTGCCATGGGTGTTACACCCACTCAGCCTCCCTGCCAGCTGGCTGAGAAATGAGAGATTTAATTCTGGAATGAAGGTTGCATGTTGGAAAGTGTCTCAGCATCTTTCATTCCCTCCACCCTCTATATCTTAGTCTTGTCCTGCTCTAGAACCTGATTCTTCTGGAAAACACACACACGCACGTGCGCACCCACACACATGTAAGCAAGCACATTTTAGTCACTTGAGGGTGTCAGAAATTAGCATACGTCTTTCTCCCACTCAGATCTCTCTGCAAACTCCTTTTTTTTTTTTTTTTTTGGTGGTGGGACATCTTAAAGTCTCAACCACAGCAATGTTTTTGTGCATTTTGATGAGTATTAACTTTTAAAAAATATATAAATGGTTACATAATGAAACCATTATACCCAAGGAATGCCCCTAGTGCCAGAGAGAATACATATTTATCAGGGTCCACAAATACCCTTAAGGGAGGCAGGTAGCTTGCAGGTGTCCCGAGGAGAGACTGAGGGCTGGGTCAGCAGCAGGATGGGTGTGTGAAAAAGCAAATGCAGTAAAATGTACAGCGTAGAGTCTAGGTAGTGGGTGTATGGACATTCTCTAGGATTCTTGCAGCTCTGTGGTATGTTTGAAAAACTTAACAATAACTGGAGAAAACTCAGGGCATCAAAAGCAAACCTCATGAAAAACTCCTCAAAAGCATGCAGTGTTGATTATGTGCAAGTTATACCTTGACAAAACAGAAAAAGAGTGAGGAAAGAAGTGTGCTGGAAGAGCCCAGGACACAAATTAAACTGCAAATGCTCCTGTGCCTCAGATTTGGCCCCAGGCAGCCAAGTGGCCCGCTCAGGGGAAGGTCTAGCAAGTGTGCTGGCCTCTCTGGAGCCAGTCTCTGCCGGTTTGAGTCCCAGCTCTGTCATTCACGAGCTGCCTCCCCTTGGGCAGTTCCTTTAACCCTCTGGTTGGTTCCTCAGCTGTCACTTTCATGCAGCTGTTGCAACAATTAAATGAGGTAGTAGTTAGGAAGCACTGAGAAAGTGCCTGGCATGAAATGAATACTCTAAATTTAATCATTTAAAAAAGATCAAGCTTGATTTCGGCCCAGGTCATGATCTCAGGGTCCTGGGATCGAGGCCCGCATCGGGCTCTCTGCTCAGCAGGGAGCCTGCTTCCCCCTCTCTCTCTCTGCCTGCCTCTCTCTGCCTCCTTGTGATCTCTCTCCCTCTGTGAAATAAATAAATAAAATCTTAAAAAAAAAAAGATCAAGCTTGAGTTTAGCTAAAAATTAAAAATCCTTGACTCTGAAGATGATAAAGCTATACTGACAGCTAAAGGGATTGCAGAATTATTTCACTTGGAGAACTTTAATATTTTTAGCCCCTATTTTGAGACCAAACAGTCCCACGAGACGACCTCTCCCGTGACTGACGAGTGGGGTAAATCGTCCAGAAATGTTAACTGGGGCTCTCACTTGCATAAAGAACCATGATTTGTTGTATGTTGAGATGCATGATGAGTCCCTCTGGGCCACACGTGGTTATGAATTCAGCCCACGGAACGAAATGACCTATTTTCCTCTTGTTACAAACAGCTGGACTACAAGAAGCAGTATGAAGCCAACAAAGCCCACTGGAGGTGGACCCCTGACCGACCCGACTTCATCCAGGCGGCCAAGTCGTCCCTGCAGCAGAGCGATGTGAGAGGGGAGGGAAGGGCGGGCTCTCTGACACACCTGCACACCTGACAGAAGCATGAATAATGACTTCTAATAACTGCTGCTGTAGGTGTCATCCTAGCACACTTGACATCTCAGAGGGATGAGGACAGGACACAGATCTGTCTTAGAGCCTAGTCTCCCACAGCTGGGCACAGGCACTAGGGTGCAGAGTCCTGGGTGAGGCTGGGGGTACGCAGGTGGGAAGGGCTTGGTCCTGGCCGTAGGGCTAGAGCAGGGGAGCCCAGCATGCAGTGAGGGGCCAGGAAGCCTCTGCCCCCATTTTGGTAGCAAGTCCTCCTAGTACCCTTAAAAGGAGGATTCCTTACAGATTACAGTAAATGCCAGCTTTTTCCTTTGCCTTTCTTCTGTTTCAGTTTGAGTATAAGCTAGACCGAGAGTTCCTCAAAGGTTGCAAGCTTTCTGTCACTGATGACAAAGACATGGTGCTGGCCCTGAGGAATTCTTTAATCGAAAGTGACGTAAGTACCCAGTGCCTTCCATGAT
Organism: Ailurus styani; assembly: GCA_002007465.1. Taxonomy (NCBI): domain Eukaryota; kingdom Metazoa; phylum Chordata; class Mammalia; order Carnivora; family Ailuridae; genus Ailurus; species Ailurus styani. Next base: position 664,344 of record LNAC01000138.1, on the reverse strand, counting down.
ACCTCACGTGTCTTCTGAGGGACAGTCCCCAGCGACACCAGGGAAGGACAGAGGAGGCTGCTGGTATAGGAGCTCTGGCGTGGCTCCTGAAGTATGACCCTGTCCCCAGTGAGTATGCCAGTGACGTGGCAGAGCAGGGCGACATGGAAGGGGAAGCTATAAAATCCAGGTGACCATTCTCAATGTATACTGCACCGCAAGATCACTCACACAGCGAGAATTGGGAGCTGAAGTTCTGGCTGGATTCTGTGAGGAAACATTCGTTTTTGTGTGATCATATTCTTTTGTTTCTTCATCTATAAGGGAGAAACGATAATGCCTCCCAGGATTCAGGAGCGGGTCAAATGTATTCGAAAGTCCTTTGAACTGAGGCTAGGTCTATACAGATTCATCATGAGGTCTATTCTGATCATCATTAAAGCCTCAACTTGCAAGAGAGAAAGAAAATCCCTTTGTATAGTTCCCAAGATTTCCAAACATTAGATCTTTTATTGAGTTTAATGTGGTTACTGTGTTAGTGATTCTGTTTTCCCAGCTCTGTCTAGTGATTCAGGGACTGAATGAATATATACCGGATACCCAGAGGAGCTAAAGAAATATTTTTTTCACCCCTGCAGCTGAAATACAAGGAGAAACATGTCAAGGAAAGAGGAACCTGCCATGCTGTGCCTGACACTCCCCAAATCCTCCTGGCAAAGACTGTCAGCAATCTGGTGTCTGAGGTAGCCCTCCAGCAATATAGGCTCTGCTTCCCTCTTGGGCTAATGCCCCAGGCAGACACTAACAGGCTCTCTGTGGATTCCCTCAGAACAAGTACAAGGACTACGTCAAGAAGCACTTGGCCCAGGGCTCGTACACAACACTGCCAGAGACCAGGGACACCGTCCATGTCAAGGAAGTGACCAAGAATGTCAGTGATGTAAGTGACCAGCCCCAAGACTCTTGGCAGCAGCAATGCCACTTTACCTTAGAATCCAGGGAAATCTGGGGCAAGATGCCTTTTTGCTTCTAAGAGCTTTCCTGTACGTTGCTTCACCCTTACCATCGTCAATGCTATATGTGAATTTTCAAATCTGCTTTAAAGGAGGACTTCATACTTATTAGGTTTCCTATTACAGCAACTATGGCAAATGGGCATTTTGCTACAGAACCTGTTACCCGCAATATAAGATGTTAGTAACCTAGTGTTAATAAAAGGGGGAAGCCTTGCCGATTAAGAATGGCCTCTCCTATCATTAAACTGCTGAACAATTTTAGAGAAGTGAAGTCACTACTTTGTAACTCAGTAATCCCTACCCACTTTGTCCTTATCAATAATGCTTTAATAATCTTGCTGTTATATTTTTATGAGCCCTTTATGGTTCCATATGTTTTTTAAAGCTAGAAATGAGAGAGTCCTCCCAAGATTGCCTTGTGTTTCAAGTGTTGGGCACCAGGACAGAAAGGACAAGGAGGAGCTAGAATGTGTATCAGAGATCCAACTTCCAGACTGATGCCAGAATGGGGAGCCACGGATTTTCCTGGAGATCTCACAGTTCTTCAAGTAAACCAGTTCTTTTCCCCGATCCCTCTGCTCACATAAGTAATTCTGGCTCCATTTAGACAAATTACAAAAAGAAGTTCGTCAAGGAGAAAGGGAAATCCAACTACTCCATCATGCTGGAGCCCCCAGATGTGAAGCATGCTATGGAAGTGGCCAAGAAGCAGAGTAACGTAAGTTCCCCCGTCCACACTGTCGGGGGTCCTGTTGAGCCAGTGGATCCCAACTTCATGCATATTGGGCTGGTTCCTTTGAGTGCTATTCCTAATTTCCTTATCTGGTAGTTAAAAAAAACATGGTAGTTTTAAAAATTGGTTTGGTTTTAATAAAATGGTTGCTTGTGCTTGATGAGGACTTTTTCAAAGGTAGCATATCTCTCACATGAGTAAACATTTTTTTCTCTCCAAATAAAGGTCGCATACAAAAAAGACGCCAAAGAAAATCTGCATTACACCACGGTGGCTGATCGGCCAGACATCAAGAAGGCCACTCAGGCCGCCAAACAGGCCAGCGAGGTACACGTGTGGTGAAAATGGACCTGCTCCCCAGAGGTCACGGCCACCGAGTGGTACAAACCACCCCCCTCTTAGAATGTATTGCCCATCTTGCTTTTCTTTGATTCAGGTGGAGTACAGAGCCAAGCACCGCAAGGAAGGCAGCCATGGGTTAAGCATGCTTGGTCGCCCAGACATTGAAATGGCCAAGAAGGCAGCCAGGCTGAGCAGCCAGGTAATACAGATGGACAAGTGGCAGCTGTGGTGTGAAAAACCTTGCAGGAAGATGGGATTCCCAGCATGGAAGTGCAGAAGAAGCAACAAAAGAGATCCTGGGTCTTTGATAGCGCTGCTGAGCTTTGAAAAATTAGATCCTAAAAGTCTGCCAAGGACCTTGTCTCTTGTTTCTAACATTTCCAGGCCTTTCTCATTCTCCACTTTGCCACTTATGGGTGTGTGTCTAGATGTTTGAATGCTTAACAGTCTTCATGGAACTAAAACATCAGCTTATGAGGTCCTGTCGGCACCTCTTCTCAGCTAGTGAGATTCTATCCCAAGGGTGGCATTCATACTTGAGTCACCTGTGGGAATTTAACAGGCAAGTGGCATGAAATTCGAACTTCTAGAACCCAAACAGATGCAGTCACATTTATTCTTCCATTCAACATCCATATATTGCATGACGTGGCTAAGAACTAGGGGGCTAAACAGATGTCATCAGTCTCTATATCCATAGATAAATAATTACAGTTTGGGGTGACAAGTAATCAAGGTATATCCAAGGTGCTGAGGGGAAATGCTTCATTCTGTTGAATTTCCCTGTAAATCATCTTCTTTAGCTATTTTACCTAGACATGACAACTCTTCCTTTCATTCAATTATATTACATTTATTGAGCAAGTCTACTCTTACCTTCTTTTATTGAGCAAGTCTATCTTCCTACTCCAAGTGGCATGTTCCAGATGGAGGGGATGGGCGTGCCCAAAAGTAAATCTTTCAAGAAAGTTCTATAGCATCCTACACGTTACAACCCAAAATCAACAGAAAAGAGTGTAACTCGGTCAGTCTCCTGACCAAGGTTAAGAAAGTAGATGAGAAAACGGGAAAGAGATGTCAGTTTGGTGGTGTCAGTCCTACGTCCCTGATGAGTGCATTAGTTTTCTTCAAATGCCCCATCACAGAGGCACTGTGAGATGAAGCTCTGTGCCTTTGCCCTCTCCTTTAGCCTTGGAAGTATTCTACCCAAGTATCAAGTATCAGCCAGGCAACAAAGTCAAGATCAGGGAGGCCCCCACATTGGGAAGCCCCTGTGGGCCTGTGGCCACGCTGCGAACTTACAGACCCTGAGACAAGCCTTCCACAGAAAGTAAACCCAGACTCCTCCTCCACATCTGAGGTTTCATGTAGGATTAGAGATGCAAGCCTCTCAATTTTCAAAAATAGCAAAGTCTTCAAAATTTCAACATCAAAATCATTTCTTTGTTTTTACCTTGATGATGGCATGACCTTGGAAATTAAAAAAAAAATTAAAATTTGGAGCGGCTATTAGTAGAGTAAGCTAGTACTTATGCCAATTTTTTAAACTGAAGTTAGCCCTTTGCATGTTCTTTTATGTATCCTAAAAGTATAATTAATCTTATTTTTGTCATTATGGTAAAATATCTCACTTCTTTCTTCTAGCCCAAAATCATATTGAAGGCCTTTCCCCCCACACACACTGTTCTTTTTTACTCAGAAATTATGCCATTTTTTGCCACATTCTAAGAATTCAAAATGATAGGGGCACCTGGGTGGCTCAGTCGTTAAGTGTCTGCCTTCAGCTCAGGTCATGATCCCACTGGGATCGAGCCCCATATCTGGCTCCCTGCTTGGCAGGAAGCCTGCTTTCTCCCTCTCCCACTCCCCTTCTTGTGTTCCCTCTCTCGCTACGTCTCTCTCTGTCAAATAAATAAAGTCTTTAAAAAAAAAAAATTCAAAATGATATAGCCAAAGTACTATTTTAAAATTATAATAGATTCTCCTAATTTGACAGATTCCTTATGTCTCATTCTTGTGGATCATTTACAACCCCTCTTTAAACTCCTTATGGTAGACCTAGAATGCCTTTGGTTTCACTGGTTACTAGGGTCAGAAGGCTCCAAATCAAATCAGGAGATCACTGAATGTAGCCTGAAGCCTTTACTCTTTTTTCACTTACCTTCGTTTTGCACTAAAAAGAGGTGATTCGTGATGTAATGAGCACTGGGGGTTATATGCAACTGATAAATTATTGGATACTACATTAAGATGTACTATATGTTGGCTAATTGAATTTAAATTAAAAAAATAAATTAGCTGTTGGTTGATAAAAAAAAAAGTGATTATCTTTCCTACTTCTGGATAATATAAAAATGAGCCAGGCAAATACTATAGCACTCAGTCTTACCCATGACTCCCTGTTGCCCCAAAAGAACTATTGGTTGTGCTCTTCTTTACTCTTTTTTTTTTTTTTTAAAGATTTTATTTATTTATTTGACACAGAGAGAGAGAGAGATCACAAGTAGGCAGAGAGGCAGGCAGAGAGAGAGGAGGAAGCAGGCTCCCTGCCGAGCAGAGAGCCCGATGTGGGCCTCGATCCCAGGACCCTGAGATCATGACCTGAGCCGAAGGCAGAGGCTTTAAACCGCTGAGCCACCCAGGCGCCCTCTTCTTTACTCTTAAAAGCATCACAGTGTGGATAATAAGTTATATATGATCACTTTTTATATAACATATTCTTTTGTATTTATATTTCCTCCATTTCTTAGTTTTCAAATTAATTGATGTTCAGAAATAATTTGGAGCTTTGCATTTGTTGTTAGGTTAAATACCGAGAAAATTTCAACAAAGAGAAGGGCAAAACACCGAAATTCAATCCAAAAGACAGCCAGCTCTACAAAGTCATGAAAGATGCTAACAATCTCGCAAGTGAGGTATGTTTTTTTTTTAATTGTGGCAAAATATATAACGTGAAATTTTCCATTTTAACTTTTTTAAACATACGATTGAGGGGCACCTGGCTGGCTCAGAAGAGCATAGGACTCTTGATCTCAGCGTTGTAAGTTCGAGCCCCATGGGTGTAGAGATTGCTTAAATAGGTAAGTAAATAAATACAATGGACAGTTGAGTGGCATTGAGGACATTCACAGTGTTGTCCAGCTGCCACCATTATTTCCATCACCCCAAACAGAAACCGTACAACCATTAAGCCATGATTCCATTCCTCTCTCCCCTCAGCTTCTGGTAACCTCTATAATCTGTTTTCTGTCCCTATGAATTTGCCTACCAGAGAATCTTCTATAAGTGGGATCATACAGTATTTATCCTTTTTTTGTCCGGCTTATTTCACTTAGCATCATGTTTTCAGGGTTCATCCATGTCGTAGCATTTGTCAGAATTGCATTTCTTCTTGTGACTAAATCATATCCCGTTGTGTGTTTACACCACATTTTACTTCTCCATTCATCTGTTTATGATGTTGAGTTCCCACTTTTTAGCTACTGTGAACAAGGTGTATATATTTTCATCACTAGCTCCAGAATTTGTTTCAGGATGGGACATCTTACCGTGGCTTCCATTCGTACTGTCTGCCAGTTCCTCGAAATGTGATTTCGTTCTTCCCCCTTGACATGCAGGTTAAATATAAGGCCGACCTGAAGAAACTTCACAAGCCTGTGACTGATATGAAGGAATCTCTGATAATGAATCATGTGCTGAATACAAGCCACCTTGCCAGTTCTGTAAGCTCAGTCATTTGCTATAGAAATGGCATGTTTCACCCATTTGCAGCTAAACTCCTTTGCTGAGCTCGCATACCTCTTCTTCTCTGCTCCCGGGACACTAGATTTATTAGAAAGCTCCTTTGTGTGACTGTGTCCTTCCAAGTTACGACATTAGTCTATCAACTCTCCACAGATTGTGACACCTCTCGGAATGTAAAAAAGCTATTGTTCTTAGAATATTTAAACTTTTAATTTTCCAATTAACTAAGCCCTTCCCTCCTTCTAAGGACATAGAATCGAGGTTTGGAATAATTTCTTTTACTTGTCACACCTCCTTTGAATACGCCTTATAACCTAAGTATTAGCCGTCCCGTATTAACTGGGCAGTAGTGGACATGGCTCTTCCTCCTTTGACACATTTGTGTAACCCCCCACTTGGTGTTTGCTGCTCTTAGTGTGGCCTTGACGATGTTGCTGTGTAAATGTCTAACCTAAAGAGGAAAAACAAATGCCGAGCAGCTTTTCCATCCATGTGCCTTTGTGCCTTCTTCCCCTCAGTACCAGTACAAGAAGAACTATGAGAAGAGTAAAGGCCACTACCACACAATACCTGATAATCTGGAGCAGCTTCATCTCAAGGAGGCCACAGAGCTACAGAGTATAGTAAGTCAATCAAGACTTTTTCCTGATGCACGTTCGGCTACAGTGTCAAAAATGTTCATAAATTCCCCCTCAGAATGGTAGTTCTAGTAATGGTAATTTAGTAACCACTCCTGGAGGAAAATGTCCAAAAATATAGGGGAGCTTGGAATTTAGCAGCATTTTGAAACAAAATTTTATGCTAAAATAACAACATCAACATGTATTGGAGAAACAGTGCCTATACACGCAATGTGCGTTATTCAGATCACCGACAGGCTGGAAGCATAAAGACTATGTGACAAGGGGGACAGTCCCTTTACAATAACCCCAGTGTTCCCTCGGGTCTGCACCTCTGCTTAGGAAACCTTGAGATGATGGTAGAGAGCCTTGGGAGGATTTTGAGCCGAAAAGTAACACGATTAGATCTACCATTGAAGTATCTGTGGATATTTAAGGAATTGAAAATTCATAAATTTTAATTAAGATTCTCAAAAGAAAGGACTCCGAGAAGGAGTTTGCTATCACATGACTTCCTATGTCACATGTCCAGAATTATTTAGGTTCCCTGCTGAGCATTAACAGAGAGGGCGAAATTACTAGAAGCAGCCCAGGCCCCCAGGTTTCTACTTTCAGCAAGATTGCTGACACTGAGCATTGCTGTGAAGATGGTTTGTGAACAAGGGCCTCTGCTTCTCTGACTTTCCATTTCTGAATATCTGTGGGCCACCCCCACTCCTAATTGCATGTCTGCATATTTGTAAGGATGAGGACATTGTATTTGTAAAATAGCTCTGGGGCTCTTTTGGGAACATCAGATTTCTTAGTAAGTGAGTCGACATATAAACTAGTTCTCATTTTTATATGAACTGATATTGCCTGCATTGAATATGGGACTGATTATGACCTAGATCCAGTTCTTGACATAGAAAGTTATATGTGTTATCTCTCGAATCGAGATCCCAGGTCTCCGATAAAAGTCCTCATGAAAGAAAAACTGGAGATCTTTCCCAGAAACATTGACAGAGGCAGTGGTTACAGTGTTCACATCACACCTATCAGATCTCGGCCGACCTTCTTTGATGGGTGACGTTCCCCATGCATTTCCTTGCCTCGGCCTTTCTCTCAACTGATTCTTCTGCAGTGATTCTTTTGTATCCTTGAGTTGAACACAAATCTGATTTAAGGGTGTTTTCTCGCAGGCAACAACAAAAAGGTACTAGATCTGAAACATAAGAACCTGTTTTGAGTGACAATGAGATGCCACCCATGTGGACTAATGTATCAGTTAAAAAATACTATCCTTACACTGGTCTCTGTCTGGGAATTGACCAGAGGAGATCTATCTAACTGGACTCTTCATCACTAGGTGAAATACAAAGAAAAGTATGAAAAGGAACGAGGAAAGCCCATGTTGGACTTTGAAACACCAACGTACATCACTGCCAAAGAGTCTCAGCAAATGCAAAGCGGGGTAAGTCCCACAAAACACACCACACAACAAATATGTCTTCTGTTCAAGACAAGCTCTGCCCATGCACATGTATCCAGCCTTCTGTTATCCAGAAGTTGTAGATGAGGGAACTTTTTATCATGTGGTCACTAAGATGTTTCCATATCAAATCTTACGGTTCAGTTATACTAAATGTTCCAAATAGTAAACACTTAGCATATAGGTTTTATTTCAACTCTCATTTTCATAGCATTAGAACATAGCAAACTATTAACTCAGAAACTAAATTGAATGTAATATGAATTTTTCTTTGATAAATGAAAAGTTCCCTCTGCACAGACCCACCATTGGCTTTGAATTACTCTTAATAGGAAGCCCCAGGCCCAAGAAAAGACTACTGATCAAGATGTTTATCAAAACATCAGATGTCAAGATGCCGTATTTCCTATTTTAGAAATGTAAGCACAAGCATCTAAAAAAGGAAAAATCTTTTTTCCTTTTTAACCAACAGCAGAGAACAATGGAATCTTATTTTGAATTTTTAGGAAGTCTGTTTTCATTGGGAAACAGACTTATTTTGGGTTGCTTTTTACCTCTCCCCAGTGGGGCATATCCGCAACCATAAAGATAAATGGTTGTTAATAAAGTAGCACTTTGTGAAGATTTCTGGTGTAAAGAAGGCCAAATAATCAAAAGTTTAACATAACTTTTGAATCTGGGTAAAGGGTCAATGGAAGTTCCTTGTACTAGTCTTGCAACTTTTCTGTAAGTTTAAAATTCTATCAAAATTAGAAATTATAGGGGTGCCTGGGTGGCTCAGTGGGTTAAAGCCTCTGCCTTCGGCTCAGGTCATGATCTCAGGGTCCTGGGATCAAGCCCAGCATCGGGCTCTCTGCTCAGCGGGGAGCCTGCTTCCTCCTCTCTCTCTCTGCCTCTCTGCCTACTTGTGATCTCTCTCTCTCTCTCTGTCAAATAAATAAATAAAAATCTTTTTAAAAAATTATAAATTATAAAAAAGGAGTTCCAGCATTTATTCTAAGTCTCCCAATGAGACAGACTAGTCCCGGGATTGGAGAAGAGATGGGGGAGCTTGTGACTGTCTCAGTGGAGGACAAAATGTTAGGATTTCTCTGTGTCTCATTGTCCACCTTATCTATTCAGAGGTTACAAATAATAAGTCATGATTATTAAAAAGGCCAAATTTGCATTTCGTGCCTTCAGGCTCTTCTTCCTCTGCGTTATTTTCCTCTTTCTTACTTTTAGTTCAGAAGTAAAATCTTGTTGCCCCAGGAGAGATGACAGTGGGTTCAGAGTCTTGGTGGCACATGTGTCCTTCCTCTGTCCTTTCCTGCTGTGAGGCAGACAGTGGGGCAGCCCCAGTTACAGTGTTGGACATATGAACGAGGAGCCCAAGGTGGCTTCTCAAATTCTGAGTCTCCTTAAGGCTGTTTGTTATAGACAAAATATTTCCAAAACAACCAGACGCCTTTCAAATGTGTGACCTTTAGCAAAATTACGATCCAGTTAAGGGGTCATACATGGAAGGACAGTGTTATAATTTTTTTTTCTTCCTAGGTTTGAGAAATAAGCTGTAATATTCTTTTTTAAATATGTTTCCTTCCTACTCACATTAGAAAGAATATAGGAGAGATTACGAAGAGTCCATTAAAGGCAGAAACCTGACAGGCCTGGAGGTCACACCAGCTCTATTACATGTCAGATATGCAACCAAAATAGCCAGCGAGGTAGTGCCCACATGATCTTTGCTTTCACTCTTGATCCCAATAATTGCACTAATGACACTCATCAGTGTGATCATTCTACCATTTTCATCACCATCTAACTTTTGTGGGTTTCAAGTTGGGTTCACATGTGTTTGGTATGACCACCTAATCTCTTATCCACATTAATTCTTCTCGTTTTTTAATTGAATACCTAATGAAATGTGCTAGTTTCTTGTTTGATAGTTAATATTAACCAATGAAGCTTATACCCTGCCTTTATCATATCTTTAATCACTAAACTGTAACTACTTAAAACTGGAGGGGTTTTTTTGTTTGTTTGTTTTTGTCTTTGTTTGCTTGTTTGTGTTTCCTCTTCACCTGAGAGGAATGATCCAGGCTTTCTTGTCAGTGGTGTTGCTTTTGTTTTGTGATATAGAAAGAATACAGGAGAGACCTAGAGGAAAGCATCCGTGGGAAGGGTCTCAATGAAATGGAAGACACGCCTGACATGCTAAGAGCAAAGAACGCCACTCAGATCCTCAACGAGGTAGGCCCACCGCATCTTCTCCTCCCTAGCCAAGTTATACAAAGGAGAGAGAGAAGAAAGAGAGAGGTTTGAATTCAAATTCCATATCCAACATGGTTATCAACTGTTAAATAAAATATATCTCAGTGTCCAATGAGTTGATATTATAGTTTGTGTCCAGTGGCTGTTGTAATCTGTTATTTATCAAATAGTATTTGATTTAACCGTGATCCATTTGGTGTGCTCATTTGAATTAAAACACCACATTGGAGTGTTATGTACCTTAAGTTCAGTACTAGTTATATATAGCAAACCACATTTAAAATGTCCTTTTTACTTTGATTATCTGAGTAGAGAATGCTAAAAGTGTTCAAAAGGAAGCCTTACACATTGACATGAGTAGAACAGTTCCCTAAAACAGGTCCCTGTGGCCACCACTGCCTCCGACCACAGGGAATAGCAAAGGTGAACACTAGCAACCGAATAGTGGTATAGTATGTGTATTTACAGTCACTTTGTACATTGACTACCTTGTCATGGAAGTTAGGTAACTCTTGTTTTAATGCTACTACAGAAAGAATATAAGAGAGACTTGGAGCTGGAAGTCAAAGGAAGAGGCCTGAATGCCATGGCCAATGAAACTCCCGACTTCATGAGGGCCAAGAATGCTACTGATATTGCCAGTCAGGTCAGTGCTACTATTCCATATCAACCTTAAAAAAAAAAAAATTATAAGGACACAGTGTGGTCCTATTATCTTACTTGGTTGATTAACAGTACTATGTGTAGAGTGGTATTTTTAAATATCTGCCTGGCGAAATCCATTCTCATAGAATGAGCAGAGACCCTTTGTCAGGCCTTCTTTTCATCTGTCTTTCTGAATCTACAGCCACAGAAGACATTAGAGCAAAGGGTAGAAGTTGGGGAGCTTGAAGCTAGGACAGATTCTTACATCCAGATCTTGTTTCTTAGTCAATACTCCCCGCCCCATTCAGCACCAAGAATTCCTTGCTTAGAACATTTTGGGAGTTCTTTCTTCCCTTCTCTCAAATCTAAATTTAAAAGGTAGTTTTCAACACCCCACATTATCTTTTGCTTATCTTTTCTGCTCCCAGCTCTTACGTATGTAAACAATCCCTACCTTACTTTGTGTTGATTATCTCATTCCTTTCCCACTCCTTCTCCCTCCCCAACCCCTGTGCCCAACGAGATAGTAAGTCTTTCAACAACTAGGATGCAACCTTTCTGAATCTCACTCTTTAGTATAAAGCTATAAACACGAAAAGAAAAAAGTGTGTGTTGAGTCTCAAATGAATCCTTTTGGAAAAGAAATACTGACCACCTCCTAATCAAATGAAATCAACAAATATGTACATGGTAAACATTTACCCAAGTGTTGGGTGTTCTTTTGCAGATTAAGTATAAGCAATTAGCAGAAATGGAAAAAGCCAACTTCACTTCTGTGGTTGATACTCCGGAGATCATTCATGCTCAGCAAGTCAAGAACCTTTCAAGCCAGGTAAGGACGTTCATCGCAATATCACTCATAGACCCCAATCATGAAGTCTCTCCATTAATAATACACAAGTAGGCTCTTTCAAATCACAGTTTTGCCCAGTAAAGGAAAAGGGATTCATCTGTGATGCAAGTTTGAGTCAGAGGTGAGATTTCTGTATCAGAATTTAGATAGATTGTATGAGCGAACTTTAAGGTGCTGAAGAACTCTTACATGGTAGCATCTGTGTTAATGAATCAGTGTTTTAACCTGTAAAACCTCCTATAATGTGGAGGTAAAATGTATGTGTGAATCTGGAAGGAACAAAGTAGACAGTCCATATCTGGATTGTCAGACTCTAACCAGATTGACCTATGGCATCCCCATCAAGCACTCGATCTAACCCTGCTTCCTCCACGAGGGATAACTGAGAAATGGAGGAAAGTACGGTGTCCTTCATGCAGGATATACCCATTGGCTTTAATCTTCAGTGATATCAGAGATCTGTAATTTATTTAAGTAGCTCCAAATTGTCTTCTGAGCAATGAGTTAAAAAGCCATAGTGGCCTGAGGGGGCTGTGCCTTATAAACACGGGGGAGTATTGGTTTCCTGGCCCCACCCTGGAATTCTGAAGCTAGTAAGCTTGGTGTAGGCCCTGGAAATCTGGGTTTATTTGTTTGCTTCTTTGTTTTTGTTTTTTTAATCTTCACAGGTGATCTCTCAGTGGCCAGTTGGGTCAGGGGAATCATGGATTTAAGTCCTTTGTTAGCAACATATAATTTTATATCCTAAAATTAGACATGAAAAAGTATCAGAGAATGATTTAAGAAACATATATTCAGATTCGAGAAATGAACTTTTTAGAGGAGGTGGGGGTGGGAAAGCAGTTTATTACCAAAATTATCTGGGCCCCAGACTATCACGTTGTGTTCATTGAAGGAGGCTAATATTTTTGAGGCTGTGAGAGGCCTGCCAGCCATAAAACCTTGAGCCTTTACACACTGCTAATCTTTAAAGAAAACCCCAGAGTGTAGGCCTGTTCGAGGGAAGAATGAAGCCACTTACTCTGTTCTCTTGGAGCTTTCCTCGGCCCAGTTTCTCAAGGCCTAAGATTATGGCCAGGCAGGTTTCTTCCTTCCCAGTTTAGATTAGTATTTACCTTTGAGTGGTGTAGCAGTACTGGTGCTTTCTACAAAATTGCTTCTTGGTTTCCAGTGAAAATTATGTATTTTATGACTTTAAGTCTCATACTGGGGGTTAATGCAAGCAGCGTGAACGGACCTACAAATTCAGGATAATATACTAAATATTCCCTAATGCCTTTCCTCTAAGAACACCCCCAAGTTCCAAGTACAAGCTAACCACTCCTCTTAGTGACTAGCAACTTTTGCTTAATCTGAATAGAAGGAAAAGAAAAGAAAAGGAGGACTGGTTTTACCCCTTTCCTAGGACAGTGAGAACAATTTGCCTTACGTTTGCATAACTAAGAGGAGTCATTCAGGTGACTTTTTCCTGAACAAGGAAGGTGGTGAACAGCTCTTTCTTTCCAGAAATCTTTGTTTTAACTGGCTTCCTGTTCAAAGTCTAGGCTGAAATCTCTTATCGGTTGAAAGGGCTTCTTTGTTGCCTTTGAGGAGATTAAATCTTTCAACCCATAAATGAAATTCACAATTTGTGTGTAATACAATTTAGATGAAAGAGATATAGAAAGAATAGTTTTATCCCCTTGCAAAAATAGCTAGCCTTTCCTCAGCCCTTCCCTGAATACTGGGAGAAACTGGAGCTAAATAAAGCTGGAGAGAAAAGTGAAAGGACTCGGTGACAAGCAATAAAAGAAAAATCTGGCCCTGAGGTGGAGTCAGTGATCTGCTGCAAAGATTAACGGAAGTGCATCAGCTCAGTTGCGGGGACTCATGGCACAGGTGTGGGGGGGAAGAGCAGGCCGAGTGATGCCTAAATGGGGTGTCTCTTAATTGGATGGGGGCCCCCAAATCGGGTGGAAGCTGGTGGCCCCAGCGGTGAAAGAACAAAGAGGTAGAGCAAAGGATGTAGAAGTTTACCTCAGACACCACAGTGGGGAGAGCAGGACAGCAGAGGCAGTCTACAAGGAGGGGCTGTTTTTAAAGGGGGAAGATGCATGTGGCAACTTATGAAATTCTTCCTGTTTGGTAACTGCACCTCGTTGTTAAGTCACCCATTGGTGGGTTAGGGCTTATGGGTATTTTCAGGTGGGTCGCCTCATGGGATTTTCTATATCCCACTGCTCAAGACTGTTTGTCTGCAAGTGGCCTTTATGGGCAGGGGCAGGAAAGCCCAAGAATGGTGATGGCTGGCTCAGCCGTGGCCGGTCAGTTGGCCATAATGGTGGCCCCAAGTCTGTTCAGTAGAGCCTCTAATCAGAGCCGCATTCTAGAAGCGCCTGCTGGTCTTGCCGGCCTCTTGCGTCCAGGAACCCCAACCCCACCTGTGCAGAGCTCAGCGAATATCTCCTTGTCGGCAGCTTTACAGAGGCCCGCTGATGCTCTTAACCCTCCTGCTTTTCTCTCCGTGCCTGTTGGTCGTCTGGCTCCTGGCTAAATGGCCCCATCCACTTCAGAGTAGAAACCCCATTGCCAGGATCCTGCTTGTCTGTCACCTTCCTCTGTGTGGACCAGCCAGCAAGGGCCTCCTTCTGCTGTCGTTGCCGTGACAGTGGGTTTTATTAAATGCCCATGCTCAGTTCTCCCGGGAAGAAAAGAAGCCTTGCTCGCTGACCACGAGAGGGCTCTGCTTTCGAACTCCCTAACCTCCGTGACCAGTCCTGAAACTACACCGAACTTTCCTTCTGAGCAGGAACGGCAGTTGTAGGTCCCACTGGCCCATTTCCCTGTATTCACCTTCCTTATTCTTGGAATCTATTCTCAGAAAAAGTACAAGGAAGATGCAGAGAAATGCATGTCCTATTATGAGACTGTTTTGGACACTCCAGAGATACAGAGAGTCCGGGAGAACCAAAAGAACTTCAGCCTTGTAAGTTTTTACTGAATCTAAGACACAGCCCACTGATACCTGGGCCACAGGCTAGAGCTGTGTAGGGCGGCCCCACAGCCTCCTTGCAGAGGGGGAGCCCACTGTCTTTGCCCAGAGGCATCCACTGAGCCCACCTTATATTCCCCAAATCACAGCATGAAATACCCACTGCTACTTTGTTAGTGGCTTCTCATCACTGTGTACTCTCTCCATCTTCCATTAGTGGTGACATCTGTCTTTTTCAAAATTAATTCAGGAAGGGATGCATTTTTTAAAAAAAAATCTAACTAGACACTTCACCATTTTTAGGGCTTAAAAATTTTTTTTATAACATTCTTATTAAAGAAGTTCCCTTCAGCTGTCAGACCATGATTATTTGTGGCATAGACATTTGGTTTTTGTTTTAATTTGGATTTTAACTTCCCTTACACAATAGAAACAATTTAAAATATATTTTAAAATGTTGAAATCTTAACAAGATGTTTACTCTTTCTTCATAGCTCCAATACCAGTGTGACCTTAAAAACAGTAAAGGGAAAATTACAGTTGTTCAAGACACGCCAGAAATACTGCGTGTGAAAGAAAATCAAAAGAATTTCAGCTCGGTATATTTACTATTTATTTTCCATTTAACGCTAACCTAATAATTCGACTCTCCTCCTTAAAAATATGCTAGCCTCATGTTGATTCTGACAATTAACATCTAACCTCCCCAGTTAATACTAGTGGTTATTTGATAAAATTTCCCATACTTTGCTCTAAAAACATCACTCCAGAAACCATTTGAAATAACACCTTAAATCTGCTAACAAAGTAACTTTTCGTTTTAATTTTTTTAATCCCACAGCAATAACATGTGCTGTCTTGCTCCATGAAGATGGATTTCTTTATGACATTGTGATTTCTTTTACTATCCGTCCCGAGAATAACTGACTTCACATTTCTTTAATGGATTTTGTGTTTCCTATGGGAGGGGTCTTTTTAAGTCAACATTTTCCCCATCCTGCATTAATACAGTACAATAATCTTAAAAGAAATCTCAGGATCTGGAAAGTTGTCCGTGTTGTACATATGGCTAGATTTCCTGACGCTGGTGTGGAAGACGTCAGATCCCTCTGGCACATGGCTAAGAACATTCTCTAGTGTCTTCTGTTTTCACAGAAGCCATGTTTCCTAGTCGTCCTCCAAGACTTGTTGGGCTTTCTTTTCTTCTGCGTAATGTCCTGGTTCTGAATCCCCCAGGTTTTATATAAAGAGGATGTCTCGCCAGGAACGGCGATCGGAAAGACCCCTGAGATGATGAGAGTGAAGCAAACACAGGATCACATTAGCTCGGTAAAGACACCCCCCCCCCATAGACTCATCACTGCGTTTTCTGCCTGCCTTGGATCATTTACTTTGAGGGCTGAGCTGCACTCAAAGCTTTTGTCGCCAGAAGCAGCTGAAGCTGCTGAAGTGGGTGCCTGTGGTGAGGGGCGCCCCCCCAGTCAGCGCAGCCAGGGCAGGTGGCAGGAGGGGAGGTTTCCTGTGGGAAACCAAGAGGCTGGTGTCAGAGCAAACCAGAGCTGGACTGTGGTTAAAGCAGTCAAAACAGATTTTAGGCAGGACTGTTGCAATAGGGGAAGGAGATCTCAGTATGGAACTGGGCTCAATTCCAAACACTGCAAGGAAAAGTAAGGATTTCTAATGGGGGGGGGGAGGGTGGGGTAGATAAGGAGGCAGGAGGAAGATAGAAAATCAGAGAAAATGTCAGGGGTAAGTGGGGGTTTCTGTCTGAACCTACCTAAGGTGATTTTTGCTGGTGGCAGGCCAGGGTGGCCTGGTGGGGCTGGTGGGGTAAGGAAATTTGGTCAGATATCAAGGGTGAAGACATACCAAGGGTAGGGGGATTCTCACTAAACTGACTTAGCAGGATTCTGGCTAAAATCAGGAGATACAAAGATAGACTCGGAAGTCCAAAAGTCGAGGCCTATTTGGGAAGAAGATTCAGAGGACCCTGACTGAAGTTTAGTCAAGGAGAGACTCCTTGTCACTTGTAAGAAATTAGAATATGTTAAAGTCGAAAATTCAACCTTCCTGGATATATCTTGTGAATGTATTTGTCGTAGCCAAACGAACTGTTGGGTATAACAACATCTGAGTGCACAGGAAAGGGAAGGGACTACAGTCTGAGCATGGACTCCCCCTCCGCCTCACCCCTAATGGACAGGAGAGAGACCAGGGGTCCTTGCCCAGGGCATTGCTCTCTGACCCAGTGTCGGAATGGAGCCCCACGCGCACTGAGTATAGAGTTTGTCTTGTTTAAACTGTAACTTTACAAACTGCAGAGCTCCTAACCAAACACAGGTATGTGTTCCCATTTTTATATCTGCAGGTGAAGTATAAGGAAGCCGTTGGCCAAGGAACTCCAATCCCTGACCTGCCTGAAGTGAAACGTGTCAAGGAGACACAGAAGCACATTAGCTCGGTAATGGCCTGTGTGCTCAGCATGCATTTGAGCAACCAGCCCCCTCCCTGTTGCCCCCTAGCTGTCCGTCATCCCTGGGACTGGGGCGAACCTCCCTCCATGCTATAGCTAAGAGACCTCTGTCTTCACACCATCAAGGAGCAGAAGGGACTTGGCTTCTTGATTAATGATCACACCTGCAGTTTCTAGAGTAAAAAAAGTGCCAACGGTAGAAATAAGGTTATCGGAATGATCTCAAGTTAAAAGATATAAACATATTTTATGTATATGATTATATATTAGATAATTGGTATATAAGTTTTAATTTTATATAATATACATAATCATATGTGATATGTAATATTACATAATATCATTTGTAATATTTTATGTTTCTCCAGTGTATATATTTGCACGTACATGTACTTCAGGACATTCTCCCCTGTCCAGGAAAGCTCTAGGTAGACTGGTGAAGTCTCTGCAGCCTTCTCCTCTCCCTGTCCTTTTGCCCCATATCCTCTGCTGTCTTGCAGATGCAGTGTATGTTTAAGGTGCTGGCTGTCCTCCATCTACCCACAATGACGTACTATGTATTAAGCATGTTCTCTGTGAGGAATTTCAGGCACCCGTGTGTAGTGGGGGGGTTTCCCTCACACCTTAATCAGGTTAAGCATACGTTTCTCCTGACCTCTGTCAGGTTAGCCCAGCCTCAGCTTTTCCATCCGTAAGCACATTGTAAGCAATAGCTGGCTACTAGCAAGAGACTCCGTGGAGTTTGGGAAATAGTTTATGGCCAATAAAAAGTGGGGACCTTGGTCTTAGAGATTCTGCTTGTCACTGGAGGACTGAACTCTCATTTTGTTGCCACTGGGAGACACTTGATATTTCTCTTGCAAGTTATTCATGTTATTTAGATCTCTTTCCTGTTTCACTCTTCACTTTGGCTTCCTTGTGGTACAAATTTCCTTTAGAGTTTTGTGTCCACAAATCAAGAAAATGCCTTTAGTCACTTTTGATTGCAACTTCCTGTCTTTCTCTGATTATGTTTTGTTCTGTTACCTAAGATCTCGGTTCCGCTGCCTTGCTGGGTAAAGAAACACAAGTTCGTAATAAAACAGTAGATTTAGGGCGCCTGGGTGGCTCAGTGGGTTAAAGCCTCTGCCTTCAGCTCAGGTCATGATCTCAGCGTCCTGGGATCCAGGCCTGCATTGGGCTCTCTGCTCAGCGGGGAGCCTGCTTCCTCCTCTGTCTCTTCCTGCCTCTCTGCCTATTTGTGATCTCTCTCTCTCTGTGTCAAATAAATAAATAAATCTTTAAAAAAAAAACACAGTAGATGTAAAAAAAAAAAACAGTAGATTTTTAAAGATCCCTCAGAGTTTCCCAGCAAAACAAAGATATCACCGCTAGTTTGTCAGTGATTTGGGGAATTAATCTGTGACTTAGATCCCCTGCACTGTTCATGTTGCGCCGCACCCCATGCTCAAGTACACCATTGGCCCATTTATTTAAAAAGACTTCTTTCATTCCTTTAGGCTGACAATTCTTAAGAGGGAAGAAGGAAAAGAAAGGGGCCAGAGGTTCAGGAAGTTCCATACTCCTTTCATTAAAATTTATAGACGTTTGATACGATTCCTGAAAAATAGGGACTTCCCTCAGTTTGAAAAACACTAGTTTACATGATCCAGCAACCATCAGTAGGAATTTCAAGGAAAGATGCTCTTTCTGAAAAATATACTTTTAAGTCTCCTTATTAAGAGTACCTACAGACTAGGGGCCCCCTAGGAATTTTCAGTAGAAAATACAAAATTTCCAACCCTGAAGGAATAGAGTATCACATGATTAGAAAATTTTAAACCAAGGAACCTGTTTATTAAGTACATATCTACTGTGGACCCGCTAATACTAAATGTTATGAAATGGTTCAATTTTTCTCATTTTGAATTTATTTTTTAATGTATTTTAGGAATGTTCTAAGTGTTGACAATAGAAAATGCATAATATAGGGCGCCTGGGTGGCTCAGTGGGTTAAAGCCTCTGCTTTCGGCTCAGGTCATGATCTCAGCGTCCTGGGATCGAGGCCCGCATCGGGCTCTCTGCTCAGCAGGGAGCCTGCTTCCTCCTCTCCCTGTCTCTCTGCCTGCCTCTCTGCCTATTTGTAATCTCTCTCTCTCTGTGTCAAATAAATAAATAAAATCTTTAAAAAAAATGCATAATATAGTACCAAGTGTCAAGGGTAGTAAAGTAACTTTTGAAGAGGGAACATAAATATTTGTAGAATTTGTTTTCCTTCTTCCTTGAGTGTCATACTTGAAAGCTAGATTGTTTTTAAGAGTTTCCACCATGTAGTCCACAGATGTAGCTGTAATCCAAAGGATTTGTGGTCATTTCACCTTTTTGGCTATTCTAATTATCGTCTACAGGTTATGTACAAAGAAAACTTGGGAACAGGCATTCCAACCCCTGTCACTCCAGAGATTGAGAGAGTCAAACGCAATCAAGAGAACTTTAGCTCGGTATTTACAAATATATAAATAAGAAACTCTATTTCCCCCACTTAAAAGTCTGAATAACCCATTATCATTCTTTCAAAAAGTAACATCTTAACAATCCTGTGTGTGTGCGTGTGTGTGTGTTGGAGCGCGGGGGGCGGGGGTGTTATTACTTGACCAGAACCATCTGGACTCACTTTTCTGGTGGTGTGTTAACATTTTTAGTGACTGACAAGTGTGAAAACTTAGATCTAAAATGCTGTAAGTAGAATTAACACAAGGTTCCTCATCATTATGCTCACTTCCTGTAACTCAGTGCTTTGTGTTGTACTTTTTTATCCCCAGAATTAGCATGGTAGTGTGTATTATTAAAGTTGTGAAGAAAAAGTAAAAGCATTATCCTTACTAAATATACTCACTAAAAGACCCCCCTTCACACAAACTACCTGCCCCTAATTTTTTCCCTAATCTTTGTGCCTGTTTTGAACGTCTTCTGGGTACTTTCTTGTATCTCACAGGTTTTGTACAAAGAAAATTTGGGGAAAGGAACCCCAACACCTATCACTCCAGAGATTGAGAGAGTCAAACGCAATCAAGAGAACTTTAGCTCGGTATTTCTTAGGGGGCAAAAAAGTAAAATCCCTTAATTCTTATTTAAAATAATATTTTTTAACACATTACGAACATATGGTTTTTCTTCCTGTAAAATTACTAAATTCACATAATGAAAATAATGATACCAAATATTACCTCAGTTTTCAACCCAAAGCTAATTTAGTATTTACTTGAGTTCTGGTGTGAAATTTTAACCGTGTTTTCCCTGAAACATAACGATAGATCACTTTCCTTAAAAACCCATAATCAGTGTTTGCCCCCCCTCCAACCCTCCTTTAATAACAACAGGTATTTCTAACTGGTGTGACACAAGTCAAAAGTAAATATCTAACATCCCTTCAAAAGGTCAATGTTAACTAGAATTTTATTTGTACTTTTTCTGGCTCTGTTTGATGTATTTTTTGTGTTTGTAGCTTTTTGTAAAACAATGTGATTCTAAAATATTTTCATTCAAGAGGTGGAAGAGCAATTTAAGTCAGAAATGTGGCTCAGCTATTTCTTGTATACCATGTAAGATAGAAATGAGCTTACCTTTGGAATAATTTAAGGATCACTGAAAGCTACTATTTATTTAGCTTTTAATATCTATTAATATTTATTTTAATCCCCCAAACCTCTCTCTCTTTCTCTCTCTCTGGTTTCCTAATTGAGTTACCAACAACTCATTATGGATATTAATTTC